>ML778231.1:1141386-1198254 GCA_009831015.1 Picea engelmannii | reverse complement strand
TTTTATATGTTTTATTATATTTTATTTTTATGTTTAATATGTTTTATAATTTTAATATGTTTTTTAATTAATTTAAATTAATTAAATTCTAACCTAACTACTAACTTAGGTAATTAAATTAATTATTTACTAATTAATAATTAATTAACTATTAGCTATTTAGTTATCAGCTAGTTTAATCAATTCTAACTATACTAACATTATTATTTAATCTAATTAACCTATTGTTCTTTGTGTTTGTCCTAAGTTTGATTATTCATGGATGGGTGATGGGGCGAGATGTGGCTCAGGGACGAAAGACAAGGGAATGAGTGGCGCAGAGGTGGATGAAGAATGCAGAAGAGGTGATGGGATCGAGTGACATGTATAGATAGGGCCCACCAGAGTAAAAATCCATCCAGACCCCCGAAGAATACCTTGATCCGTTGATCTACGTGCTTTGCTTTCAACCATAGATATGTGCATGATCTTTAACACACATTCCGAACCCCCCCTCCATTAAAGGCAGAACGGACGGGGGGGTCTGGAATCCAATATAGACTGTAGATCTAAGCACTGAAACTTGGGCCATCCAGATGCGCACACACATTATCTGCGATTCCGGACCCCCCCCCCCCCCTTCCGTTAAAGGTAGAACGGTCAGGGGGGTCCGGAAAAACTGGTGAACCGTAGATATCAACGCCAGCTTCTCGACCATTCATTTATGAGTTGTCTTTACTCTGTGAGCGCAAAGTCATATTTTCTCCAAAACTTAGGATACGCGCATTATGTGGATTTTGTGAATTGTTTCCATTGAAAATAATTTGCAGAGATGAAATATTATTTGCAAATCTACACACCCAAAGTGAAAATTTTCCAGTCAACAGATGATCCTATGAATTATAGGGTTATAACAGGATCTTTACCAGTTCTACTGCACGATTCTAGAGCATCTTGAATTTCCAATCCAATATGCACACTGACTGAACTCAGAAGTCATCCTCTTGCTCCACTTAAATTACATTCCAATCAATGACATGATTAGCATCGGGTACATACTTTTTAAGTAAAGAAATATGGAATACATTATGAATACTCAAAGGTGTTGGTAGAGCCATCATATATGCGATAGGACCAATCATCTCTAGGATTTTGAATGGCCCACAATATCATGTTGCTAGCTTAGAGCAATTCCTCAACTTTAGGGAACTTCATCTTGCTTTCACTTTTAGGAACACATGGTCAACCACTTTAAATTCTCTAAAATTTCATCTTTTATTTTCACAACTTTTCTGCCTATCTTGGGAAGATTTTGAATTTTTCTTTATTTTTACCATCTGCTCTTCCATTTCCCAGAGCAGATCTGGCCCAAACATAGCGTGGTCTGTTGGGTTATCCCAACTCATAGGTGTGTTGCACCTTATACCATACAGTGTTTCAAATGGACTCATCTTTAAAGATGATTGATATCCATTGTTGTAAGAAAAATCTACCAGGTGCAAGTAGTCTTCCCATTTTGATGGCTTATGCATCACATACATCCTTAACATATATTCTATTACCTGGTTTACCCTCTCTGTTTTTCCATCTGATTATGGGTGATATGTTGTGCTAAAGTTCAGACTTGTCCCAATTGCTTTGAATAATCCCTTCCAAAAATTCAAAGTGAACTTGGGATCTCCGCCAGACACAATTTCCTTAGGCACACCTTGCAATTTAGAAATTTCTTGCATGTATATCTCAACAATGTCAGTTTCCTTGTGTGTTGACTTCATTGGAATAAAATGGGAAGCTTTAGTAAGCTTGTCCACCACCACCATAATAGAATCATGTTTCTTGGAAGTCCTAGGTAACTTAGTTATAAAATCCATCGTTATAACTTCCCACTTCCACTTAGGAATGGGAAAAGGTTGTATAAAATGACCTGGTTGTTTGTGCTCATTCTTGACCTTATGACATTCGAGAGATCTAACAATAAAATCAACAACTTTCTTTTTCATACTTGGCCAACCGTATTGATTCTTGACTATGACAATTGTCTTCTGGTAACCTAGGTGTCCAACATAAGGAACCTTATGCATCTTTGACAATATCAGGTCCCTCAACTCCTGATCATTCGGCACACAAAATCTGTGTATATAAATGATAATCCCATCCTCTCTCAACTCATAACCTTCCAAATTCTACTGTGACATACCTTGTTGTAAAGTCACCTTTATGTCCACATAGTGCATATCTAATTTGGAAAATTCTAAAAAAAATCGCACAAATCCAATCTATACACGCTAATGGTTGTAGCATGCATCTTATGCACCCTCCTACTGAGTGTGTCAGCCACCTTGTTCTCTTTTCCTCTGATATGGTTTATGTTGAATTCATACTCACTGAAGAACTCTAACTACCTGCTTTGTCTGGAATTTGAACTTGGTTGTCCAAACAAATATTTCAGACCACAATGGTTTTTTCTCACCTCAAAACTTTTACCCATGAGATAATGTTGCCAAATCCTCAAGGAATTCACTATAGCTTCCAATTATAAATCATGAGTAGCATATAGCCTTTCATTCTCTTTCAACTTCCTTGACTTGTAGCATACCACATGTCCATTCTAACTCAAGACTCCACAGATTGCTTCCTTGCATGCATCCATCCACACAATGAAGTTTACATCAGGATCAACAATTCTCCAAATTGGTGCACTTGTTAACAAACTATTCAAGTGTTTGAAACTCCTTTCATAATATGGAGTCCATTCAAATCACACACCTTTCTTTTGCAAGGATATTATTGGATGAAAAATCTATGAGAAGTCTTCAATAAACCTTCTATAGTACCCTACTAGTCCCATGAAATATCTCACTTCTATGACATTTCTTGGTGTTGGCCATTCCTCAATGTCTTTTATCTTTGATGGGTCCACAACTATTCCTTCCTTTGAAATGATATGACCCAAGTAATTAATCTTTCTTTGGTAAAATGAACACTTGCTCAACTTTGCATAAAGTTGTTTCTCCCTCAATAAATGCAACACCATCCTCAAGTGATGCTCATGCTCTTCTTCAAACTTTGAGTAAATAAGTATGTCATGAAAAAATACAATGACAAACTTATCTAAATAACTTTTGAAAACTCCATTCATTAAACACATGAAGACATCTGGTGCATTTTACAACCCAAATGTCACCACTATAAACACGTAATGACCATACCTTGTTTTGAAGGAATTCTTGCTGATGTCTTCCTCTTTTATTCTCACTTGGTGATATCCAGATCTGAGATCAATCTTGGAAAATATTCTTGCACCCCTTAGTTGATCAAACATGTCATCTATCCTTGGCAAAGGATACTTTTTCTTCACATTTACCTTATCCAACTTCCTGAATTCAATGCAGAGTCTCAGCATACCATCCTTCTTTTTCACAAATAAAACTGGTGCACCCCAAGAAGACACACTTAGGCATATATACCCCTTCTTTAGAATATCTTCAAGTTTCATATCCAACTCCTTTAATTTTTTCGTACTCATCCTATAAGGAGTCTTGGATACATGAGTCTCTCCCTACATCAGATTTATAGAGAAGTCGATATCTCTTTTCAATGGAAACCCCAGTATTTCTTTAAAGACATCCTCAAATTCCCTTAGTACTGTGTCGTCTTCAACACTTGGCACTTTATCCACGGGTGCCTCCTCCATGTGCGCTACAAATACTTGACATCCTTTCCTGTAGCTTTTCTTCAATTGCAAGGCTGAAATTTCTCTGATAGTCACAACTCTTGGAATGCCTTGAACAGTTCTCAAATTTCCTTGCTCATCCAGGAAAGTAAATGCCTTATTATAATAGTCTAAAACAACATGATGCTAGTCCAACCAATCCATGCTAGTGATGAAATCATACAAGCCCAAAGGTATGCTATTCAAATAAAATTGTGTGCACAATCCATTCATTTCCATTGGACATGCCTTGACCATCTCATTAATTTTCCTTTTTTCCCCTATAGTTAACTGCACCAACCAAGCTTTTCCAAGTTCGCTTCTCGGCAAATGGAATCTTTCCACCATTTTCGGATCTAGATAACTATTACCAGCTCTTGAGTCAATTAAAATAGAAATGGGTTGATCATTGATATTACCTTCCACCTCGATCATGTGTGACTGAAACTCAATTTTCTTGTTGTCCAGGGATGCATAAATTCTAGGTACACTTCTACCCATGTCTTCAACTGTCACAACTTTTTGTACACTGTGCATAGTCCTCAATTTTCCACCTCTTTGAGGGAAATATCTAAACATATGATTTAAATCACAACCCAAACACTTCATTGGCTACTTCCTTGGCCTGGTTTCCATTGCCTTAGTTGTTCTAGGCTCCTTGGACATTGGTTGTCCTTGCGTAGTATTTCTAAAAAATGGGGGCCTAGTCCCCTTATTATTCTATTCCACCTTACTTTTCATCTTGTCTTCTCAAGCCTTTTGGAAAGTCAATATTCCCCTCTGTTGATCATAGAGACATTTGTATCTCCTTATAGTTTATTCCAATTTCTTGGGATTGTCATATTGTATCTTATCATCAATAAATGATGGAAACCCACTCAGATACCTTTAAATATTCACTTGTTCATACTTGATAAAAGGCACATATTTCAATATCTCTAAAAATCTCCTTTTGTACTCATCTATGGTCATGCTCCCAAGCTTGAGTTCAAATAACTCCTTCATTTTCCTATCATAGTAGCGCTTGATTAAATATTTATTTTCAAAATATCACTTGAATTCCCTCCAAGTAAACTTATTCTCATTAATGTGCTACACTTACACATACTGATCCCACCACATTGATGATTTCCCCTTGAGATGATAAATGAAAATTCACCCTTCTGCCTGCGAGGAGTAATTATGCAGCTCAAAGTATTTCCTCATACCCAAAAACTAAGTCTATGCATCCTCATCCTTCTTATGCTCACCATCAAAAGTAGGAGGTTTGATATTATTCATTTCCCCCTGTAGCTCATCCACCCCAGTCCTTCTCTTATGATTTTTTACATGAGATTGACTCAAACTACTACACACTCTCCCAGTTGAATATCTTGGAGAGTGATGGAGATGCTTGTCAACACTTTTTTTTTTCTTCCTTCATCATGAGATATATGTCTTCCTGACCTACTTGTCTTTGTCTCCTTATCCATCTTTTTCTCAATTCTGTCCAAGATTTGTAGCAACTTGATGTTGAATCCTTCTTGTTCCTCCTTGGCTTTCATTATCCCGTCGTTATCAACTTTATAACTTTGGACATCTTTTTGCAAAATTTTTATGGTCTTTACCAAGTTCATGCTCTCTTCTAAGCCTTCCCTATGTCCATTGGATTATGTACCTTCAACACCCATACCAGCGTACAACATTTCCATTTATTCATCCTGAATATAGGTTCTCTACATACCTTCCATGCTTTTAATCTCTGTGTTGATCCCGTCTTGAACCAATTTCTATTAATTCTGCAAAAAGTGCAGTCAACAAAATTTGTTAGACTAATTAATGCAACAATTTTATGAAAGTTATGCACAATTTGTTAGAATCCCTTATTTTCTTTTCCCTTGGATGATTTTTAACATCCAAACTCTAGTGTGCACACATGTGCATCATTTTTTTGTGCGCATCACAACTTTGTTCTGTGCATCAATGGTTTTCCATGCAAAATAAACTCTGCACTGCACAACATAATTACTTAACACACATTTCTGTTTCATATTGATATCTGGCCCACACAAGTCCAGTGTTGAACCAATTTCTCTAATACTAGAATGTAACATCCCCAACCTTCCAAGATGAGCCACGCCAGACAATCTCAACTTCATCTTCTAGGATATTCTTTATAGCATCCCAAGCTCACTACTGTACAATGCTACTTCAAAATTTCTAGTGCGTGGATACTACTTATAACGCTCCTTGTTACAAGTAGGTCAGATTACTATGCACAACCTTAAGGTACTGCATCCAGACTTTTGTTCAATCTCTCTCTACGAGTACACTTCTTTTAATACCATTTTAGCAATGGAATAAATGTCACAAATCTACTACATGCTTTAGCCCTTTAAAACACATATATATATAATGTTGAGTGTGCAACGCTCTGGACACAAAATACTACTACGCACAAAATCAATCTAATGTTTCACACAAATATTATTACTTTGTGCATGCATACTGCTTCACTACGCACTCGGCGATTTATACCATGCCTTGGTATATTCTAATCATACCACATAGTTTAACTTACATGAATACTTAATAGTTGTCATACTTCTCATGTGCAACAATATACAAAGATTCCTCATACATGCATCTAACAAGAAACAGTTATAACTATCATGCCCACATATGTCGCAACATACAAGGATAAGAAACCTATATATATAAGGCAGTAACATTGCACATAGTTAACCACCATATGCAGATGAAAACTCGTATAAAAGATAAACTCATTTAAAATATAACATTAGAGCACACAATAATTAAACAAGTTTGTGAAGGACACTTATCTCTTATAAAAAGTCACCAACTATGTGCATGACTCATATGTTCCTCCCAGCCATAGACTTTGTCACTCATAATCTTTTAGTGACAGGTCACCAACAAGTTGGGCTTAAACTCCAAAGGAAAAAGGGTTCCTATTGCCAGGATATGGTATAATATTCAACAAAAGACTTGGTCCAAGGTGTTGATTGTCGCAACAAGCATATGGTCCCTCATTCCCCACATTCCTATCCCACCCCAAGAAGTGTGCCCCTTATCTGCTCGACAGTCCTTTGGATGTCCCACTTCCTTTCTGGGACTTCAACAACAAGACAAACAAGAAGTCTCAGATCCCTGTATCTAATGCCCAATGCAAAAGGGACCAATTCCTAGCAAACTCTCACCTGGAGAGAGTGCTCACGGTCTTGAGAAATTGCCCCTTCGATAGTAAACAAGCCTTTCCAAGCATAGGGTTAATAAATGACAATAAGTTACAACAAAATATTTATTCCCTCACAAAGGAAATCCATCTAGATGATTCCCCAAATGAGTGATAATTCTAGACCGAATGAATGATTCCCCCCAATTACACTAAGGATAGAAATATATATTTCATGTCGTCAAATCGACACTTGTCACCTTTAGAAGTATCTTTAGCAACTTGGTGACTCATTCCCTACCCTCGAGAACTTAGGATAAATACATATCCATAAATTAAACTTTCATAAATATTAATAAAATATTCCCTTGACTTAAGCTTCCTCTTTTTCCTTTTTCCATGGAGTTTAGCCCCCTTCTATTTTTCGTCTGAGTTGAGTCTGCGTGCAATGATGTGATTATATTAAAAATATTTAGGGTGATTACATTTGCAATACGGGCGCACTTCCCTTTTGCATCCTTGATCACCAGCCTTAAAATACAAGCATATATACAAATACTCGCTGGCCTCAAAATTGCATGCTTAATCTGATGTGCACAAGACTCTTGGATGTGAACACTCTTATTTTGTTTCTCCATCCGTACAAACTTACACAAGTGCATGATACACTATAAAATGTGTGCTTTCTTTCTCTGATGCACAATCTTCGTGCAATCACCAAACTATGGAATGTGTGTACAAAATTGAATCCAAGACTTGATACAAACAACTCATCGGCTTATGTACACACACACACATATATTTACATTCGCATTTGGCGTTCTCCCATGGGTATTACAGTCGTAACTTGGTAATTCTGAAATTACTTTAGTCATGATAAAAACCCTTTTTAAAACTTTCATAAGTTTTGGTACCACGCATCACTTTGATATTGGAAATAACCATGAGATTTACAAAGTGTGTGAAAATTTGGTTGACATCAACAATGATTTAATTAGTGTATAAAGAACACATGGGAGATTATCATTGGTTCAGGTGGCTACCTAGGTGGCATGGTGTTCAGGCTTGATGTCGTTTGGTTGGTCCATGTGTCTCCCCATCAACAATATTCACTTCTGAGTGCTTACATGGATTAATATGACTGGGAAACAATCATTTATCGTGTGTCTTTCCACGTCATGTCTAGGTGGGAGGTTGTATGTCTGTGATTGGTCCAACTATTTTCCAACTCAACATGTAGTGAAGACCGATTCGTGTGACTACCGTGATACTATCAATGGTATTCTTATGGGAAAGTGAGTGGTTTTCCCATAGGTAAAATACATGAAAAACCATTGAACTTTAGCCATGTATCATGCTCCAAAACCCCCTATCGCATGCTCAAATATCATTAATGGTCGAGCGAGTTTTGAATGCTAGATTTGTTATGCATCGTTGATCTTAAGATATAGTACAAACTTGTATCTGAGTCATTGATCTTGTTCCATTGATGATTTGTGGTTAAATTTTGACCACTAGCCCTCGATCATAACCCCTTAGTCATTGATATAATCCCCCAGACTAGCACACAGTCTCGTGTGAGTACATTTTAAGCCCCTGGTGGCCTATATTAAGCTATGTTTTGAAGAATTTATACCTCTTTCCTTGTTTTACAACCTTTTCCACTTCAAATGCTCACTATTAATGTTGATAGTTCCATGAAGCAGGCTCCAAGTGATCTTTTATCTTTGAAAAGATAAGATTCAAAGATTTGAACTACCTCTAAACACACAGTCCTAAGAAAAAATATAACCTTGTACTAACATGAATTATGCTAATCATCCCATTGATTCATCTAGTTTTGATCCATTACCATATTATCCTTGAGAGTGCATAAAATTTGATCTCGAGTTGTGAGGGTTTTGTCTACCTCTTTCACCTTAGAGAATTATGGTAAATAAGATAGTACTAAGGGGGGATTTTGGCCATAGACAACCTAAAATGGAGTCAATCAAGTGGCAACATGATAAGTTGTATTATACTACCATTATTCTACAGGAGACCACTATACCCATTGGGATTGTTTATCTAAAGTAAAGCATCGAAATATGCTTCCAAGAACTTGTTAACAGATTCATTCTAACCATCAATTTGGGGATGATATGTTGTGTCAAGATTCATTTTAGTTGTCTAGATCTAAAAAAAATCTTTCTAGAGAAGTTGGGGTCACGGTCTATCACAATCGAGTGCATCATACCATGGAGTTTAAATATATTAGCCATGAACACTTGAGCAACCATAGAGGCCTTGAAGGAATTTTGTATAGCACAAAAATGGGCATATTTGGAAAGGTGATCAACCACAACCATGGTTATAGATTTATTTCCATATTTTGGTAACCCCACATTGAAGTCCATAGAAGTGTCAATCCAAAATTCTCAATTTTTCTTTTCTATCAATCAATAAGATTATTATAATTTTTTTCAAGCTGCATACAATTTATTTGATTTGATAGTCAATTTAATAAAATGGAAATGAATTATACACATAAAGAGAGGTCTATTGTTACACTTTCGTTTGAGGTCATAAATGGATGTGCGTTGTATACCTAACAATTGGATTATGATGCCTAATGCATTGTATTCTCCACCTATTGAAACAATAAGCATGCATGCAGAATCAGAATGAGGCACTTTCAGGTAGGATTCAAGTTGGTCATTCCCACACTTGTGTCTACCCCTGATGTCTAGAGTACTCCAAAACCAAAACTATTTGCATAACAAATGAGGCCAAGACAAATACAAAGGAGGAGGAACAAAGGTCATCCTCTGTATGGGATGCAATTGTTGGAATACTAAGAGGGGGGGTTAAATCAGTGTGAGCACTTTATTCCACTTTGAACCACAATATATATTCTTTTAACTTATTTGATAATGTTCATCAGTTCATCATCAATGTAGTATCTATGAATGCATTCAATATTTCATAAGCATATAATCATAAGCATAACATAAACAATATCACATCAAGTACATAGTACACCAGAATTTTACGTGGAAACCTAAAGAGGGAGAAGACCACATAATGTTTTTCTTATATATCAAAAGAATTACATCCAAGGAAGCGCCAACATCCAATTCTCCAGATACAACTGGAAGGAGGCTCCAACCCCCTATTCTCAGGCTCCAACCTGAAGGAAGATACAACTCTCTGAATTCTCTGGCTTCAACCAGAAGGAGGATACAACCCCCTGATTTCTTCACCTCCGACTAGAAGGTGGCTACAACCACCTAGTTCTTAAACTCCAACCTAAAGGAATCTCTAACTTCATGATTCTCTGGCTCCAAATAGAAGGATGCTACAACCCCCTTTCCTTTCCCTGTCTTGCTGCCCTGAAATACAATTGTAGACCAACTTTCACTACCACAATCACTGCCACTATCATTGTCATTGACACTCTCACATCAACCTGTAAGCTCTCACTGTCAACCTGTCACCGACCAACCAGTCACATCAACCAACCTGTCAATAATCAACCTGTCCAACCTATGACTGTCATTGATACTCAACCATATCCTCTCACATGGATCATATACCAAGGACACCTCTCAACTACATTTCCAACATCACCAACACATGCCTCTACCAAGTATGTACCAAACCATCAACATTTGTTACAACAAGTGCATCAACCATGCACCAACACATGTACCAAACCGTGCATCAACCATGCACCACAACTACAACAAACTGTGCATCAACCATGAACCACAACTATACCAAACCGTGCATAAACCATGCACATCAACACCATACAAAATATCAATCCTGAACCATACCATGTACATCAACAATGTACATCAACATCTGTACCATACCATGTACAAATCATATCATATCATGCCATACACCATATACCAATAAACCAAGAAATTCACCAACAATGTATCTCAACAAGTAGACCTAAAACAACATGTACAATACATCCAATATGTACCACAAGAAATATACCCAAAAACTCACCAAGACATTCCTTAAGCATGTTCCACAAGATCACCAAGTTGCAACTTCAAACTAAGCATACAAACATACCTATGATCATGTATCTGACCTGGTGTATGTGATCACAAACTTGCATACCATCCTTAACTTCAACAACAAGAGAATAGCATCTTCATCAACCTTTACCTTAGTCTCACGGGACTAGTTTTGGATTAGTCACTAACCCTAACTTTCAACAAGCATAAATTTGTATTGATAATGAATAAAGGTCTAAAACTTGTACAAAATATTATTCACTGTCTTCTATGCAATTAATCTAAGTTTCACTTCTTGGAACATCCTAGAAATGGATTTGTAGCAAAAATGGTAGACCTTGCTGAATTTAGGATTATTCTAGAGAGAGAACTTGTAGAGCATGCCACACGTGAAATATTTGATATCTGGATCTGAAAATTTCACACAACATACTATAGCCTATACTATATCTAATTAATTTTTTCTAATTGAATTTGGATCTTATATGAATAAGTTATGGTTGTTTTATTTGGAACACTTGTTTAAAACTAATTTCAGGACTAGTCAAAATGCCTATCGTCCATAAAGTGTATCTCCCAAAATACAACGACTCAGAAGCTGAAATTTATACCAAAGCTACCTTGATATGTTTTCTCAACAAGTTTCAATTTTCATTATCATAATCATTCTAGAACAAAATTTATTGAAAAAACAGTGAGATGGCCTGTAAATAACATACCTTAGAACGCATCATTAAAATACTTCATCCTCCCTTGGATTTTTGTCCTTCTTCACTTGAACTTCCCTCTCAAATTAGCTAGATCTCCTTGGTTACCTCATTCACTTATATATATTCAATATTCTCAATAGGTTCTAATGGGAGTCTCTCGATATCTTATTTATACTTCCCAAGTAACTTCCTTTAGGGACAACATGTAATTGTTTTACCCCTTCTCCTCAATCTAGGGCTAACCCACATTCTTTTTGCAACTGAATTTTCCTTAATTAGTCAAATCATAAATACTTTGTTGAAAATCATTTATCCTTAATTATGTTCTTGTTGCAACCACTTTACCCATAATTAATTAATTTCTTGTTGCAACCACTTTACCCATAATTAATTAATTTCTTGTTGCAACCACTTTGACTATTCAACCTTCTTGTTACAACTAATTTACCCATAATTAAATTCTTGTTATAATCATTTTACTAGAAAAATTCTTGATGAATTTCTAGGAGCTTCTAGAATAATTGACTTCCTGTTGACCTTCTAGGGGCTTCTAGAATATTCTTGAGGGCCCTCCAACTTCACAATTCCATATCTCACTAACCGTGAGGAACCACGTGAAGTAACACATATCACCGGAAACAGAATGACGTGGATTATCCACATATGATAGTCTTCCTTGCATATTCAATGATATTCATGTCTTTATTCCTTAATTACTTTCGAGTTCCTTAACCACACTTCTGCGGATACCATAATTTTCTATCGGACTTGCTTCAAGGGTTGACATCAATCTACAAGATCAATATTTAAAGGTTGACATCAATGACAACCAACTTTCCAACAATCTCCCCCTTTGGCATTGATGGAAACACCAACATTGATGGAGACACTTAGACATGGCAACACTCATGCTCATGCTCCCCATGTGATCATCCCTCCACATTAATGTTTCTATCTCTCCCCCTTTGACATCAATGGAAAAGGGTATCTCTATTTGTGACTACTCCCCCTATCGTCACTCTTGTGATCTCTTCTTTGACCATTTCTCTCCCCTTTAATTCTTTGCAATATGTTGTGTAGATCAAATTTAGGTCTTCTTGTACCTATTTTCCTTTTCATAGTTTTTTTCCATTGGTGCTTTCTCATGTAAATCACTGACATATATAAAAAACATTCAAATTTTAAGAATTCAAATGTTTCATTTATCATAATCATCCAACTGTCTCTGAGTTAGTATCTGAATGACCCGGATTATTTTCGGCATGAAATGAGAGCGGAGATATAACACAAAAATATACATATATATTGAAATATAAACAATAATATAACAAAGATATATCGGAAATATAGCCAGAGGTAAATATATACAATAATACATGATTTCTATTAATGAAATAAATGTGTAGAGACTGTAAAAATACAGAGTGAAAGACTCGCTAGAATGGTGGTGGCTTATCTCTGAGAAGAGACGTGACGATTGCACTCATTCACAAGAAGATGATTAAAATGAGGCTCTAAATTCCTTTTTACAATAAACCATAATTCCAAGAACCTAACCCTAGGATATGAAGCGCCAAAATTCATGTGGACCCTGTTTGGGTAAGTTAGTACATCAACTTCCCAGGGTCGTAACTTTCGCATATGATCTTCGTTTTAGGCATATGATAGCCCATTGGAAAGGTATTGTCAAGGATATTAATTTTGGGGCCTCAATCATGCCTTCAAATAACATTGAGAAGATATATCTCGAAAAACCTTCATTTAGTCCCTCAAAATAGCCCCGGAAGTTAAAACTGCTAAAAATAGTAAATTGCCAAAATTGCCAAAAAACTATTTTGAGTTAGTTGAAAAAGGTGGGTGGCCATCGATATCCACATGGATCATTGAAACAATCTTTGAATCCATTCGCTCATCCAATGGAATACATTTGTTCAAACCCATTAAGTGTTCTTACAAATCCATCTCTGTCCATATTGTACATGACTCTACTACTCAACTATCCACAATGTTGACCCATCTATCACTTCACTATTCTGAAGACTTCTCTAAATCTGTTGCAAATCATCATCATGTACCTACATGGAGATGTGTTCTGAAACCTATTCCTTAACCAACCAATATGTCATAGGACGTCTTGTACCTCTTCCATCGAACCAATTTGAATCAAACATCTGTAACACCACTCTGAGACACTTCATGTTGTTCGAAGGATAGATCTATGAATTGTAAAATCTTTTGCATAGAATCCCCATGTTTCAATATTCATATTGCCTAGGAGTCTCCAAGACGGTTGGCTCAGAAAAGTAGCTGCTCTGATGCAGAGTAATCTTCCTCTTCGTCTATGGAGACATCTTCCTTTTCATCCTCTTTCTGAATTCAGTCATGATCTTGAGTTTTGACATCTTCTTCTTCATCCTCTACCTGAATTCTGACACATTCTTCTTTGCATGTAAACTCACCATGATGTTGTGCTGCTGCAAATCCTGTAAGTATAATTCCTTGGACATGTTCTTCATTTACCTTCTCTTTTTTTTTTCCACTTCTTCTCCAAGCCTTCTTGTATCTATCATCGATATTTTCTTTCATGGGAGGATTTATCACACTTCTACAATTTCAAACCATGTGTCCATAGTTGTGGCATTTGTAACATTCAATATTATGTGGATCCACATAAGAAATTCTTTCCTGATCATTTCTTTCATAAGAGCAATCTACAAGTTTATGTCCAAAGTTAGTACAATTAAAACAATTACCATAAAATAAATTTACATACCTGGGAGTGAATGATCTTCTTTGTGGTGTAGTCCTTCTGAAATCCTAGCTTGGATGATAAAAATTGTCTCTTTGGTTGTTTCTTTCACAATGGTTGAAGCTTCTTTGTTGCCTGAATGTAGAAGTTCTTATGTATTCATTCCTTTCTAATTATTTTTTACCATGATTCCTTTCTTTGAGAATTTCTGCATAACTTCTTTGTTTTGTTTCTTTCGTCATTGAGCTTGAACCTTCCTCAAAATGAACATTCTTGTATCCTAGTCCATATTTGTCACTGTACGGCCTTTGACTGTTGAGAATGTTTTCTAACACTTGAGAACTTTTCAAGTTCTTTTTGAGCTTGTTGACTTCAACTCTCATTGTCACGATTTCCTTTTCAAGCTTCTCACACTCTTTTTCTTACTTTATCATCTGGATCTGCATTACTTATTCCTTTCTCTTTCCTTCCTCAAGTTGGGTTTTTAAGTAGATGTTTTCATCTTTGAGTGATTTTTTTTCTTCCTTTCTTTCTTTAGCTCAGTTAAAGAACTGATTAATTTTTCCTCAAGATCCGCTTCACCTTCTTTGTTGTTTTTCTTAATTTACGTAGCAATGAAGAGTACTCTCTCTGAGTCACTATCGCTTTCATCATCTTCATCAGATGAGGAACCTTCTCTTGAGTAGAAATTTTCTTGAAGACTTTCCTTTTATCCTTTTTGTTTCCCTTTTGATATGTCTTTTCTTTCTTGGGATGTTCCTCTTCATCACTATCTGACTTCTTAGCACAAGGACACATATTTGAAAAATGACCATTTTTACCACAATTAAAATAGTTTAAGGGAAGCATACATATTTACTTGTCGGTTCCTTTCTTCAACTTCCTTACGAAGTTGGCCATTTCTTCATCTTCCTCTGAATCATCATTGCAACTACAATCTGACTTTGACTTTGGATTTTTATTCTTCTTTGTCCTTTTGGATGCTTTAAAAGATGTTTCTTTTGTGGATGGATTTTCATGTACTATTCTTATTTCATAAGCTGTAAATATTCCATGTAGCTCATCCATGCTTATCATACCTAGATCTTCTCTTTCTTCTAGCGCTAAAATATTAGGATCAAATCTCATTGGAAGAGATCTTAGTACTTTTTGAACAATTATAGATTTGTCAACTTATTCTCCCAATCCTTTAATTGAATTCACTATTTCATTAACTTGTAAAACGTACACTGCAATGTTTTCATCTTCCTTCATCTCCAACTGTTCAAATTGACCTCTATAAGTTTGAAGCATGGTCACCTTAACTTTGGCATCCCCTTCATAAACATTCTGATGTTTGTCCCATATTTGCTTTGCAAAATCACAATGCATAACCTTGACATACACTGAATCAAACAGACCATTCATGATAACATTTTTATCTCTTGAATTGTTTCGATTGAGTTTCTTTCCATCGTTATATGTTGGAGGAGTGTAAGACTCTTGGTATATCCATCTACTACTAATTTCCAAACATCAAAAAACATGTGCTTATACATATGTTTTCATCATTCTGCTCCAAAATGCATAGTTATGTCCATCAAATTGTAGTATACCATTCTTATACAAATTGTTGCTCTCCATGATCTTCCTTCCAGTGGTTAACTATTTCATGAAGGAACCTTTCTTTGATGTGAATTGTTGGAATACTGAGGAGGGGGAGGCCAGGGGGTGAATTAGTATGAGCACTTTATTCCACTTTTAACCACAATATATATTCTTTTAACGTATTCAACAATGTTCATCAGTTCATCATCAATGTAGTATATATGAATGCATTCAATATTTAATAAGCATATAATCATAATCATAACATCAACAATATCACATCAAGTACATAGTACACCATAATTTTATGTGGAAACCCAAAGTGGGAGAAAACCACAAAATGTTTTTCTTATATGTCAGAAGAATTATTTTCAAGGATGCACCAACTTCCAATTCTCTAGCTACAACTGGAAGGAGGCTCCAACCCCCTATTCTCAGGCTCCAACCTGAAGGAAGCTACAACTCTCTTAATTCTCTAGCTCTAACCAGAAGGAGGCTACAACCCCCTCAGTTATCCAGCTCCAACCGAAAGGTGGCTACAACCACCTAGTTTTCAAGCTCCATCCTAAAGGTAGATCCAACTCCCTGATTCTCCGACTCTAGCCAGAAGGAGGATACAACCCCCTTTCCTTGCCCCATCCTTCTGCCCAAAAATATAAGTGTAGACCAAATATCACTACCACAATCACTGATACTATCACTGCCACTGTCACTATCACTACCACTCTCACATCAACCTGTCACATCAACCAACCTGTCACTGACCAACCTGTCACATGAACCAACCTATCACTGATCAACTTTTCCAACCTGCCACTATCATCGATAGTCAACCAAATCCTCTCACATGGATCATAGACTAAGGAAACCTCTCAAGTAGATGCCCAACATCACCAACACATTCCTCTACGAAGCATGTACCAAACCATCAACTTGTGCCACAACAAGTGCATCAACCATGCACCAACACATGTACCAAACCATGCATCAACCATGCACCACAATTATACCAAACTGTGCATCAACCATGCACATCAACACCATACAAAATATCAATCCTGAAACATACCATGTACATCGACATTTGTACCATACCATGTACCAATCATATACCATATCATGCCATACACCATATAACAATAAACCAAGAAATTCACTAGCAATGTATCTCAACAAGTAGACCTCAAACAACATGTACAATACATCCAATAAGTACCACAAGACATATACCAAAAAAATCACCAAGACATGCCTCAAGCATGCTCCACAAGATCACCAAGATGCAACTTCAAACTAAGCATATAAACATACCTATGATCTTGTATATTATCTGGTGTATGTGATCACATACCTGCATACCTTCCTTAACTTCAACAACATGAGAATAGCATCTTCAACAACCTTTACCTCTGTCTCACGGGACTAGTTTTGGATTAGTCACAAACCCTAACTTTCACTAAGCATAAATATTTACCTTTAATGAATAAAGGTATGAAACTTGTAAAAAATATTATTCAATGTCTTCTATGCAATTCCTCCAAGTTTCATTGCTTGGAGCATCCCATAAATGGAGTTATATAAAAAATGGTAGACCTTGAAGAATTTTGTCTTATTCTAGAGAGCTAACGTGTAGAGCATGCCACGCGTGGAATATTTCATATCTGGATCTAAAAATTGCACACAACATACTACAGAATGTAATATATCCAATTATTTTAGTCTAATGGAGTTTGAATCTTCTATGAATAAATTATGGTTGTTTTACCCAGAACACCTCTTTAAAACTAGTTTCAGGACTAGTCAAAATCCCTATCGTCCACAGAGTGTATCTCCCAAAATACAATGACTCAGAAGATGAAATTTCTACCACATCTACCTTGATATGTTTTCGAAACATCCTCTGATTTTCATTATCTTAATAATTATAGAACAAAAGTTATTTTTAAAATGGTTAGATGACCTGTAAATAACATACCTTAGAACACATTATTAAAAGACTTCATCCTCCCTTGGATTTTCGGCCTTCTTTACTTCCCCTTCCCTCTGAAATTCACCTCAGATATCCTTGGTTAACTCAATCATTTATAGATATTCAATATGGTCAATAGGTGCTAATGGGAGTCTCTTGATGTCTTATTTATACTTCCCAAGTAACTTCCTTTAGGGACAACTTGTAATGGTTTTACCCCTTCTCCTCAATCTAGGGCTAACCCACTTTATTGTTGCAACTAAATTGTCCTTAATTAGTCAAATCATAAATACTTTGTTGCAACTTCTTTATCCATAATTATCTTCTTGTTGCAACCACTTTGCCCATAATTAATTAATTTCTTGTTGCAACCACTTTGACTATAATTTTTTTTAATAACTACTTTACCCATAATTAATTTCTTGTTATAACCACTTTTACTAGAAAACATATTGATGAATTTCTAGAAGCTTCCAGAATAATTGACTTTGTGTTGACCTTCTAGGGGCTTCTAGAATATTCTTGAGGGTCCTCCAACTTCACAAGGCCATATCTCACTAACTGTGAGGAACCACGTGACGTACCACATATCACCTGAAATGGAATGACATGTATTATCCATCTATAATAATATTCCCTAGATATTCACTTATATTCATGTATTTATTCCTTAATTATTTTTAGGTTCCTTAACCACACTTATGGGGCTACCGAAATTTTCTAATGGAATTGCTTCAAGGGTTGATAACAATCTACAATATCAATCTCTAAGGATTGACATCAATGAAAACTAACTGTCTAAGATCGATGAGGTTCATGAGATTCATGGTTTATAGATAGGTTCTCTTATTTTTCTCATGTCTTATCCTTTCCATATTTCTCATGTTTTCATAGCTCAGAGATATCAACCGTGCTTATCATCAATGGATATTGGATCCCATAAATGGATCCTCGATCCCACCTCTTCCAAATTGATCATGTCAGAGGTGGGTATTAGAGATGATAAGTTTGTAGAAGTTTCACAACCTTCCAAGTTTTACAAGTTTCGCATGTCTTCTCCTTTCCAGATTTCTTATGCTTGCACAACTAAAGATGTTGGTCATGCATATCATAAATGGATGGCATTTCCCACATATTCAAAATTTATCATGTCGGGGGAGAGTATTAGAGATGATAAGTTTTATGGGGTCATAAAAATCAGAAGATCTCCCTCGCTAGGGAAATCGTGATGGCTAGAAAATTGAACCAGACTCTCCTCATGACCAACCTCAACACCTTTCTCTTCTACAAAGATACCTCCTCTGAATTCAAGAAAATGAGTACAAATATGTCATAATGATTTGGAAACCCATTGGATTTTGGTGAGATCATTGGATGTACTTTGTATCTTATTTAATATGCATTAATTATTTATAACTCTACATCTAGAAGTCATTCCGCTCCTTAGATCCATTAAGAGCCATTTATTTTGGATAACTGACTTCAGAAGGATTATTAATTCCCTAAATATACAAGGTGGGACTACATTCCAATCCAAATAACCTAAAACACTATCAGAGGAAAAGATAGAAATCCATGCCAATGTGATATCTATCTCCCACACTTGATAGAGGATGAGAGACGAAGATCTACTCTCTTGTCACTTGAAATGAATGCCACAAGTACCAATTTTCCAATATCTAAGAGACATGTTGGGCTACCTGAAGGTACTCTCAATATGAGGTTCTCAAACATTACAACATGCGGCAGAGAGTTATGGAGTGGAATATATTGAAACAAATTCCCAATAATTTCTTAATCCTATTACTTTAATCACCCAAATGTGGAAATGAGGTGTTATATACATACTAATACCTACTAGTCACCCAAATGTGGAAATCACACTATCAACCCAACATTCTTAATCATATTGAGTAAATATGAAATAGTAAACAAGTTAAGTAATGATAAACATATAAATGCATAAATGTGAGGAAGTTAATGTTTAAAATCTCATATATTGATTTAGAGGAGATGAAAAGAATATGCCAGCTATGTTTAATTCTGAGACATAATATTAATATGTCTAATCAAAAGATTGATCAGTCAAATGATTGTCAATAGGGGGATACATACTGGCATAATAAACGTTACACGGGCATTTAAAGACAAAAATTTCCATTTGAGTGGTACACAGTCTATGGTTTGAGAATCTCAAAGAAACAACTAAAATCTTTGGTTTGGGCCATGTATCTTGATTTCCTTCTATGTATTTATCATTTATACATGGATTTGGATTTTTGGGTTCATAATATGGTTTTGAGTGTTCATTTGGTGAGTGTTTGTGTGAGGGCGCAAGGGATTTTATTTTCTTCTCTACAACCAGCATTGCTTATTTCATCATGATATAGTTGTGAGCATATATATAATCTAGTATGCATATCTCTTGATGGTTCAAGCATTGTAGCGTGTGCGCATGTAGAATCACACTAAATTGATTATGATAACTATCAATTTTCCATCATATTTTGTTCCTCTCATATATAGTTGAATTCAACGATTCAAGAATTATATGATACATTTTTTTTATCAATTCAACTATGTAACCCATTCTAGATGTACCTTGAGGTCATTGGAAGAAACAAAAAGGATCGTCTTTCGCGCATGTCAAACATCAATTACCAAAACATTTCCTCTGTTATAGAGGTTCACTCGGTGTGGGCCTCGGGACGTCTCGGCCCCTGCTAAGTCACAAGTTATTGGTATATATGGCTTGCGGGCTGTTGGATATACTCTTGGGAGGTTGTTGTTCCCATGGTTAAAAAAAAAAAAAAAACATTTCCTCTGTGGAATCTCATAGAGAAGCAACCTAAGAGTTGGTGTGGGTCGTGTAATTTAATTTCCCTCTATGTATGTGTCATCTTTGAATTACATCGTGTCATAAGCCAACCACTAAGTTGCTTAAAAACAAAATTTAAAAATTTCTTTGCTCATGTAAAATAGTAAAATCAAAGTGAGCTTTTATTGAAATGATAATTAAATGGAAATTATATTCATAACTATAGTCATAAAAATAGAAGTGAAGGGACATCGTATATATTATTGGTATTTTGTTGTCACAAAAACCAAAGGTTAATAACTTCATATTTTATGGTTGAATTTGATTTAAGTGCATGATTAGTCACTTCCTTTAGAATAGGGATTATAGTAATCGATTCACGAGTTTTTGACTTAGTTTCACACAAAGTCCAGCACATTTTAAATCAAATTTTTAGTAAACATTGACATTTTTTGCAAGACCATTTCATTTTTACCCCAAGTTTGCACTTTGAGGTCTTATTTTCATTCCAAAATTTATTCAAAATTCAGGTTTGAGATCTTATTTGGCCCCATATTGAGGCAGACTTAGATAGCTTAGGACCTAAGTATTGATGCAGATTTAGGATAACTTAGGATAAGTTTCACATAGTTCACATAATTTAGAGAATTTCAGATTGTGGGGATTAATGCTAGACTTGATGCCTAGCATTAATTCTTGACATTAAATTGTCTAAGTTCTCTCCAATGTTTATTGCTTTCTCTAACACATTGTGTATTCTTACATGCACTGCTCACCAAGGGAACTAGACAATCTCAAACAGCATGCTCCATGACACTTGTCTCCTCGTCCTTCCTACCTACATCATAGAATAAATGCAATAGTTTAACACACGAGGCATGCAAAATATAGAATGCTAATGTATGGAATAGAAGGGAGGTAGGTAGGTAACCTTACCTGAGATGAGTGAAATGAAACTAAACATGAAGAAAGAAACACAAAGACACCAAATTTAACAACAACACACCAGAATAGAGATATCAGAATAGAGACAACAAGCAGTGACTCAATATTTATGGTAACGTATACATTTGTTGGTCAACATTTCTTTAATAAGCTTATTGTATTAGCTAATATTGGAGCAACTTAATACAAGAATTGAATCAACCAATAGTGGAAAGAAAAATGAGAGTACCTGATTTGAATGAAAGAATTGAGATCCTCTTAGAAGCAATATTGAAGGAAGGATGGCAGTGAAATATTCCAAGCTAGTTCTTCTCTCAGAATGTCCGCACTAAAATTTGTGCCTCCCACCTCAGGGATCAATTTACTAATTTTCACTAATTTACTCGACACGGTTATGGCAACAGTCATGATTCGTTTATTGTTCATCCATCGAATATTGTCATGAAGTTCACCCTTCTTTACTTCTGAGTCCTATCATGATCATGCACTTGGTACACTTTTCCCAAATTTTTTGCCGAGTTCCTTCAACACAAGCCAGTTGGGTGGGAAATAACTCTCTCTACATGAGGGAATTTCTTTATTTCACTGGTTAGATGGGTGGATACCTAGAACCCAAGCTACTGAAGCATAAGAGGAATATGACGCAATTATGGATGGCCACTGATCAATAGGTCTCTTTATTAAGGACTCCCATAGTCTCCTCAATCACACTTTATTCTTCAGGAACAACAACCACAAGTTCATATTGGGGGTATTTGGCATGTTTTTTACTTCTACACCTTGGTTTGTGAAAGGATAAATTGGTCATTCTAAGAGCCAATTTCGATCATAGAAATACACATATGCATAAGGTACGATGCACGCATATCTCAATGGCTTGTAAAGATGAGAATTAATCACTCATATTCAGTCGATATTTAGAGAAAAAAATGTGCATTTGTATCATTATACGTTGCATTCTTCATGTCTCGATGTTATCCATGATACACCTACCTATCATGTCTCGAGTGATAGAAATTGTAGTTAAGAGACTTGCAAAATGTTGAATCATCGATTTACTCAACGAAACGTTTTTTTATTAGCCATAGCATTTATGCATTTGTGAATATAGTAGGATCGAGAGCCGTATCCATCTACCATTTCTTAGCCACCAATTGATTGAGTTGAAATTTGAGTTGATTCACTTTACCTAGTTCCATAATTCCTTTACTTATTAGCGAAGGTGTAGGTAATTTATAGGTATGAAGGCATGGTGAGCACTCTCAAATTATTTGTTGATGGTTGGACTTGGGATGATACATATTTTGGCTCAAGAAACTCAAAGAGCCTTCTGAATATTTATGTGACTTTGAAAGTGACTCACTGGGTATTTCATCAAATCATTAACAACAAGTAGACACCAAGCTCTCCTTAGCTGACTAGAAGAATGGATTTCTAGGCCCAGGGTACGAAGTAGTTATCAGCTACAAAAAAAAAAAATAACATCAGTATACTATGGACCCGCATCAATGAAGGATAGAAGAAATGAAATAGATCTACATTTGCAATGCATGTTGACTAATTTTTGGAAATGATGATACTACCACGAGTGTCTTTGGACAATCGAATTCTTCTCGGCATGAGATAACACATTCGAGAAACAATCCTCCATATTGATGTAGCTAGTCGCATCTTCCTATAGAATCAAACTATGTTCATCATTCTCATCAAAGTTGGAAGCACACTCTAGGTTGTGCATGGACATCAATTGTCAATCTGTCTTTTGTTGAAGCCGTCTATATGGATGTTAATATGTCCTTTGTTGAAGTTGTCCATCTATCCTGCAAGTGTCCAAGCAAATGTATGCTTTAAACACATTGTTTCATGTCTTCCCTTGCACCATCTAGGTGTTTCCATTCTCCACAATGATGAACGACAATTGTAGTGAAACATGGAACTTTGGGAAAGTTACCTACACATTTTACTTGTTCAATTAGACTTATTAAACAAATTTATGACCCATGCTTTATGGAATATGCATCGACAAATGTTTACTAATTAGGTTGTCATTTATAGTGTTGACACGATAATGCCCACTCCTCAGTAATGAAATTTTTTTTTAGTGAAAATTTAATGTTATTATTAGATATTGAAAAGGTTATTGTCCTCAGATCTTCCACGAGAATGCAAGAAGTAGCTCAATATTACTCGAGCCACAATCATTAAACACACATTAATATTATTTTTAGTATTTTTTAATGTCTTTGATGTTGATGAAAATTTGGTTATTTATTTTTATCATATTTTATTTCTTATTATTTTTAATTTTTGTTTATTAAAAAAATTTGTTTATTTAAATTTTATATTTATGAGTAACAATAATCTTTTCGTTGTCTTTGTCCAATTTTAAAAGATTAAAAAACATCATTTAATTTAATTTATCCACAAATCTTTTAAAAATACATTTTTTTTTGAAGTTTTATATTACAACATATAGTTTTATAGTTTTATGAATCTTTCTTTATTTAATAAAATTTTATGTATATATATTTTTGATATATTATATATATATATATATATCATAATTATTGATTATGGGCATATTTAATAGGTTTTTAGTGTTTAATCAGTTTTGTATGAACAAGATTAAATATTGATGGAATATTTTTAGTAGTCCCAATAAATCAATGGTTGTGATTTCAACCACTAACTTCCTCACTATTATAAAGACATTAGTTTACATGTTTATTTTTTTACTTTTACTTAATTATATTTAAAATTTACTATGATGACTAGTTGATTGTCAAGTATGAGTGATTAGGGTTTCATTTTCTAAGCCAACCTAAACCTTTGGCCTTCACCAACCACGTTGTGGATACACTGTCTCCTTCCAGCCAACTCCTTCTGACTCCTTCCGTCCACCTTTAGGCCGTTTCTTTTTCCCATCGGTTCAAGTTTTGCAAGCTGTCTTTTTGAAAATCGTCCTTTGGACATTTACCAACCACGAATTTATGACTGTGCTAGTTGATTTTTAATAAAATCATATCCCATGGACTAGACGAAAGCCTTGTTTTGGTAACTGCTACCATGAATGAGTCATCCCAGAAAAGGGCTGAATTCCTCGATCTGACCTCCTAGAAGCAATGTGCTTGCACCATTCCTTTGACTTCCGGGGTCGAATCTACCGCGCAGGCGTCTTGCATTTTCACGAAAGGGATTTGGCGAGAAGTTTGATTGTATTTTCTGCAAAAGCCCCAATCCTCCAGCCTGAAAGGCTTATATAGTTTGATATATTTGGAGATCATAAACAAGGCCGTAAGAGGGCGACCATTCTTCATCAAGTTGTACTCTCTCACAAAACTCTGTGCAATCTAAACCACACAATGATACTCGGTTAGAGGCATATAGATCAAGTATTATTCACATATAATCAATATGGTTTCTAATTGTCGAAGGTCAAAATTTAGAAAGTGGCATGCATTGTGGCATATTATATTGTTTAAATAAATGTTTATGTATGCTTAGTACTATACTGCTTCATCACAATATAATATGTTATGAAATTTATATATTATATTATTAAAATAAATGTTTATCATAATTATAAATGTATAATTACAATATAATATGAATTATTTAAAATATCTACATTACATTGTATTGTATTGTATTTGTAAACTTGAATAATATATATTATTATGTTAATTGCAATTATTATATTACAAATAAATTTAAGTTATTGTTCAAGAAGTATAGTTTAAATCATTTTATTTATATAAATGTAGAATGGAAAGAAAAGAAAATAAACTAAATATTTTCTCATGTGAAAAGATTATATATATATATATATATAAACAAATAATTGTATTTGTACAATATGGATGCAAATTACACAACTTTATGTATAATTGTGAAGATTGTTTGAAAATGTTTAATTATGTATTATATTATGTTTATAGTGCATTTGGTGTAATCACTTGTCATTTTTAATGCTTCATAAGAGGGTGAAAAAAAAACATGTTCAAGTAGATCTACAACTATCCTTTATTGAGGATTCACATACACTTATTAAGAAGGTCTAAGAGACAAGAGGGAGTGACCTCAAGAAACTCAATCCTTTTAGCACTTTTCCTGCACCAATCTACCATTGAGACAATATTTTCAAATGCAACTAGATACATCTCTTGTAATAAGTGCCCAAACATTTATGAGAAATCCATTGAAAATCCATAAAACTTTACTTATAAAATAGAAACTATAAAAATTAATGAAGAAAAATAACAAAGCATATTTTTATGCCTAATTAGTAAATCCTCAAATTTATAATAAACTATAAATGTATACCATAGGCAAATAAATGTCCTGATCATGAAGCTTATCCATCTCCAAACTTCTTCCTTTCCACACATTTTCACAATTTATTTGATAGTTGTGCGATCAAACATGACCAAGGTTTTTCCAAAACCAAAAAGTATAATTTAGAATTAAGTAAACAATTGCACTATTTTCTAATCTTCCTTGATTAGAAACTAAGGTTTCAACAGATAGTTTAAAACTAATACACAGTGCTCAATGTTGGTGCCTAGGAATGGATCCTTCCCAACCATGAAATAAATCACTTCTTAAATATCAAACATAATGTCTTTGTAGGGGAGGTGTCAAAAAAACAAACCCTGAATTAAATATTTTTTGCAATCCTCCAAATTTTTACCTCCGAGAGTTGGAACCACCCCATCAAAGAACTTAACACATATTCAATATGTAATGGTTGACCTACCCTTGGACAATCCTAAGTGGGTCACTACACCATCGAAATGATAGAGTCTGTATGAAGCCTCTTCATATATTTCCCCTGGATAAAATAGGTAAGAAAATTCTAAAAGGAAAGTTCAATGTTCTTGTTACATCAAATCCACACTCATGGCATCAAAAAATATGAATATATTCTTAAAAATATTAGGAGCATGTGAAATTTTCATAGTTTCCACATCTTTTTTCAAACTTTTCATCACACTAGTGTCATGTTCGTTGACGGGGTAGTTAAAAATATCACAAATCCTGTAAACCCTTCACATAACAGTGGATTTTCATTATTATATACGTCTAGAGTTGATTTGGATGGAGCCCTCATTATTTATTTTAGTCATATAGGCTATGATTCCATCTCAACTTTGGGTGAGGAAATAATATATTTTCTTAAGAACCTTCCCATTTGACTCTAGTTCTATCATTGTTTACCTACTGTACTACCTTGTGTACTTTGTAACACTCTGCTTTCCTATGCCCCATGTTCAAGTGGGCACCAAATTATACATTTCTCCTTGTTTAATGAAATTTGAGATTTGATTCCACTAGGATCATCAAACTTTGGTGCTATTGTCTTCTAATGATGTCGGTTCGTTAAAATGTATGGGTAAAAATTTATGTTGTGTTGTTAGAAATTCATATATTAGTGCAAGTTACTAGTGATATGTTAGTTGTTTCACTAAGAAGGTTGAAATTGTTACATCAATGGACATTTTGCAAGAGAAGATAATGGTGTGGGTTGATTCCTATTTTTATTAGCATTGTATCCTAGAGGAACTCTTGGATAAGTTCACACATTCTCTAATAAACAAATTTAGTAGATGGATTATCTTTCATTTGAGTATCATTATCTAGGTGCTCTTTCACTCTACAATTTTTTTATCTTTCTCGTCACCTACAAAGATAGAAATTGTTATGCTTATTTTGATAGCATAACCCTACTAGACATGCACCCTCTCCTTCAACCAAACAATATAGAGACTAGATTGAAAAGTAAAACATTTAAAAGTTCTAAAATTAAACATTCACTAAAAGAGTATTAGTCATTAGTGATAATTCACTTAGACTTAGTTAAATATGTATTTAATGTTTTGGATTTCATATTCATCAAGACCCACTCATCGAGTTTTAGTTAGAATGGATAGTATATTTTTAGATTGATAGTATTCTCTAGTCTACTATCACCCTCAATACATGTTCATGGAAACCATTAATGCCATAGTGCCCAACAAGATCTCCTCAACACATAATCAAATTCAATCTTCCCTTGTTTGGATTATTTTGAGCTCCCTATATTTTGTCCTTCAGATACACCATCCTCGATTTATTTTGGAGTTCCAAAATCCTCCCATATCATAAAGTACATATCTAGTCTCATTAGGTCCTATTTTTTCAAATGTAGGCATAGTTTGCAAAAATTTCAATGTCAACCCCTTTCATTGGTCACTAGGAAGGCTCCAGGTAAGTCATATCTCACATGGAATGTAGAAGGGATTTTTATGACTTAAAATCTAGTGGAAGTACGTTGTAGTTCTCATAAAAATCTTTCCAACATGTCCTCATTTTCCTAATTTCAAGTTTGTATGCCCAGTATAGGAAGTGCACAAGTTGCACGTCTCTTTGGGGGGATTGTGAATTCACTTATTAGATATTGTTCTGAATCAGATCCTGAGAAATCATAACCTCTAGAGCATGATAATGTGTAGTTCCTACACTTGTTCAATATTTTTTTAAACTTTTGATTTGAAAATGAGAAAGGCACCAATCAAATTTTTCAAGCACTTAGCAAATTAACCATCAAAATTGATTCTCTTTATTTATATATATATATATATATATATATATATATATATATATATATATATATATACAAATTTGAATCTAAATCCTCGAAATATAAAGATTCAATATCGTGCATAAAATAATGTAGTATAATATTTTTGTTCTTTGGCAAACCATTGTAACTAGATGTAATTAGATTGGATTATTTCTTAAAGTCATAGGGGAGACAAGGATAGTGTTGTTGTTATCTCGTTTCAGTCTATCCTTGGGTGCAACAATACATTTTCATTGTGAAGCAAGAAGTAATGGTACTTTTTGGTGTGGGCTTTGTTGTGCTCCATGCAACAAGTTGTGCAGATCCTTCCTACCTTGGTTGGGAAAGGGATCCACTCTATTATCCTCTAAAGGTGTTCACACACTTTTTATGTCTTTAGAGAGGGACTACAATATCAATTCCAACATCTTTAAAACTAATATATCAACTATACCTATTCTAATATTCTAATATATGTATATAGATAATTTGACTATGTTTAATATTGTTTTCTTTAACACACTTTCATGATGCACGCCCAATAGAAGAAAATAGAATTTTTTATTTATTTTAAATGTAGTCTTACCATTAAGAAGTGCATGCTTGACTTTTTTCATGTTTCTCACTCCCCTAACTTAATTTTAATGGTTTACACCCATTAAATATAGAGGAGGATTATAGTGTGATTTTTTTATTGTTGGAATCATGCAACCTTACCTAAGTTGTCTACTATCCTCTTTTTAGGTTCATTGTAGTACTTGATGGCTCGATACAAGTGTGCCTAGGGTTTTTTGAGATATAAATTGCATTTGTAGTTCCAAGTAGGGATTTTAGTATTGAATTTTTCAACATCTCTCCTATTAAATATGGGTGGATTTTGAAAACTAAAGACTACAACACTTTTCTAACTGCATGAAGGAAACTTGTGCTTCATAGAATTAAAGCCACATATGGATGCAAGCATCTACATTTTCTTTTTTATTGACTCGTGAATACCTAATTTTTCATCCTAAATAGATTTCAAATCCAAAACATGCTTCAATAGAGACTAATCACATCATTGTAGCAATGAAATAGTATCTTATGTCTTAGGTGTAATATTTCATAGAAAAAATAAGAGGAGCTCAAAGAGTTTTAGGACTCCCACACTCATGGATATAGATGAGAAGTTGGTCCTTGTTTGGATTTTTTTGGGCTCCCAATATTTTGGACTTTCAGGAGGCCATCCTTGGCTAATTTTTTAGTTCCAAAACCATTTCATATCATCAAAGTACATGTCTATGTTGATCACGTTATATTTTTTGTATGTGAGCACAGTTTGCAAAAAATCTAACATTGACCATTTTCATTGATTATTAGGTAGGATCCACGTGAACTAGGTATTTAAAAAAATATTCAAATAATTATGTTGTCTTCTCATAAAATACAATCCATGTATTTCTTGTAACAAGATTTCCAACAAGCCTTCATTTGCTCGATTCCATTTTTGTATGCCCAATATATGAAGTGCATAAGTTGCACATCTCCCAGGGGTCAAAATTTCATAGTATGGAATCCATTGTACAAATTCTATTCTAAATCAAACCCAAATAAAAAATTGGCCTAGTAAGGATTCATGGTTGTTTGATACCTTTCCAATGGCATATCTCATTCTTGGTTTTGACCCCCAGTTGTTGAGAACAAACTTTCACAAGATCAAGACTAGTTTCAAGGTAGCATTTTAGTGGCAAAGTTTCATAGTGTAAAAAGTGTTGTTGTTGTACTATAATGTACAAATTTATATTTTTCGTACTATATATTAGCTCAATGCATTTCTTGTGACATATCATTTTCCCTATTCTAATATCATATGACTCACTTACAATTGTCACACGTGAACCTATTTCAAGGGTGTGGTCCAAGAAACTTACCTAGAAAGGTTTCTAAGTATATGTGATCTGGATTTGATCATCATATTATTTTTCATTTATTTAATCAATTATTTTAGAGTGAAGAAAATTGGAGCAATCAATGTGCAGGGTCATTTTATAAGTAGGTCCCAGTTTGGAAAATTGGGGTTCGAACCTTCCAGAGCCATTTTGAGGAATTAAATGATGTTTTTGGGGGTTCTAGTGTCCATAACTTGAGTCCACCCCATTCACAATGTTCTACACTTTGAGATATTTCCAACGGTGCATACCATGTGTCAATAAAGGCTCATATGCAAAATGTATGCCTCCCGCAATTTGACCTATCATGTTAACCACCATGGTACACGAAGATGCCATGTCATCCCCTATTACTCATGAATATGGGGTTATCCACGTGATGAATTTCAAGAAGAATATAGAAGTTATAGAACCTTATCATAATTGAAGGTTGATGAAGTCAAAATCCTAATCCTATACGGATATCATGCTATGTTAAATACCAGGACGCTAGGAAGAGAAGGAGTTCCATTCTATATTATTGTATTTTATTCCATAGCAGAGAAGAAAAAATGGGAGTGGAAAATTAGAGAGAACAAAAGAGGCGGTTAATGTTTTGTAGCAGCCTAATAGGTCACAGGTATCAGGTAACTCCATAGAGAGTTCCTTCTCCTTCGTACTTGCATTATTTCCATACCAGAGAAAAGAGAGCAGAGCATCCTCACCTTCTAGTTGGGTTTTCTCCTGTAAGGGTTTCCCAGAGAAAACATTTGCGTTATTTTATGGATGGTGTGTGATTGTATTTCCATGTTCTCCATTTTCTTAATTTTATCTATTTCATGCATAAGTAGAAAAATGAATAACTAAAGATTTTGGAATCTAAGGAATTTAACCTTCATAGTGTATATTTCGGTTTTATTTATTGGATTTGTTGTGACAAACTGCCCAGTGGAATATCCACGATAGTTTATAGATCATATTGGTACCAGAGTAGGTTTTGTTTAGGTATTTGTGGGAATTTGCAGGATATAGGAATCAATTTAAAGAGAAGTCATAGAAACCCTATACATGCCATATGATTATGTTCATAACAACCCTGGAGATCCAGTAGAAGAAATGTTTAAGAGGTTAAAAGCATAGGTTGTTGATATCAACCACAATATGAACCTCAGGCTTTAGAAAACAAGCTCGTATCGTTCATAGATGATGGAGGTTATAACTCAAATATCATATAGGAGGGGAAATCGAAAGATTAAGAAGGCCCAAGAAAGGAGTCATGAAAAGAACCTGAGAAAGAGTAGTTGACTTTGAGTGTTGTTAACTCTTCACAGACCATATTAAATATGGAAGTGAAAGTGGACATAAAGCTAAACCAAGGTGAGATCGATGCATTAAAATCGAATCATTGGTTGCAACAACTAGAAGTGTTTTTGAGCATTCACCTTATAGATGAAGAGAAAAAAGTTTCATTTTCTATATTGAAGTTATAGAACCATGCTTTAACCTAGTGGGAAATCCATACTGAAACACTTAAGTTGGAGGGTGATCCACCAATAACTGGGTGGGGGGAGTTCAAAATACTTGTAAAGTCTCAATTCTACCCTATCAGGTATGTAGAAGACTAATGGATCGGGTGGCACTACTTTAGGAAAAGGCAGGGGTAGATTTTATATGAGTACACCACTGAGTTCAGAAAGATGGCCATGATGTTGGGTATCTCTCCCAAGAACCCAGATGTAATCCTAAAGTATCTGGAGGGTTTACATAGTCATTTATGAAATAAGGTGATTATGTTCAAGTCAAGGACATTGGATGAAACATGCGTACATGCACAGTACTTGGAAAACATAGGCCAAAAGAAAGGGAAACCAAGTAGTTCCAAGAAGAAAGAGAACCAGGAAGCTTCTAAGGAAGGTAAGAATAAGTGGAAGGGGGAAAAGGATAATAAGACAACAAAAATTGTACATCAATACAAGTATCCTAACAACCATTGCAATATTCATGGTCACATTGAGGAAAAATGTTGCAAACTACATCCAGAGTTGAACCTGAAGAACCACAAGAAGAAAGGAAAGAAAACAAACCTTGTATCCATGTATTCAAGCAATCAGGTTGAAATTAGCTCTGATGTGGACAGAAATATTTTCTACACATCTATGAAGAAGGAGGTGAATCTAAGTAGCCTTCATCACCAGGAAGAGAAGGACTTGACCAAGCTCTTCCACATCAATATTCAGGTCAAGAAGACCAAGATAGATGCTATGTTTAACTCTGAAGAATCAATAAGATTACACTGAAGAATCAATACCATCTTCCCAAGATCGATGATCTTTTGGACCGGATACAACATGTCAAGTATTTCACTAAGTTGAATTTGAAATCAGGATATCACCATATATGAATCAAAGAATAAGATACCTGGAAGACTTTCATCAAGACAAGGTGAGGTTTGTATGAGTGGTTGGTTATTCCTTTCAGTTTATGCAGTGCATTGGCTATGTTGACACTCGGAACTGAAATTGGGTTGCAACAAATCAATCCCGAGGCAACCTCGAACCACTTTGGATTGGAAGTTGCCCTCCTCCAACCCAAGAGGGATCTCTCGAACAATGTCACAATATGAATTTAAGTAAGCGTGAAATGGTGGGCAGATTTATGGGTAAACGATGGTCTTGGATTTTTTAGAGTTTGGGGGTTAAACCAGGGAAATGGTCCATTGGGCATGGAGTCAAATGAAATCCGAAGAAAGGAGACGATAGCAGAGATCATTTAACTTGCAGAAAGTGAGGCAAAGTAAGTCTATCTTTCAGCGATTTGATAATCATGATGTGGTAGCGGAAAAAGGAAAGGAAAGGTCGATGTAGCAGAGAATATATGCAGAATTACGGAAGTGTAGACTGGTCTTACACCTGCTGATAGCTAGTGTAGAGGAAAGACAACAAACAATTACAGAAAACCAACATTCATTCGTTATAGTAGTGGTCGTACTAAAGTATAACGAAGCACATCAGTTAGAAGAAAATGAAATTGTAATACAGTCGTGATGGAATAAGGAGGAACTAACATTATGATAATGACAACACATCAACTGTGAGTAAGGAACATATAAATGAAGTCCAAACAAATTTAACACAGCTGAAATAAGGAGAAACATACTGAAAGAAATCGATTGTGATGAATCTCACAGTCACAAGTAAAAAAACATCTATATTTCTCCAATCTTGGCTTACAAAATAACTCAGCATTACACAAGGAACCCCTCTTCACAAGAGGTTTTCCCCCAGCTCACCCCTGCGCCCCCCTTTCTCTGTTTCATACATCTATCTTTTAAAAGAAAGATCTAAAACTCTTTGTGTTCCAGGAATCTGAAACGGTTTGGTTTCTGGAACTTCTGCGACTGCCAGATGCTCCGCCAGTTCTTGAACAGTTACTAACCTTTGAAAAGTGGCGTATGGATGCTCCTTGGTATTGATTTGATTTTATTCATGTCATTCGCTCGTACTAATTTTATTTTTTTTTCTTATGATCATGTAGTAGATATTTGCAAACTTTCACACCCTCGCCAATAGTGACGAACAACCAGTTCTGCCCGAGAAATTCAGTGAACTTTTCCCTCTGGAGGTTCTCCAACACGTCGGCTCCTGGGTCACTTAAAGCCAGTTGAAAACCTTATCTATCCACTATTTTCTTAAGTTCTTCGAGCATATGTTGCAGTTTGATTTGGTGGCCTGAGCAACTGGAGTGCCTCTGGGATTTTTGTTTCGGCCAAGGAGATTCAGGGATTGTCTACACATAGGGCAGGAAGAGTGCGAGAAGAGCCATTTATCAATGCATTCCATGTGGAAGCCATGATTTCACTTGGGCAACCCTCGCACCTTTTCTCCTTCCCGGAATTCGGTCAAGCATATGGGGCAATCACTGGCCAAGCCTGTCAGTTTAGAGGCAGATATGTAAACAATGATCGACAGTGATTTCATGGCTGCCTTCCTCAATCCAGTGTTGATTAGCCGAATCGTTGCCTCATCGTATGAGTCGGAACCCATTCCACTGCTGTAGTAGCGGGTGCATTTAAGCATCCAGTTGATGGTGAGCGAACAGATGAGAGCACATACCATAGCTGCAAAAATGACAGTTATATCGGAGTCTGCAGTGCCCTCGTTGACAGAAGGACCATAATGCCAAGTGTGCTCATCTCCAATTCCAGAAAGTGCCAGAGTAGAAGACAATAGCTTCCTGTCCACTAACAACTGGAAACTTAAAACGCTCATTTTTGCTGGATTCGACTTAAAAACCTCAACGAATCTGTCCGTCCCCTCGAACGTAATGACTAAAGAGTGCTAGGCAGTGCCAAACAAACCTCACAGAAATGGCAACAAAATGAACACTACCTTTCTCTGTGGTTTGAGCAGGAAGAGTAGAAACAAGATGGCCAGCCCGATGGTTTCATCTATATTTAAACGTGAATTTGACATTGGCATGTTTCCTTTTCAATGTTTAATATATTACACATTTTCACAGCCGAGTCCTGTTTTGCGCATGGCTTTTGAGAATCACAGTAATTTTGATCGATGATGATAGGATTCAACACATTTTCTATCTTTACATTTTTGAAGGTGATGCCTCGAGCAAAGCCAGAGCCATCCTGCCATGTTTTGATCCTTAGACCATTTGTAGTGTCATGAAAATAAGCACCATCCACCATTATATTAGACACTTGAGATTCTGAGTTTCCTTCACCAAGGCTTCCAATGCTAATTCCATGATCAGGTCCGCATGTAACATTCAGAACCCGAACGTTAACGGACCCACTCACTATAGAGATGCAATCATCTCCAGTTCCTATGGTGCTGTGTTTGATCACCACGTACTTTGAGGCAGTCACATGAATACCGTCTGTATTAGGACTATGCTCGGGAGCGATGACTCTGACATTGATTGCTTGTACAACAAAATATCTTTGGAAAGCCATGTGCATCTGTTGACTGTTCCAAACCATGCAGGTTTCTCACACACAGATTGTTGATGGATTCAAAAGTTAGTGCCGTTGGAGATGAGGAACATGGGTTGGATTTGTTTATTTTGCAGGATTTATTCCACCATTCTTCTCCATTGCCACCTTCACCGTGTAGCCAGAGGCAATAAATTATCAAGAGAAATGTATTCATCGAGCATGGTTCCTCTACACTGTAGCCTCGCAGCTTTAGATTTTTGGCTCAGTTTTTACACAACGCATTAAAATGGTTCTTGACAGCATGTTAGTCCCGCCAGGGGAATATCTCTGACCTATCTGCAAGATCCATAATCAGTAGTCCATGCATGGCCAATGAAAATGCAACATGTCCATAACGCCCACATGAGCCAGCGCGCCACCAAATAGGTCAGGCCTCTAAGCTGCAACAAGAAGTCCACCATTACCGCCGGGAACAAATTCAGGTAGCCATTTTCCAGAAGATTGTTCTTTATCGCTTGAACAAAACCCTATGTCTTCAAGTGGTAGAATCTTTTCAAATATACTTGAAAGGGCATGTAGAACATATGATATCACACCCAATGAGCTTTTCCTATAAGAATCTTGATTCCACGACCAATTCTGAATGCCCTCACCATTAAGAGAAAATTCATCATCTTGCACATGCTCTACTGAATTAAAAGCCTTGATTGACTGTCCTGTGAGTTCTTTTAAAATAATGTGGGGGACTGTTGAAGATTATTTGTATCAGATGGATAAAGAGGCTTTTTCCCAACGAAAACTATAGAATTCTTGAACCCGACACTGATTGAATTAATTTCGAAGAATGCAGCGAAGGATTCCAATCAAGCAAGCAGTTCTCTAGCAGTTGATATATAGTATTGTTGATACCATATGCAGATAGAAGTCACAGGTACAAATATAACAAATACCTGCCATGCTACTGTGACATGACTGCCATGGTCCCCAAGAGCTATATTACTGAAAAGGCAACCCAACCTAATCTCATTGCAATTTCTAAATCCGACACGCTTTGGTCTGTTGATGCCTGTGGAACATGCCCATGGCATCCAATAGTTGCTTCCAACTTGTAGCACTTGAAAAATTTGTCTGCGATAGCAACAACATAACTGGAACCAAGCCACTACCATATACTGCTATTAAATTTGGGCGAAAGAGCCTAAGTAATATCGGAAATTTTTCAATATCTATTACAACAGGCTACATTTATGATACTAATGAATGATGTTTTACACCCTTATCTAGATTTATTTTCTATTGTCTATTTGGATTATATACTGGTTTATAGTGCTACATGGAAGAATCACATATCACATCTTATGCAAGTGTTAGAGACTTTGAAGAAGCACCAACTACTAGCCAATTTCAAGAAATGTGAGTTTTCTCATCAATATTTGGTTTATATGGGGTATGTGATCGGTGGAGGTGAGATCAATATAGATCCCTCCAAGATGGAGGCCATCATGAAATGGTGAGTTCCTACAAAATGCACAGAAGCTAGAAGCTTTGTTGGGGAAGCAGAGTACTTGCGAAAGTTCATATCTTTGTTTTCAGCAGTAGTTGCACCGCTCCATGTAATAAGAGTTGGAAGTAAGATATTCCAGTGGGGATAGAATCAACATAAGGCCTTTGATGAGATAAAAAGAAATATCATTCAAGCACTAGTTCTCATGCTACCAAATTTGCAGAAGCCCTTCGAAGTGGAGATAGAAGCAAGTGTGTATGCCATGGGAGAAATCTTTAGTAAGGAAGGCCTATCTTCTATCATTATGAATTATTTCATGGGGCAGTCCTCAACTACCCTACCTACAACAAGGAGATTCATTCCTTGATAAAATTTGTCAAAAAGTGGAAGAACTATTTGATGGTAAAGGAGAACATCATCCACACAAATAACCAATCTCTCCAGTATTTGCAAGCCTAGAGTAAGTTACAACTAACCAGACACTATAAATGGATGGATTTCTTACAACAGTTTCATTTGGTCATAAATTATAAGAAGGGTAGCTCAAACAAGTTGACATACATTCTTCCACAACCACCCACATCCAATATTAAAACTTTGGGAACTCTCATGCACATGGATCCTTTTACCCATGATGCATACATAGAATATGGGGACTTCAAGGAGGTGTTTCAACATCTACAAGGACAAATTCATATAGAAGAAGGTGATAGTAAGGTTGAATATCATTTCCAGAATGGTCTACTTTACAAGCTTGACAAGTTTTGTATTCCTAAAGATGAACGATTGCGGCTTATCAGAGAGGCTCATACCTCCAAGGTTGCAGAACATTTTAGTGTTGGAAAGATAGTTTCCAACTTATAGAGGTATATGTATTGGCCCATAATACAATAATATGTAGCATAGTATATTAAAGAATGTATAATGTTTTGTATTAATAAGCCTAGTAACAAGAAGTAAGGTATATACCATCCCTTATCAGTACCCACTAGACCTTGGGAAAGAATTTCCATGAATTTTGTGGGTGGTTTACCAACCATGCAGAAGGGACATGACTATTTGTTTATGGTAGTTGATAGGTTCAACAAAATGTGCATTCTCATGCCTTATAAAAAGACCATCAAGGGACAGGAATTACCAAACTTGGTCTTTGAACAGGTCTAGGTGAACATTTGGGATTCCAAGGAGAATAATATCAGACAAGGACACCAAATTTCTTAGTTCCTTTTGGACTACATTGTGGGAGAAGATGGACACTAGGATTAAGAGGTATACAACATTCCATCAACAGACATATGGGCAAACAAAAGTAGTCAACAAGAATTTGGTGTAGCATTTGAGGGGTTACAATTAGAAGCATCCGAACACCTTGGATGAAAACATGATTTATATACAACACTATTATAAAAGAGTAGTCAACACTTATATTAGTAAGTCACCTTTTGAAACTTTCTTTGGGTATTTTCCACCTTCACCCTTAGATGTTGTATATGGATAACAAGGAGGAGTGAGGAAGGACCTTAGAGGAGATGCATTAAAACAAGAAAAAATTGTTGAGAATATTAAGCAAATCCATTTTCAAGTACGTGAGATGTTGAAGAAATCACAGGAAAAGTACAAGGCGAGACATGACCAACACATAAGAGAGAGAAAGTCTAGAGTGGGAGACAAAGTATGGTTATAGATAAATAAGGAAATACTACAGGGTCTAGGTAAGAATATAAAGGATCTTAGATATGGTCCTTTTGAGGTATTGGAAAATATGGGAAATAATACCTATAGACTTATTATACCCCCATACATGTGCATTTACACAGTAGTGAATGGGGAGAATCTCAAAATTTATGAGCCTTCCATGTTGGATTATGAGGAGGAGCACGCCCTACCTTCCATAGAGGACTTAGCACTAGATGCTCAAGAAAAGTTGGAAAAGGACACATATTTGCAGAAGAGGTCCAGAACTACAAGACATGGGAGCATGACCTTTGACATATTGGGTTGAAAGGACAACTTCCAGGAAAAACAAAGTGGTACTCTAGGGAGAAGGTAGAGGAAAATTTTCCTCACCTCATTTAGTAAAGATTTTGTGGACCAAAATCCTCCCAAAATGGGGAGGTACAATCCAGATTGGATCATTATATTATTTTTCATCTATCTCGATGCTTTCAAAGTGGAAAAAATTGGAGGAATTAACTTGCAGTGTCATTTTAGTGGCAGGTCCCATTTTGGAAAATTGGGGTCCATAACCTTCCGGAGCCATTTTGAGAAATTAAACAATGTTTCTTCAGGTTTTGGTGTCTAGAACTTGTTCCCACCCCATTGATGATGTCCTACACTTCATGACCTTTCCAATGTTGGTGTAGACAATGCATCAATCGAAGCTTGTATACAGAAGTTATTCCTCTCGCAAGTTGACTTACCGTGTTGACCACCATGGTACATGAAGATGCCACATCATCCCCCATTACTGATGCATATGGGGCTAGCCACATGAGGAATTTCAATAAGAATATGGAAGGTCCAAAACCTTATCACAATTGACTATTGAGGGAATTAAAACCCTAACCCTAGATGGCTATCAGGCTATGTTAAATGTTGGGCCGCTAGGAGGAGAAGGGGTTCTATTTTATAGTATTGGATTTTGTTCCATAGTAGAGCAGAACAGTTGGGAGTGGAAAATTAGAAGATTATTCTTTAAACCATCAACAAATAATACATATTGAGATTTGCTTCTTCCATTACTTAAGATTACTAGACCTTTACCTCTGATCTTTCCTAGAGCATCATTTCCAATGGTCACACTTCTTGATTTATTTTCCTTGAGTGATAGCAACTTACTTTTGTCACCCGTCATATGACTGGAGCACCCGCTATCAATATAGCAGGAATCCTTTTGTTTTTTAGCTGAAAACACTAATCCACACTTGTTATCTTCATTCTTCTTCCAAACCTTGACGTTTTCAGCTTTGTGATTTGACTTTGGCTTATAGTTCTTTAAGCGACAGTCTGCAGCCTTATGTCCATAATTATGGAAGATGTAACATTCTGGTTCATTGAACAAAATATCATAATGATTGTTATGCTTAGTCTGCGTCCTTTTCCCAACCATCACCCGATTTGCAGCCTATCATTATTTCATTCTTTGTTTTGGTAGGTATTTATTCCTTGTCTATCTTGATTTCTCATGTCTAAATCTTAAAGAACAATTTATAGATTTATGTCCAAAGTTAGAGCAGTGAAAACAATATCCATAGAAAGAATCTTTGTACCTGGACAATGGCTGTCTTCTTTGAGCAGGTTGATTTCTTCCATGCTCATGATGTTCTTGGGCAGAGAGTGTAATATTTCTTTGTTCTTCAGATTTAGTTCTGGTATCTTTTCCTTCACTCCTCATTGGTAACGGATTGCCTTCCTTGGTGTCTATAGGTTTGTTGTTGTCAGTAGTTGTGTATTTGGCAAAATTGATGAATTATTTGTTTCTTGGTTGATCACTACTTGATCCCTCTTCATAGCCCAAACCAGTTTTCAACTTTGAATTCCTTTGTTGTTTTAGAATGGAGGCTAATCCTTCTGAGGCTTTAATACTTGTCATATTCTGATGATATAAAGCCTGGAATTTCTCTAGATCTTTTCTGACAGTCACCACTTCAGCTTCCAATTTTTCACCTTTCGTTTTGGCTTCCTTAAATTGTTGTTTGAGGATGTCTTCAATCTTCTTGGCTTCTTCTACTTAACCTTCAACATATTAATTTCTTTAGATGGTTCCTTGCATGTTTCCTCATACCTGTGCAACAACTGTTTTTGTTTTCTTTCCTTTTCTTTGAGTTTATCAATCTGTTCCATGGCACTGACAAGTTCTCCTTCAAGATCTACTTCTGCTTCGTAGTCAACGAACTCACTTTCTGTATCTTCAATGTTTAGATCTTGTAAATATATTAGCATGATATTATTTAGTTTATCTTCAATAAAAGAGTCACTGTATTCATCATCTGAAGGATCATCATCATTGTTTACACAAAGACTTCTCTTAAAATTATTCTCTTTATAGAAATTTTGTGTTTGTGCTTCTCCTCGTCATCATATGTCTGATCCTTTATTTTGTGAGGACACTTATTTGCAAAATGACCTATCTTACCACAATTGAAACATTTGAAAGGTAGTTTACCTTTGTATTTGCCTGATCCTTTCTTCAGTCTTCTCACAAAATTTGCTTCAATCTCATCTACGTCGGAGCCTGTTTTTTTCTCTACTTTAAAAGATGCCTCTCTTGTAGTGGATTTAAATTTGGTGATTCTCATTTCATAAGAAGTTAGGGTTTCAAGAAGTTGATATAGAGTCATCGTTTTGAGATCAATTATTTCCTCTATAGCAAAGACCTTTGGATTAAATATATCAGGAAGAGATCTTAATATTTTCTGGATTAGAAAAGAATCAGCTATCATTTCACCTAGCCCTTTCATAGTGTTGAAAAGTCCTTCTATACTTAAAAAGTAATTACTGATATTTTCATCTTCATCCATCTTTAACTACTCAAACTTCAGTATGTGAGTCTGAAGTTTTGTGTCTTTCACTTTTTCATCACCTTCATAACTGCTTATCAGCTTGTCCCACATAACTTTTGTTGAGTCACAATGCATGACTTTGACAAACTCGGCTGGCATTCATTGCTTTCTCATTAAATCTAAACTCCATCTTATCATCTTTTGAGGCCAAGAATACAAGCTTCACATATCTCGTTTCAACGACATCCCAAACATCAGCACCCAAGGACATTAAATGTGTTCTCATCCTCATTTTCCAGAAGGCAAAGTTTGTTCCATCAAAAAGAGGGGGTCTATTAGTTGAACCTCCATCGTGACTCGTCATGTTCAAGCTTATGGATCTACCTTTGATCAAAGGCACCTGCTCTGATACCAATTTTTGGAAATATAACTGAGAGGGGGGGTGAATCAGTTATATATATATAAGCTTGAAACTTTTCTCGTGTTTTCTTTTTAGTATTTCTACATTATTATTTAATGTGTTACTAATAACTTAACATGCATATATATATATAATGATCAAACATACAAGATACACAAAGACACTGATTTTCCTGAGGAAACCCATAAAGGGTAAAAAACTCTTCTTCTTGATATGATAAGTAATCTTTAGATTCTATACATTATCATACTTATGAGCTCCAACTTATTGTGAGGTTGCCACCTCTATTTTGAAAGCTGTAACTTACTGAGAGCACCAACTCTCTGGATTCTATAGCACCCACTAGAAGGAAGCACCAACTCCCTAAGTGTTCCAATACCAACTAGATGGAAGCACCAACTTCCAATCACATAGGCATGACCTGTATAACAGGGAATAATAGTTCTCCCTTGCACCAACCTGCCACCTTGGTTTTTCTAGCTGCAACCAGATGGAAGCTGCAACTCCCCATGTTCAAGCACCCACTTGAATCTCTGAGGACAATAGTCCTCCCTAGCACCTATCGGGTATGTATAGGATCAATGGATATGGTGGCGCTACTTTGAGCATAGGCAGGGGTAGAGTATATAAGAGTACACCACTAAGTTCAGAAAGATGGTGATCATGTTGGATATCACTCCAAAGAATCCATATGTACTCCTCAAGTATCTAGGGGGTTTACACAATCATATAGGGAAGCAGGTGATGCTCTTCAAGCAAAGGAAAATGGATATGGCATGTGTACATGAATAGTAACTGTAAACCATAGGCCAAAAGAAATGGAAACCAAGCAGTTCCAAGCAGAAAGAGAACAAGAAATATTCCAAGGAGGGGAAGAAGAAGTGGAAGGGGAGAAAGGATAAGAAGACGGAATCCATTGCAGATAAATTCAAGGATCCTAGCAACCATTGCAACCATTTCAATATTGATGGTCACACCGAGGAAAGTTGTTGCAAACTACATCTAGAGTTGAACCCGAAGAATGGCAAGAAGGACAAAAAGAAAAAGAACCTTCTGTCCATAGATACAATAAATTGGGTTGAAAGTAGCTCTGATGTAGATCAAAATATTGTTTGTACATATGTGAAAAATGGGGTGAATTTGAGTATCCTTCATCACTGGGAAGAGAAGGAAATGACCAATCTCTTCTACATAAATATTCAGGTCAAGAAGACCAAGATAGATGCTCCATTTGACTCTAGTTCATAGGCTAATCTCATAGAAACATATTTGGTCAGTAAGCTTCGATTGGAGGTTCATGATTACCTTGGACCCTATCCATTGGGTTGGGTAAACAAGGATGCAAAGATCAAGGTAACAAAGTAGTGCAAGATTAAATTTGATGTAAGTGTTCATTTTATAGATGAAGTAGAATTGAATGTAGTACCACTATATGTATGAAGAGTAGTGTTTGGAAGCCCCTCCATGTATATGAGGGGTGCTATATTGATGTGGATATCCAACCAATACTACCTCATTAGGGATGGTAAATCCTTCATCATCAACATGCACAATGAAAAATAAAAAAAATCACTGGTAAGTTCCAATCAAGCTAAGAAATTAATTAGTTCTAGCAAGAAATATGTTTTACCTTGCTTAAGAAAAAATCAATTTGATGATTAGTTAATAAGAGTAAAAACATATTTGGAGGGGTGTACTAAAGAGAAAAAATATCAGTTGGAGGAGGTTCTATATGAATACATAGGAGTGTTCCAGGAGCCTAAAGGGATACCACCCAAGAGGGATGTGGAACATGAAATACAAATATTTCTAGACTCCCGATTGTTGAATATTGGGTTGTATAGATAGTTTGTTCTAGAAGAAAATGAAGTAAAGAAGAAATTGAAACAATTGATGGAGCAGGGTGTGATTTACCAAGTACCTCACCTTGTTGGTCACCCATCATAATTGTGTCGAAGAAGGATGGGACTTGGAAAATGTGTATCGATTACAAAACATTGAACACGATTACATTGAAGAATCAATACCCTCTTCCCAGGATATATGATCTATTGGACTAGTTGCAGGATGCAAAGTACTTCACTAATATGGATTTGAAATCAAGATGTCACCAGGTATGAGTCAAAGATGAAGATACATGGAAGACTACCTTCAAGATAAGGCAAGGTTTGTATGAGTGGTTGGTTATTCCATCTAGTTTATGCAACACACCAACTACATTTATGAGACTAATGAATGATGTTTTACTCCCTTATCTAGATTCATTTATTATTTTCTATTTGAATGATATATTGGTTTATAGTGATACCAGGGAGGATCACATATCACATCGTATGGAGGTGTTAGAGAGCGTGAAGAAGCACCAACTGCTAGCAAATATCAAGAAATGTGAGTTTTCTCATCATTCTTTGATGTATCTAGGGTATCTGATCAGTGAAGGCAAGTTGAAGATAGATCCGGTCAAGATGGAGACCGTCATGAAATGGTGAGTTCTTACAAATTGCACAGAAGTTAAGAATTATTTTGGGGAAACAAATTACTTATGAAAGCTCATAGCTTCGTTTTCAGCAGTAGTTGAACCACTCCACGCAATAACAAAGTTTCGAATGTGGGAAGAATCAGTAGAATGCCTTTGATGAGATGAAAATAAATATCACTCAAGCACCATTTCTCATGCTACCAAACTTGTAGAAGCCCTTCGAAGTGGATACAAATGCAAGTGGGTATGCCATGGAAGTATTCTTGATGTAGGGAGGAAGGATTGTCTGCTATCAAAAAGTGGAAACACTATATCATGCGAAATCAGATCATCATACACAGAGATCACCAGTATTTCCAATATTTGCAGGCCTAGAGTAAGTTACAAAAAACTAGGAACTACAAATGGATGTGGTTCATACAAAAATTTCATTTTCTCATAAGGTATAATAAGGGTAGCACAAACAAGTTGGCAGATATGCATTCAGGGCCACCCACATCCAAGATTGTATCTTTGGTAAATTTGATGCACATGGATCCTTTTACCCATGATGCATATAGAGAGGCATATCTATGAGATGAGGACTTCAAGGAGGTGTTTCAATAGATACAGGGCCAAATTCATATAGAAGAAGGTGACAAAAATGATGACTATCATTTCCAAAATGGTATACTCTACAAGTTCAACAAGCTCTTAAAGGTGAATTATTACAGCTTATCAGAGAGATTCATACCTCCACGATTGCAAGCAGGACCATGAATGATTTTAGGGGCTAAATTTTGCTCATGGGCTAATTTTCCATGGTTTTTCCAAAAAAGAGAATCATTATTTTAAAAATGATTTGCCCAAATTCTATAGTATAAAATTATTTTACCTTAAAAATTGCCAACAATTTATAAAAAATATATAAAATCCTTAGAAATTTGAATATTTTTAGAAAAATATTGCCAAACATTTATAGTTTTCATATGAAGGATTAGTAACATTCACCAAGGTTTCCACATTTTAAAATAATTTTCCATCCTTAAAATCATCCCTGTGCATGACACTTTGGTGTTGGGAAGACAATTTACAACTTACATAGGTATGTGTACTGACCTAGATTGCAAGAAGATGTATACTTTGTTGTACCAGGAAGCCTAGTTACATGAAGCAATGTTTATATCATCCCTTATTATTACCCACTAGACCTTGGGAAAGCATTTCCATGGTTTTTGTGGGTGTTTTACCAACCATGTGGAAGGGACATGAATATTTATTTGTGGTAGTTGATAGTTTCAACAAAATGTGCATTCTCATTCATTGTAAAAATATCATCAAGGGATAGCAAGCAACAAACTTGTTCTTTCAATAGGTATGGGTGCACTTTGGGATACCAAGGAGCATCATCTCAGACAAGGACACCAGTGTTTTTAGTTCTTTATGGACTACATTATGGGAGAATATGGACACTAAGCTCAATATCTATACAACATTCCATCCACAAACAGATAAGAAGATAGAAGTATTCAAAAGGAATTTGGTATAGATTTTGAGGGGTTATAATCAGAAGCCTACAAAGACTTGGGATGAAAATATGATATATATACAACACTCTTATAATAGAACAATCCACACTTCTACTGGTAATTCACCTTTTTAAACTTACTTTGGGTATTTTGCACATTCACCCTTAGATGTTGTAAATGGATAACAAGAAGGAATGAAGGAGGACCTCACATGAGATGCATTAAAAGTATAAAATTTTGTTGAGAAGATCAGGAAGATCCATTTTCACGTATAAGAGACACTAAAGAAGTCTCAGGAAAAGTACAAATATAAACATGACTAGTACATTGTAGAGAGAACATTTAGAGTGGGAGACAGAGTATGGTTATAATTGAATACAGAAAGTCTACATGGTCCTAGTAAGAAGATCAACACTCTATGGTATGGTCCTTTTAAGGTATTGGAAAAGGTGGGAGATAACTCATATAGACTCAGTCTAACCCAATACATGCACATTTACTAAGGAATGAGTGTGGAGAATATCAAACTCTATGAGACTTCCATGTTAGATCAGTAGGAAGAGAGGGTCCAACCTTCCATAGAGGACTCAACACCAGATGCTCAGGAAGAGTTTTCATGGGACACAGTTTTGCAGAACAGGTCTAAAACTTTGAGACATGGGAAACATGACCTTTGGAAGATTGGGTTGAAAGGACAACATATAGACAAAGCAAAGTGGTACACTAGGGGAAAAGCAGAGGAAACATTTCCTCACCTCATTCAATAAATATTTCGAGGACAAAAATCCTCCCTAAATAGGGAGGTATGATCCAGATTGTATCATTTTATTATTTTTCATCTATCTTTATGCTTTTAGAGTGGAAAGAAATTGCAAGAATCATCTTGAAAGGTCATTTTAGTGGTATATCTCAGCTTTGCAAATTGGGTTCTAGAACCTTCCAGATCCATTTTGAGGAATTAAACGACATTTTGTATGGTTTTGGTGTCTAAAACTTGTGACTCCCCCTTGATAGTTTTATACACTTTAGGACCTTTCAAATAGTGCATACCATGCATCAATCAGAGCTTGTATGAAAATGTTATGCCTTCCACAAGTTGACCTATCATGTTGACCACCATGGTTCAAGAAGATGCTGTGTCAACCCCCATTAATCATGCAGATAAGGCTAGCCTTGTGAGGAATTTCAAGAAGAATTTAGAAGGTGGAAAAACTTATCACAATTGAAGGTTGAGGAAGTCAAAACATAACCCTAGACAACTATCAGGCTATGTTGAATATCAAGTCGCCAGGAGGAGAAGGGGTTCCATTTTATGTTATTGTATTTTGTTCCATATAAGAGTAGAAAAAATGGGAGTGGGAAATTAGAGAGAATAACATAGGAGGTTAATGTTATGTGGTAGCCTAACAAGCCATGGGTCTCAGGTAACTCTATAGAGAGTGCTTTCTCTTTTGTACTTGCATTATTTCAATACCAGAGAAAAGAGAGTGGAGCAACCTCAACTTCTAGTTAGGTTTTCTCCTATAAGGTTTTCCCAGAGAAAATATTTGTGTTATTTTGTGGATGGTGTGTGATTGTATTTTCTCGTTCTATATTTTCTGCATTTTATCTATTTCATGTATAAGCAGAAAAACCAGTAACTAAATATTTTGGAATCTAATAAATCTAACCTTCATACTGTAGATTTTAGTTTTATTTATTGGATCTGTTGTGATGAATTGTCCACTAGAATATCCATGGCATTTTATAGATCATTATGAATTAGTATTTGACAACTAATAGAACAAGAAAATCAAGAAGAATAAAAAAAGGATTGAAGCAAAATCAATCAATGTATTCACATAATAGAGTACATTATGTAGTACATTCATAATAACCACCTTATAACGATTAATGGTACTTAATCGATAATATCATTACCATAACCCTAAAATATAAAAAATAAAAGTATACGTAGGTTAAAAATTATAACCTAAGGTATATATGAGGTGTTCATGGAATTTGGATTAAAAATATCCAAAAGGAATAACCCCCCTTTCCCTAATAATAATTTCATATAAGTGTACCATCTAGGGAAAAAAACTAGTGCAAAATATGGTAACATATACAAGACTTCAACCCAATACCATGGTTTGAAACCTTACGAGTCTCGATGAAGACCCGCTAGAAAAAATCACCAAAAGTGTATGTTGAAAACCAAGTTTGGAAATATCACTATGTAACAAATGAGCTAGATAACCTATGAGTGTTCATTGATGTGAACCCAAAACAATGAGAGAGAAATATGATCATAAATGAATTGGTTGTAAGTCCAACACATCCCAAATCCTAAAAAATGCCTAAGAATCCATTGTGCTAAGAGAAAATTCAAAAGAATCAATTGTCTTATACTGGGTATGAAGACAATTCTTGTAAAATATAAAGGCTATCAAGTGAACAAAGATGTTCAAAAAACGACTCTTAGAATCTGACACAAAAAAAACTATTATTAATCAAAATAAGATAAAAAGTGTCAACCAACATCTCAACCATGTATCATGTAAAACATTTGTATGAAAACCTATGAATGATTAAAAAAGGAGTGAATCTTAATCTTTCCAAAAACTATTAAGAAGTAAATCAGGTGAACTATTGGTATTGCCTCAAATCCTGAAACCTCAATTAAAAATATAAAAAAACCTTGTAAGTCACAAATCTACAATTATTAACTAAATTCTCAAATTCCAAAATGGCAATCCATCCATCCAAATATCATCCAACCAATATCCTCGAATTCCTCAAATATCATCCATGCTAATATTCTTAAAATCCTCTAAAATCATCCATCAAAATATCATCCATGCCATTATCCTCAAAATCATTGAGTAGACTTTGAAAATTGAAGTTTGACAATCATCATCAACATAGTCCCTCTTGTCAACTGACAAATTAAAAATATTGGAACCTATAAATCAAAGACATCAATATACCAACTAAAAATGGAAAGGGGTAGTCATAATGTTTTTGAGTGGAGTCTGAAGACTCGATCTTCAACTCAAAATACTTTCTCAATTGGGCCTTTGTCATGCCCTCAATCATCAATTTCTTTAGTAAGAATATTCATGTCCATCTATTGTAGAAACCACTCCAAATAAACATATTTATATGTATGTATAAATTTGATAGTAAGACTACTCCAATAGATTGTCTTACAGATTCTAGTGCCAAGTACTTAACCATCGAAAATTTACCTATTTACAATGAATTGTCTTTCACTTTTGAAACCTTCTTGAAAGTTGGTTTGTCTTCCCATAAATACTACATGGTTTAATATCAAAACAATGAAACTCCCTATGGACAATTCAATGATAGTGTTGGAACTATTTAGGGACTTCACCAAATTCTTCATCATCACCCAAGTTATCATCATCACTTATATCATCATTAACATCTTTATCCTCAAGTTCCTTTTTCCTATCTTCAACTCCATCATCAATTGTATATAGCTTCAAACCATCATCAAGAAACCTTGCACTCACAAACTTAACAGGTTTGGAGTAATTAGGATTATGAAAGAAGTCATATTCATTCATTTTATATCCCAAGCTATATTTTTCTCTTTAATTGCAAATATTCAAAAGGTTTGACAATTTTATATTTATTCATAAACGTATCCCCATCCTCCTTAGTGTCTTCATTGAATTCATCTTTTGTCTTCTTAGTGTCTTCATGCATCTCATTTGTGTGATTTGTTGTTATATGTTTCTTGAAGTCTTCTTGTTCAATATCAACAATGGCTAATCCAAACAATGGATTATGATAACCAAGAAAAGGATCGAAAAGTTGAAACATTTCTTGATGCCAAAGAATTATTAACTCATCCAATTAACAACTTGTTTTGATTTTGAAGTAGATCAATATTTTTGTGCATTACATCCATACATGCAACCACGTTACTTTGTCAACTTTTTCTGATCTTAATTATTTCTCCTGGTGTATTATTAATTAAAGTTCGTAGAATACTGATGATCCAGGTGGATATTGGTGTCCACCCACCATTTCCAACGTGCTCAAAACAGTTTTTTGGCAACTTTGGCAATTTACTATTTTTAGCAGTTTTAACTTCCGGGGCCATTTTGAGGGCATAAATGAAGTTTTTTCGAGATCGATCTTCTCATTGATATCCAAAGGCTCTAATTTATCCCCCAAAATGAATCTCATCTACTATAAATTTCCAACGAGATATCGTGCACCTAAAACGAAGATCGTATGAAAAAATTACGACCCCGGGAAGTTGATGTACTAACTTACCCAAACAGGGCCCACGTGACTTTTGGCGCTTCATCTCCTAGGGTTAGGTTTTTGGATGTCTAGGGTTTTTGAAATTCCTATTTATGGTAAAAAGGCCTTCAGAGCCTCATTATAATCATATTCTTGCAAATGAGCGCAACCGTCACATCTTTTCTCAGAGATAAGCCGCCACCATTCCAGCAAGCTTGTTTTTCGCTGCATTTTACAGTTTCAGCTTATTTCCTTATTGAATAGAAAACTCGTTTTACTATATCTCTATTATTTTGTGTTAATAATATTTTAATAATTTGTATTCATTTAGTTCTACTCATATCAATGGTATCAGAGCGGTCTGCTCCTTGTTGTCTTAATGCATGTCCCCAATGAGGTTAGGGTACAAAGAATTGGGTCTAGATCTTGTTTTTCTTGAGGAAAAAATCTCTTTCACACCAAAGAAAACTCTCATGGAAGGAGAAAATAAATATGATGGGATAAGATATCATTTCAAAATGTTGATTGAGGAATCCCTCATGCAACAGAGGAACGATATGATGGATAGTTTCGCGCAAATCCTTCGGCGACTACCAATAGGTGACACATCTTCCTCGAGTGGAGGTGTCTCCCCCTTCAAGGTACAAATAAAATTTGATATTCCTATATTTGAAGGTCAGATAGACGCAGATTTTGAAGACAAATAGGTTAATCTACTAGAAGGGTATTTTTCTATCCATAACTTTTCAAATAGAGAAAATATTACTTTTACAGTCCTCAAAGTCGCTCCCCATGTCAAAGATTGGTGGAAAAATTTCTGTGAGAAAAAGGAAATAGAGGAACCCTCATTATTTATAGTTGCAACCACCTGGAAATCTTTTAGGGATTCTATTAAGGAATAATACTACCCTATAGGAAGTTATGATGACTTGTATACCAAATGGACCACACTGCGGAAAGAAAGAGACCAAGTAGTGCCAAAGTTCAAAAATATCTTCCATACATTGTGCACCAAGCTCAGTATCAAATATTTAGAGTGACATCTGGTGCTCAAGTATCATGGTTCTCTGCATAGATACATCTAGACTGAAATGGAATTTCTGGATATATCGTCCTTGGGCACGACCTATTGATATGCTGTCAAAATTGAGCAAAAGCTCAAACAAAAGACGTGGTAATTTGGGCCTGGGAACCCCTCACAGCAAAAGCCAGGAAGGGGTGACCCCAACCCATAGAAAAAAATGATAGAGAAAATATGGACAATATCAGGATAACCAGTCAAAGCCACAAGAAAAGAAGGACATCGGAAAGACAAAGAAAGATATTGGGAAGTGGTGCGACTTCCATAAGATCCCTTAGCATAACAATGTTGAGTATCACTCAAAGCAGTTGCTGGTGGCCAAAGTGAAATCCTATGAATCAAATGTGGGTTCTGACTCTGAGTTAAAACTAGAAAGGAGAAGACATATCATTGATGCGGAACCCAGTGCCACAGTTTCTACCACCAAGCTCTATCCTGGTGAACCAGACGAGCCAGAAGAAGGCGAGCACCTCTTCCATTCACAGATGTGGGTAAAATGAACCCTGCTACACTTCATCATTGATAGAAGTAGCCAGAAGAACCTCATCTCAGTAGAGGTCATCAAGCGGTTGGCCCTGCTGAAAACGTCGCACCCACAACCCTACACCATTAGATGGCTCTACCAAGGAAGCGATCTTTGTGTCAACCAACAATGTCGACTGACGTACGACATCAATATCTTCAAAGAAGAGGTATTGTGTGATGTTTCTCCTCTTGAAGTTTTTAATGTTCTTTTGGGCCAACATTATTTATGGAAACATCATGTTGTATATGAGTCTAGGCCTTGTAGTGTTATTATTACTTTGAATAGGAAATTGTACAGGATACTCAAGGAAGTCCCTCCTAGTGTTATTTCCTTTATCTCTGCCAAGAAATGCAGGAAGGTCATCTCTCAGATCGAGAAATTTGTCTTCTTCGTGATTCACTCTCAGGGTGAGAGAAATATTGCACCCACATCCAAGGCCTCTACATATGATCTCTCTACACAACAGATTAAAGTGGATAAGGTCATGGAAGAATAATCAGATATCTTCTCTTTTCCTATTGGGGTGCCTCTGCACTGCCAGGTCAAGCATCCCATCAATATGACCCCAGGTGCACCGCTACCCAATGGGCCAGTCTACCTCCACTCTCTGTTAGAAAATGAGGAGATCAAGAGGCAGATCCAAGAACTACTCCACAAGGGGCACATACGTCCAATCTCATCGCCTTGTGGGAGCCTAATCATGCTAATGCAGAAGAAAGACGAGACCTGGAAACTCTGCATTGGATATCGGGCCCTAAATAAAATCAAATTCTAAAACCAGTACCCAATTCACCGAATCGATGACCTCCTTGATCAGTTCATGGGGACCAAATACTTCAGTAATATTGATCTGAAGTCTGGCTACCACTAGGTCCCAATAGAATAGACATATGTATGGAAGACTGCCTTTAATTCAAAATAAGGTCTTTTTGAATGGTTGGTCATGACCTTTGGTTTGACAAATGCTCCAACAACTTTTATGAGGAGGATGGACGATATCCTACGAATTTTCCCAATACTTTTGTAGTGGTGTATCTGGATGAAATCCTCATCTACAACAAGACTTGGGTGGAACACTTGCAATATATTCAACAGGTTTTTCACACCTTGCGGTGGCACAAACTATATGAAAACTTAGAAAAATGATTCTTCATCATGGACATGGTCCATTACTTAGGCTACATCATTGATTGGCATGGTGTGCATGTGGATCCAACCAAGATCCAAGTCATCTGTGACTAGCCAGCCCCAACCACACTCACTGAACTTCAGAGCTTCTTGGGCCTCACCAATTTCTATAACAGGTTTAGGTTGGGATTCTCTCATATTGCATGGGACCTTAGGAAAGTAACCAGGGGTGGTGGTATGGAAAAATTTGTGTGGAGAATGTCCCAACAAAAATCCTTCGATGAATTGAAGAATCGTTTGTGCTCATCCCCAGTACTTTCATTACCGGACCTACAACATCCCTTTGAGATCGAGACATATGCTTCAGACTATGTTGTGGGCAACATTCTCAATCAACACCACCACCCTGTGTCATATCATAGTAAGACACTATCAGACAAAGAAATGCACTCCATTGTGCAAGCCTACTGCGAGTGGAGACATTACATTCTTGGGAAGGAGACAATCATCCACACTGATCACAAGACACTATAATTCATGCAGACCCAAGGAAAATTGTAGAATGATCTCCATTAGAAGTGGTCCACATACTTACAATAGTTCCATCTCAACATCAAGTATAAAATAGGAATTACCAACCGAGTTGTTGATTGCCTCAGTCGACCTCTAGTCGCAACACTCACCACGTTGCTAGACTCTTGCGACCTCAATACCTTCGGATGGCCCCACCTCTACGAGACAAACCCTGACTTCTCCACCACCTACCAAATGTTGGACGCCAACTCAGTGGTCACTAATTTCTATCTTCAAGATGGGTTGTTGTGTCATATGGACCATCTATGCATTCCATCAAGTGAGTGAGCGAAGCTGATTTGGGAAGCTCACTACAGTCGGGTGGAAGGACACTTTGGCATTGAAAAGATAGTGGCAGTGTTGCAGAAACATTTCTACTGGTCGAAACTTCGACAGGATGTCGGCAAGTATATCAGGTCCTGCACCACCTGCGCTATTGCCAAACTGACCACTAAGAAACATGGCCTATACAGCCCTCTGCCTACTCCTGACAGGTCATGGGAATCCATCTCAATGGACTACATGTCAGGCCTCTTGTCCACCAAGAGGGTAAATGACTGTGTTTTTGTGGTTGTTGATCGATTTTCCAAGATGGTGATTCTAGACGCCTGCAAGAAGAACATCACAACATAATCCATTGCCAATCTCTTCTTTGAACGAGTATGGGTACATTTTGGGATCCCACAAACCATTATTTCAGACCGTGATAGTTGGTTCCTAAACACATTTTGGTCGAGCCTCTAGTCACTGTTGGATACCAAGCTCACCAAATCCACTGCCTTCCACCCCTAGATAGATGGCCAAATTGAGGTCGTCAATCAAATGATCATACATATCATGTGCATGTACAATTCAAAACACCCCCACACATGGGATGAGAGTCTTCCCTATTTCCAACATAGCTACAACCAATCCCTACATAGCTCAACTGGCCACAACCCCTTTCAGGTGGGGCTGGGATTCCAACCATTGGGCCCCATGGATGTTGCACTACCCCTGGTGACCACCTTGGTCGACTCATCCCATTCTCCATCAGAAGATGAAAAAGCCACCCGATTCATTGAGCGGATCCATCACATCCACCAATAGGTTTAGGATATTCTATATAATTATAATTCCAAGTACAAGAAACACCATGATCAACATCAGGTTCCACATAAGTTTTAGGTGCGAGACAAACTTTGGTTTCACTTGCAAAAAGAAAACCTTACAGGGCCCCATCAGAAGCTTCTCCCACTCTGTTATGGGTCATACACCATCAACAAGGTTGTGGGTGACAATTCTTTTGAGCTCAACATTCCCCCTTTCCTTGGCCTGCACCCAGTCTTCAACGTGGCTCTCCTTCGATCGTATTTCCCACCATTATTGGACACCTCTGAGATAACAAAGAAGTTGAAACCAATAGAGCTCAACCATGATTGCATGCAATAGGAATCCAGTGATCATATTTTGGAAACATAGATCAAGGGCACTCGACAACAAAGGATACATCTTTCTCAAGTCATCAAAGCACGACAGTTCCTGCACCAAGGCAAGTGGCTCACCCGAAGCCAAATTCAACAGAAATTTCCTCATCTAATGGGGGAAATAAACCCAATGGATACAATTTCTTCCCAAGGGAGTATTTATCCAGGTGGATATCGGTGGCCACCCACCTTTTCCAACTCACTCAAAATAGTTTTTTGGCAATTTTGGCAATTTACTATTTTTAGTTGTTTTTAACTTCCAGGGCCATTTTGAGGGCCTAAATGAAGGTTTTTTGGGATCAATATTCTCAATGAAAGCCAAAGGCTCTGATTGATCCCCTTAAATTAATCTCCTGGACGATACCTTTCCAACAGGATATCATCCGCCTAAAACGAAGATCGTATGCAAAAGTTACAACCCCGAGATGTTGATGTACTAACTTACCCAAACGAGGCCCACATGACTTTTTGTGCTTCATCTCCTAAGGTTAGGTTTTTGGATATCTATGGTTTTTGACATTCCTGTTTATGGTAAAAAATCCTTCAGAGCCTCATTTTAATCATCTTCTTGCGAATGAGTGCAACCGTCACATCTCTTCTCAAAGATAAGTCGCCACCATTCCAACAAGCTTGTTTTCCACTGCATCTTATAGTTTCAACTTATTTCATTATTATATAGAAAACCAAATTTATTGTATCTTTGTTATTCTGTGTTAAGCATATTTTAATAATTTGTATTCATTTCATTCTTCTCATAAAATTCGGATCAACTAAACAATTGTTTGACACCTACCATCCTAATTAAGACAAATTTCCAAATAAGTGTTCTAGATTCAATGGTTTACCTCCAAGTGTCACAAAAAACAATCACCAACATCAAACAATCATTGCAACCATGAAACAAGTCCCCCCAAAAAACAAGTGACCTCACATGCACAAGCATCAAAGTGTCACAACAATGAAAATACCATTAGACACCTTTGATCCCCTATTCAATTTCATCTAGATCAAGATCACCAAGTAAATGGCTCCAAATACAAATCCCAAAGTGCTACAAGCATTCAAAATCATTCTACTTATACCTCCAAAAACTTCTTAAGGTCTTCTTGCAACTCCTACATAAATTCATACTCCTAAAGACTCAATGAATTAAAAAACTCTATACTTGTACATAAATCAATGGATTCATACTATCAACCTTGACTTAAAATAATTCCAATACCTTACAAAATAAATATTGCAAGTTTCCTTCCTTGTTGTGAGTTGATTTGTTCAAATTTATGAGTGATGAAAATATTGCTTCTTGATTATATCTCTTTGCTTGCCTTTTTTATATTAGTTTCCTTCTTGACATACTGATTAGAGAAATTTTGAGGTAAAAAAATGTTTGAATATGTTTGGGCAAAAAAATATAAAAAAAAATGCACCAATGATCACTAAAACAAACATACACAATTCCTTAAACCTCTTTACTAAATTTTAGGTGGATCTAGGAAATTATCGAAAAAAGGATTAATTTTATTAGGTCAGTCTCCTATCCATTGGGTTGGCTAAACAAGGATCTAGAGATCAAGGTAATAAGGCATTGCAATATTAAATTTGTTGTAAGTGTTAATTTTATAGATGAAGTAGAATTTGAGGTACTACTATTGGATGTATGTAGAGTAGTGTTTGGAAGCCCCTACATGTATATGAGGGATGCTATCTTCATGTGGAGATCCAACTAGTACTGCCTCATCAAGGATGGGAAATCCTTCATCATCGACATGGATAAAAGAAAATACATTGGTAAGTGCCAATCAAGATAAGAAATTGATCAGCTCTAGCAAGAAATATGTTTTATTTTTCTTAAGTGAAAATTTGTCTGATGATGATTCAACAAGGTTAAACGAATCCTTGGAGGGGTGTACTAAAGAGAAAAAACATCAAATGGGGGAATTTATACAAGTATACTCAGGAGTGTTCTAGGAGCCTAAAGGGATACCACCCATGATGGATGTGGAACAAAAAATACAAATATTTATAGACTCCCCATTATTGAATATTGGGCTATATAGATAGTTCATTATGGAAGAAAAGAAAGTAAAGAAGTAGTTGCAGCAGTTGTTGGAGCAAGGTGTGATTTCACCAAGTACCTCACCTTGTGCATCACCCATCATAATTGTTCCCAAGAAGGATGGAATATGGAGAATGCGTATTGATTATAGAGCATTGAATAAGAATACACTAAAGAATCGATACCCTCTTCCCATGATCAATGATCTTTTGGATCGGATACAACATGCCAAGTACTTCACTAAG
>ML778231.1:1014546-1133009 GCA_009831015.1 Picea engelmannii | reverse complement strand
TATGCAGGATATAAATGTGCTCAAGAATAAATTAGCCAATTCATTTGCGATGAAGGATTTGGGTGCTGCAAAGAAAATCCTTGGTATGAGAATAACAAGAGACAGGAAAAATCGCAAAATGACATTGTCTCAGGGTGAGTACAGAGAGAAGGTGTTGGAGAGGTTTAGAATGCAGAATGCAAAACCAATTAGTACACCTTTGGCCATCCATTTCAAATTAAATAAGGAAATGTGTCCCAAGACACAGGAGGAGATAGAATACATGTCCAGGGTCCCATATTCATCAGTAGTTGGCAACTTGATGTATGCAATGGTTTGCACAAGACCAGATATTCCACATGCAGTGGGAGTTGTGAGCAGGTATATGAACAATCTAGGTAAAGAACATTGGGAGGTAGTAAAGTGGATTCTCAGGTATTTGAGACGTACTACTACACATTCATTGTGTTTTGGAGGTTCAGACACTTTTCTACAGGGATATGTTGATTCAGATATGGCAGGTGATAAAGACAACAGGAGGAGCACCACAGGGTATGTTTTTACTATAGGTGGAACAACAGTAAGTTGGATTTCAAAAATGCAAAAGGTTGTTGCACTTTCAACAACAGAGGCAGAGTATGTTGTTGCTACAGAGGATAGTAAAGAAATGATTTGGTTACAAAGGTTTATGGAGGAATTGGGAAAGAAGCAGGAGAACAACAGGTTGTACTGTGACAGTCGGAGTGCCATTCACCTTGCAAAGAACTCAGCCTTCCATTCGAAGACTAAGAATATAAAGTTGAGGTACCACTTCATACGATCTGCCTTGGAAGATGGACAATTGAAGCTGGAAAAGATACATACTAGCCAGAATCCTGCAGACATGTTAACAAAGGGAGTAACCAGGGAGAAACTGAGTTCTTGCTCATTTTCAGTTGGTCTTCAAGAATGAAGATGAAAATGAGAAATTTGTCAGGTCCAAGAAGGTTTAGTGTCCAACATATACAACAGTGGTGGAGTTGTTGAGATCAGTCTCCAAGTGGGAGATTGTTGGTTGTGGAGCCTGATTATCTTCTTGATTTAGAGGTATTTTACTTTCAGTCGTGTTTATACCCCATGAAGTATTTACACCCAAGAAGTATGTACACTCTTCCACGTAGGGGAGTGTAGAGGGGGGGTACCCCCTCTACGGGGTCCGGGGGATCTATCCCCCCGGCTGGGGGGTCTGGGGGCAAGAGGGCACCCAGCGGGGGTTCGGGGGTGAAGCCCCTGAAGCAAAAATTGCCTTGTAAAAGTATATTGTAATTTCATTGTAAATCTAGACCGTTCATTATAAGGTCGCAGATCTAACGATAGAGATTATGTTAGGTTTTTTTCCCTAGAAGGCAACCCTCTTTTATGAGGGAAATGTATCACGGCTATGGATGATGGTGAATATTGTATTCTGAGAGAGGAGACTGTGAGAGAAAGAAGAGGAAGTTACAATGGGTTTTGCTGTAGGTTGTATCCCTTCATTTGTTGGATAATAATAAAGGAAGGACCTGACAATTTCTCTGGTGGACGTAACCCACACTGGGTGAACCACGTAAATCTGTGTCTCTCTTGTATTGTGTGTCTTTTGTGTTTTGTTTCTGCATTTGTTTTATTTTATTTCTCTGTGGTCCTATTTTTCTAACATGCACCTTATTGTTGGATGGTTTTGATAATACTAAAAATTATATTGGTAATTGTTGATGAGTTTGGTCTATTGGAGAGAGTTCTTGAGGTGGGGATTTCCTCACAATTTTCGTAGGTGCATCATCCTCTCATTTTCTAGTCGATGCCTTTCATATAACCCCATTGCAACTCGAGAGTTCTTGAGTAAGGAGAGTACCCATTGGATTTGATAGGGTGGTTGATCGATGAACTATACAATGATTAATGAGCTAATGCTAGGTGGAAATTCAAACTCACCATTCAATTTCGACAAGACAAAAATCAAATCTATGGTGTTATTGTTATTTAAATTTATTTTACTTACTAAGAAAAAAATGTAGGAGTGTGGAATTCATTTATTTCCATATATATATACATATAATTAATGTATGTTATTCATATTTTTTATTATGAATTGTATTGTGTATTGTACATTGTGTTGTGCACAAGATTTTATGTCACATTGGCTTTCTCAATATTTCAAGGATAATACCCCAACAAACTTCCACTCGAGGGAAGAAAGAAGGGACAAAGTATTCAATTACATAAGTGTATTTTGTGATTAATCCATGTTCTCTATTTATTCACTCAATTAACATATGTTTCATGAAATGTTTGCTCACAAAAAGAGTTATTAATAGAGAAAACTTTAAATCTTACTGTGTGAACTGAGAATGTCTTATTTACATTATTTTCTACTATTTATTTTTTACACAACATATGTGCCTTGGCAATTGGTATGATGATGTAATTTTTCCTTTGAGTTCGAGAGGAGGAAAGTTTGAATCTCCTAATGCCTATTCATTTGTTGATAGGAAGTAACCATTGAAAAATAAATTTGCACACTCCATATATAACTAGCATATTCAAATTAGTAGTGGATGGTGAATGTTGATAGGGATCATCATCAGTTAACTATCTCCATATTGATATATTCTTCTATGATTAGTGTTTACATATCTATGATTATCATTCCTAATCTAAAAATTTTGATGGTTGTGATTAGTGTTTACATATGAATATATACTACCATGTTGATATTGGTTTCATTTTCCACACTTCAAAATCTAATGGTGACAATTGACACATATCAACCAATTTTAATAATATGGTTGTGTTAGTTTATTATATATTGTATTCTTAAATTATCATTTTAATTGATTTGTTGAAAATCCTTAGATAACATTTTAAAATGGTAATATTCCAACAATTGGATTCCAACCAAAATATGCCCAAAATATCTAAAAATGAAATCACTTTAGTGAATTTTTAACCCATTCCATACATAACGAAATAAAAAAAATTAGACCCGAACCAACTATGTAAAGAACTTCATCCCATTAAACCCTAAGTTAAATAATACCCTTCCTTATTCTCTTTGTCCCACTCATTTTAACAAAGTCTCATTCGAAATCCATAGAGTAAGGACTATCACGTGCATCCTCCCCATATAACTATTTCAAAAATGAAAAATGGTTGATTGACATTATGCAACAAGGCTTATCTTCTAAAATCCTAAAAAAACTATTTTCTTTCTGAGAGAAGATCTATAAGATGAAAAAGAGGTTGATCCATCCATACTTTTTTGAATCATGTCAAAGAAATCATTTGGAATTTCGAAAACCTATGACTCGTATAATGCAAACAACTATAAACCGTAAACTCTTATGCATCTCCAACAAAGATGTGGATTGACATTTGGGCAAATAAAATTGAACTAACCATAACCTATGTATATATTAACTTTCAACATATTTCTCATTCTTTCTCCTATTATGTCATTCCAAAATTCTCAATTTTCCTTTTCTATCAATCAATAGGATTATTATAATTTTTTGCAAGCTACATACGATTTATTTGATTTGATAGTCAATTTAAGAAAATGGAAATGAATTATAAACATAATGAGAGGTCTATTGTTACATGTTCATTTGAGGTCAGAAATAGATGTGCGTTGAATACCTAACAGTTGGATTATGATGCCTAATTCCTTGTATTCTCCACCTGTTGAAACAATAAGCATGCATGCAGAAACGGAAAGAGGCACTTTTAGGTAGGATTCAAGTTGGTCATTCCCACACTTGCATCTACCATTGATGTCTAGAGTACTCCAAAACCAAAAATAGTTGCACAACAAATGAGGCCAACACAAAGATGAAGGAGGAGGAGGAGAGGTCCTCCTCTGTATGGGATGTGATTGTTGGAATACTGAGAGGGGGGGTGAATCAACGTGAGCACTTTATTTCACTTTTAACCACAATATATATTATTTTAACTTATTCAGTCATTTTCATCATCAATGTAGTATCTATGAATGAATTCAATATTTCATAAGCATATAATCATAATCATAACATCAACAACATCACATCAAGTACACAGTACACTAGAAGTTTACGTGGTAACCTAAATCCGGAGAAAACGACAAGAATGATTTTCTTATTTGTCAAAAGAATTGAATTCAAGGAAGCACCAACTTCCAATTCTCCATCTACAACTTAAAAGAGGCTCAAACCCCATATTATTAGGCTCCAACCTGAAGGAAGCTACAACTCTCTGAATTCTTTGGCTCCAACCAGAAGGGGGATACAACCCATGATTTCTAAGGCTCCAGTAGGAAGGTGGATACAACCACCTAGTTCTCAAAATCCAACCTGAAGGAAGCTATAACTCAATGATTCTATGGCTCCAACTAGAAGGAGGCTACAACCCCCTTTCCTTTCCCATCTTGCCACCCTGAAATATAAGTGTAGACCAACTATCAATACCACAATCACTGCCACTATCATTGCCACTGTCATTGTCACTGCCATTCTCACATCAACCTGTAACCTCTCACTGACCAACCCGTCACATCCACTAAACTATCACTAATCAACCTCTCTAACCTATCATACTCAACCATATCCTCTCACATGGATCATATACCAAGGACACCTCTCAACTATATGTCCAACATCACCAACACATGCCTCTACCAAGTATGTACCAAACCATCAACATGTGCCACAAGTGCATCAACCATGCACCAACACATGTACCAAAGTGTGCATCAACCATGCACCACAACTATACCAAATTGTGCATCAACCATGAACCACAACTATACCAAACCGTGCATCAACCATTCACATAAAAACCATAAAAAAACTCAATCATGAACCATACCATGTACATCAACAATGTACATCAACATATATACCATACCATGTACCAATTGTATACCATATCATGAAATACGCCATATACCAATAAACCAAGAAATGCACCAACAATGTATCTCAACAAGTAGACCTCAAACAACATGTATAATACATCCAATATGTACCATAAGACATATACCAAAAAAATCACCAATACATGCCATAAGCATGCTCCAAAAGATCACCAAGATGCAACTTCAAGCTAAGCATATAAACATACCTATGATCCTGTATCTGACTTGGTGTATGTGATCACATACCTATAGAGCTTCCTTAAATTAAGAAACAAGATAATAGCATCTTCATCAACCTTTACCTCAGTCTCACAGGACTAGTTTTGGATTAATCACTAACCCTAACTTTCAACAAGCATAACTATGTACCGTAAATGAATAAAGGTATAAAACATGTAAAAAATATTATTCAATCTCTTATACGCAATCAATCCAACTTTCACTGCGTGGAACATCCCAGAAATGGAGTTATAGAAAAAATGGTAGACCTTGTTGAATTTTGGATTATTCTAGAGAGGGAACTTGTAGAGCATGCCACACGTGGAATATTTGATATCTGGATCTGAAAATTGCACACAACATACTATAGCCTGTACGATATCTAATTATTATCTTCTAATTGAATTTGGATCTTCTATGAAGAATTTATGGTTTTTTTACCCGGAACACCTGTTTAAAACTAGTTTCGGGAGTAGTCAAAAGCCCTATCGTCCACATAGTGTATCTACCAAAATACAACGACCTAGAAGCTGAAATTTATACCAAATCTACCTTGATATGTTTTATCAACAACCTCCAATTTTCATTATCATAATCATTCTAGAACAAACTTTATTGCAAAAATGGTGAGATGACCTGTAAATAACATAACTTAGAACACATCCTTAAAAGACTTCATCCTCCGTTGGATTTTTGTCCTTCTTTACTTCACCTTCCCTCTCAAATTAGCAAGATCTCCTTGGTTACCTCAGTAACTTATATATATTCAATATGTTTAATAGGTTCTGATGGGAGTCTCTTGATATCTTATTTATACTTCCCAAGTAACTTCCTTTAGGGACAACTTGTAACTGTTTTATCCCATCTCCTCAATCTATGGCTAACCCACTTTCTTGTTGCAAATAAATTTTCCTTAATTAGTCAAATCATAAATACTTCGTTGAAAATGATTTATCCTTAATTATCTTCTTGTTGCAACCACTTTACCCATAAGTAATTAATTTCTTGTTGTAACCACTTTGACTATTCAACCTTATTGTTACAACTAATTTACCCATAATTAATTTCTTGTTATAATCATTTTTACTAGAAAAATTCTTGATGGATTTCTAGGAGCTTCTAGAATAATTGACTTCTTGTTGACCTTCTAGGGGCTTCTAGAATATTATTGAGGGTCCTCCAACTTCACAAGGTCATATCTCACTAACCGTGAGGAACGACGTGACGTATCACATATCACCGGAAACATAATGACGTGTACTATCCATATATGATAGTATTCCTCACATATTCAATGATATTAATGTCTTTATTCCTTAACTACTATTGTGTTCCTTAACCACACTTCTAAGGATACCATAATTTGCTACCCAACTTGCTTCAACGGTTGACATCAATCTACAAGATCAATCTTTAAGGGTTGACATCAATGACAACCAACTGTCCAACAATATCCCCCTTTGGCATTGATGGTAACACCAACATTGATGGTGACACTTAGACAGGGAAACACTCATGCTCATGTTCCCCATGTGATCATCACTCCATATCAATGTTTCTATATGTCCCCCTTTGACATCAATCGAAAAGGGTATCTCTCTTTGTGACTAATCCCCCTATCACCACTCTTTTGATCTCTTCTTTGACCATTTCTCTCCCCTTTAATTCTCTGCAATATGTTGTGTAGATCAAATGTAGGTCTTCATGTACTTGTTTTCCTTTTCAGACTTTTTTTCCATTGGTGCTTCCTTGTGTAAATCACTGACATATATAAAAAACACTCAAATTTAAGCATTCAAATGTTTCATTTATAATAATCATCCAACTGTATCTGACTTAGTATCTGAACCAATCTATGAATCCATGCTCTCATCCAATGGAATACATTTGTTCAAACTCGTTAAGTGTTCTTACGAATCCATTTGTGTCCATACTGTTCATGACTCTTCTACTCAATTGTCCACAATGTCGACCAATCTATCACTTCACTATTTTGAATACTTCTTTGAATATGTTGCAATTGATAATCATGTACCTACATGGAGATGTGTTCTAAAACTTGCTCCTTAACCAACCAATATGTCATAGGACGTCTTGTACCTCTTCCATCGAACCAATTTGAATCAAACATATGTAACACCACTCTGAGAAACTTCATGTTGTTTGAAGGATAGATCTATGAACTGTAAAATATTTTGCATAGACTCCCCCTATTTCAATATTCATATTTCTCAGGAGTATCCAAGACGGTTGGCTCATAAAAGTACCCTCTCTGATGCAGAGTAATCTTCCTCTTCATCTGTGGAGACATCTTCCTTTTCATCCTCTTTATCAATTCTATCATGATACTGAGTTTTGACATCTTCTTCTTCATCCTCTACCTAAATTCTGACACTTTCCTCTTTGCCTGTAAACCACCATGATGGTGTGTTGCTGCAAATCCTTTAAATACAATTCCTTGGACATGTTCTTCATTTACATTCTCTTCTTATTTTTCACTTCTTCTCCAAGACTTCTTGTATCTATCATCAACATTTTCTTTCATGGGAGACTTTATCACACTTCTACAATTTCGAACTATGTGTCCATAGTTGTGGCATTTGTAAAATTCAATATTATGTGGAGCCACATAAGAATTTCTTGCCTGATCATTTATTTCATAAGCCCTGCAATCTACAACTTTCTGTCTAAAGTTAGTACAATTAAAACAATGACCATAAAATAAATTTACATACTTGGGAGTGAATGATCTTCTTTGTGGTGTAGTCCTTTTGAAATCCTTCCTTGGATGATAAAAATCATCTCTTTGGTTGTTTCTTTCACAATGGTTGAAGCTTCTATGTTGCCTGAATGTAGAAGGTCTTATGTATCCATTCCTTTCTAATTCTTTTTGACCATGATTCCTCACTTTGAGAACTTTTGCATAACTTCTTTGTTATGTTGCTTTCATCATGGAGCTTGAACCTTCCTCAAAATGAACATTCTTATATCCTAGTCCATATTTGTCACTGTATGGCCTTTGAATGTTGAGAATTTTTTCTAACACTTGAGAACTTTTCAAGTTCTTGCTGAGCTTGTTGACTTCAACTATCATTTTCACAATTTCCTTTTCAATCTTCTCACACTCTTTTTCTTTCTTTATCATTCGGATCTGCATTACTTCTTCCTTTCTCTTTCCTTCTTCAAGTCGGGTTTTTAAGTAGATGTTTTCATATTTGAGTGATTTGTTTTCTTCCTTTAGCTCACTTAAAGAACTGATTAATTTTTCCTCAATATCCACTTCACCTTCTTTGTTGTTTTTCTAATTTTACATAGCCATAAAGACTACTCTCTCCGAGTCACTATCGCTTTCATCATCTTCATCAGATGAGGAACTCTCTTCTCTTGAGTAGATATTTTTATTGAATACTTTACTTTTATATTTTTTGTTTCCCTTTTGATATATCTTTTCTTTCTTGGGATGTTCCTCTTCATCACTATCTGAATTCTTAGCATAAGGACACTTATTTGAAAAATGACCATTTTAACCACAATTGAAAAAAATTAAGGGAATCATACCTTTGTACTTGTCGGTTCCTTTCTTCAACTTCCTTACGAAGTTGTCCATTTCTTCATCTTCCTATGAATCATCACTGTAGCTACAATATGACTTTGACTTTGGATTTTTCTTCTTCTTTGTCCTTTTGGATGCTTTAAAAGATGATTCTTTTGTGGATGGATTTTCCTATACAATTCTCATTTCATAAGATGTAAATATTCCATGTAGCTCATCCCTGCTTATTGTACCCATATATGGTATTTCTTATAGCACTGAAATCTTAGGATCAAATCTCATTGGAAGAGATCTCAGTACTTTTTCAACAATTATAGATTTGTCAACTTCTTCTCCCAATCCTTTAATTGCATTCACTGTTTCATCAACTTGTAAAATGTACATTGCAATGTTTTCATCTTCCTTCATATTCAGCTATTCAAATTGACCTCTATAAGTTTAAATCTTGATCACCTTAACTTTGGCATCCCCTTCATAAACATTTTGATGTTTGTCCCATATTTTCTTTGCAGAATCACAATGCATAACCTTGACATATATTGAATCAAACAGACCATTTCGGATAACATTTTTATCTCTTAAATTGTTTTGAATGAGTTTATTTCCATCATTATATGTTGGAGGAGTGGAAGAATCTTGGTATATCCGTCTACTACTGATTTCCAAACATCAAAACCATGTGCTTTTACATATGTTTTCATTGTTCTTATCCAGAATGCATATTTATGTCCATCAAACTGTAGTATACCATTCTTATACAAATTTCTCTTCATGATCTTCCTTCCAGTGGCTAAACTATTTCATGAAGGAACCTTTCTCTGATGGCAATTGTTGGAATACTAAGCAGGGGGGGTTGAATCAGTATGAGAACTTTATTCCACTTTTAACCACAATATATATTATTTTAACTTATTCAACAATGTTCATCAGTTAATCATCAATGTAGTATATATGAATGCATTCAATATTTCTTAATCATATAATCATAATCATAACATCAACAATATCACATCAATTACAAAGTACATCAAAATTTTATGTGGAAACCCAAAGTGGGAGAAAACCACATAATGTTTTTATTATATGTCAAAAGAATTACATTCAAGGAAGCACCAACTTCCAATTCTCCAGCTACAACTGGAAAGGAGGATCCAACCCCCTATTCTCAGACTCCAAACTAAAGGAATCTACGACTCTCTAAATTCACTGTCTCCAACCAGAAGGAGGCTACAACCCCCTGACTTCTCCAGCTCCAACCGAAAGGTGGCTACAACCACCTAGTTCTCAGGCTCCAACCGTAAGGAAACTCCAACTCCCTGATTCTCCAACTCCAACTAGAAGGAGGATACAACCCCCTTTCCTTGCCCCGTCTTGTCGCCCTGAAATATAAGTGTAGACCAACTATCACTACCATAATCACTGATATTGTCACTACCACTGTCATTATCACTTCCACTCTCACATCAACCTGTAACCTGTCACTGACCAACCTATCACATCAACCAAAATGTCACTTACCAACCTATCACTGATCAACTTGTCCAACCTGTCACTGTCATCGATACTCAACCAAATCCTCTCACATGGATCATATACCAAGGACACCTCTCAATGAGATGTCCAACATCACCAACACATGCCTCTTCTAAGCATGTGCCAAACCATCAACTTGTGCCACAAAAAGTGCATCAACCATGAACCAACACATGTACCAAACCATGCATTAACCATGCACCATAACTATACCAAATTGTGCATCAACCATGCACCACAAATATACAAAATTGTGCATCAACCATGCACATCAACACCATAAAAAATATCAATCATGAACCATACCATGTACATCAACATTTGTACCATACCATGTACCAATCATATACCATAGCATGCCATACACATATACCAATAAACCAAGAAATGCACCAACAATGTATATCAACAAGTATATGTCAAACAACATGTACAATACATCCAATATGTACCACAGTACACTAGAATTTTATGTGGAAACCCAAAGTGGGAGAAAACCACATCATGTTTTTATTATATGTCTGAAGAATTACATTCAAGAAAGCACCAACTTCCAATTCTCTAGCTACAACTGGAAGGATGATCCAACCCCCTATTTTCAGGCTCCAACTTGAAGGAAGCTACAGCTCTCTGAATTCTTTGGCTCCAACTAGAAGGAGGCTACAACCCCCCTAGTTCTCCATCTCAACCGAAAGGTGGCTACAACCACCTAGTTTTGAGGATCCAACCTGAAGGAAGCTCCAACTCCCTGATTCTCCGACTCCAACCAGAAGGAGGCTACAACCCCCTTTCGTTGCCCCATCCTATCGCCATGAAATATAAGTGTAGACCAACTGTCACTACCACAATCATTGATATTGTCACTACCACTATCATTATCACTGCCACTCTCACATCAACCTGTAACATGTCACTAACCAACCTATCACATCAACCAACCTGTCATTGACCAGCCTGTCACATCAACTAACCTGTCACTGACCAACCTGTCACATCAACCAACCTGTCACTAATCAACTTGTCCAACTTGTCACTGTCATTGATACTCAACCAAATCCTCTCACATGGATCATATACTAAGGACACCTCTCAACGAGATGTCCAACATCACCAACAGATCCCTCTACCAAGAATGTACCAAACCATCAACTCGTGACACAACAAGTGCATCAACCATGCACCAACACATGTACCAAACCATGCATCAACCATGCACCAACACATTTTCCAAACCATGCATCAACCATTCACCACAACTTTACCAAACTATGCATCATCCATGCACCACAACTATACCAAATTTTGCATCAACCATGCACATCAACACGATACAAAATATCAATCCTGAACTATACCATGTACATCAACAATGTACATCAACATATGTACCATTCCATGTACCAATCATATACCATATCATGCAATACACCATATACAAATAAACCAAGAAATTCACTAGCAATGTATCTCAACAAGTAGACCTCAAACAACATGTACAATACATCCAATATGTAGCACAAGACATATACTAAAAAATTCAGCAAGACATGCCTCAAGCATGCTCTACAAGATCACCAAGATGCAACTTCAAACTAAGCATATAAACATACCTATGATCTTGTATCTGATCTGGTGTATGTCATCACATACTTGCATTCCTTCCTTAACTTCAACAACATGAGAATAATGTCTTCATCAACCTACCTCAGTCTTATGGGACTAGTTTTGGATTAGTCACAAATCCTAACTTTCAACAAGCATAACTCTGTACCTGTAATGAATAAAGGTATGAAACTTGTAAAAAATATTATTCAATGTCTTCTATGCAATTCCTCCAAGTTTCACTGCTTGGAACATCCCATAAATGGAGTTATAGAAAAATTGGTAGACCTTGCGGAATTATGTCTTATTCTAGAGAGATAACTTGTAGAGCATGTGATGTAGACCCCTTTTTCTACTAAGGGTTGTGCAACCTCTCTGAGACCTTAATGGTCTCACTTACAAATTAACACAGGCCCTTTTTGTCATTTGGTGCAGGTTCCATGGCACTCACGACCTCTTTCTTCACGCTGCTGAACTCACAGGTTTCAGGCACAAGATCCTCTCCCATTAGCCCCTTCCTACATGTGACCTTGGGCTATGTCCTTGTGAAAATGCACAATTGAGGGCTTTCCCAAGAGTGTTTTGGTATCAACCTGTTTTTCTCCCCGCAATTTACCTCCAGCTGCCACGTACCCCTTTATCGATACCGTGGTTCTGATTACGGCCCACCCTTGAAATTTTAATGTCCAAGCACTTTCTGGCCCCGCAATCAAGCATGACCATCAATCTTGCGATCTCGGGTGGATTCTCTCGATCAATGGTTCAGATCCATATCCATTTCTTCCTTTCCTATGGATCATGCCTTCCTAGATATTCACGATCTATTGACGCATTCCCCCTCCAAATCCACCGTCGAGATTGATTTCTCCTTTCAGGCTTCAGAAGTTTCAATTCTCAAACTGTTTTTTCCCCACAATGCTTCCACCCAGAGCTTGAGATCTATTGGCATGTGTCTCTCGTAGATCAAAGGCTATGATTTCTTCGGGTCTTAAGTTGTGGATCTCACGCCACCTGTCCCTTTTGACGATGGATGGTTCCTAGTCACTTCAAGACTTTGAAACTTTGGCAATCCTCTCTACTCTGCACTTCAAGAAACTTAAATCTCATGTATCTTTCCTAGATCCAATGATATGGAATGCTCTCTGCTCCCTCCTGGATGGATCTTAGCCGGTTATTTAGGAAACCTTCAAAATTCTTACTTTCTTTGAAGATCTTTCCCGCTATCTCTCCTGATCTTTCTCGCCTTCTACTCCTTTGACTTATTAAAGAGCCACTTCAAAACTAGTTAAATTTTGGATCTGTGCACTCCTTGCAACATATTATTACTCAAGGTTTGGGTTCTTGCGGGCAACTGTGCACACCTTGCAGCAGTCACTTTGCACTCCTTGTAAAGGGAAATTTTTGGGCTATCTCTTCTGAGCTTCAAAATCGAAACAGATTCCATCAACACACTCCTTGTGGACTGTGTGCACTTTGCACAGACTCAATCAAAGAGATACAATTGAAACTTATGCAAACATCTCACAATTTCATATATTCATAACGAAATTCATTCGTTCATGAAAACAACAATAACAGGGAATTGCAAACAATAACAACACCATGCATTGGATCAATTTTCCTCTGTTATATCCATTCAAAAGTAAATGGCTACAATTATGATAAAAAAAAACTAAAAATTCAGAAATTTCCTACTAACTCGCAGCAACCTCATTTGAGCGTACAAAACCTCTATTTATCTCAAAGGGTTCTTAGGGTTCCCCCCGAATATTCGTCTACTCAAAAACAAAACCTAACTACTACCTTAGTTCAGTTACATTCAAGACTAGGAGTGAAAACTCCTAGATCACTCGTGATCATTCAGCTTCCAATAATTTGATCTTCTTCCATTTTTCAATCAACTCTAAAAGATTTGTAGTAAACACCAACGTTTAATATTCCAAAATGATTCCAAGGAATTGATTTTCTCTGCCACACGTGCTTACTGACAATGCTCTTACATCAGCATGCCACATGTGGAATATTTCATATTTGGATCTAAAAATTGCACACAACATACTAAGGAATGCAATATATCCAATTAATTAAGTCTCGTGGAATTTGGATCTTCTATGAATAAATTATGATTTTTTTACCCAGAACACCTATTTAAAACTATTTTCAAGACTAGTCAAAATCCATATCTTCCACGGAGTGTATCTCCCAAACTTCAATGATTCAGAAGCTGAAATTTCTACCACATCTACCTTGATATGTTTTTGAAACATCCTCTAATTTTCATTATCTTAAGAATTCTAGAACAAAAATTATTTTTAAAATGGTGATATGACCTGTAAATAAAATACCTTAGAACACATCATTAAAATACTTCATCCTCCCTTGGATTTTCGACCTTCTTTACTCCATCGTCCCTCTAGAATTCACCTCGGATCTCCTTGGTTAACTCAGTCACTTATATATATTCAATATGCTCAATAGGTGCTAATGGGAGTCTCTTGATATCTTATTTATACTTCCCAAGTAACTTCCTTTAGGGACAACTTTTAACTATTTTACCCCTTCTCCTCAATCTAGGGCTAACCCACTTTCTTGTTGCAACTAAATTTTACGTAATTAGTCAAATCATAAATACTTTCTTGCAACTTCTTTATTCTTAATTATCTCCTTTTTGCAACCACTTTACCCATAATTAATTAATTTCTTGTTGTAACCACTTTGACTAGAATTATTTTTTACAACTACTTTACCCATAAATAATTTCTTGTTATAACCACTTTTACTAGAAAACATATTGATGACTTTCTAGGAGCTTCTAGAATAATTGACTTTGTGTTGACCTTCTAGGGGCTTCTAGAATATTCTTGAGGGTCCTCCAATTTCACAAGGCCATATCTCACTAACTGTGAGGAACCACATTGTGTACCACATATCATTGGAAATGTAATGACATGTACTATTGATCTATGATAGTCTTCCTTAGATATTAAATTATATTCATGTATTTATTCCTTAATTACTTTCGGGTTCCTTAACCACACTTATGGGGCAACCAAAATTTTCTATTGGACTTGCTTCAAGGGTTGAAAACACTCTACAATATCAATCTCTAAGGGTTGAAATCGATGAAAACCAATTATCCAACATCTATGAGGTTCACGAGATTCATTGTTTAAGGATAGGTTCTCTTATTGTTCTCATGTCTTATCCTTTCCATATTTCTCATGTTTTCATAACTCAGAGACGTCAACCATGCATATCATAAATGGATCTTGGATCCCATAAGTGGATCTTGGATCCTACCTCTTGCATATTGATCATGTTGAAGGAAGGTATTAGAGATGACAATTTTGTGGATGTTTCACAACCTTCCAAGTTTTACAAGTTTCGCATGTCTTTTGCATTTCCATATTTCTCATGCTTGCACAACTAAGAGATGTTGCTAGTGCATATCATCAGTGGATGGAATATCCCACCTCTTCCAAATTGATCATGTCGGGGGAGAGTATTAGAGTTAATAAGTTTTGTGGGGTCACAAAAACAAAATATCTCCCTTGCCAAGGAAACGTTGAAGGCTAGAAAATTGAACCAGACTCTCCTCATGCCCAACCTCAACACCTTGCTCTTCTACAAAGATGCCTCCTCTAAATTCAAGCAAATGATTATAAATATGTAATAATGATTTTCAAACCCATTGGGTTTTGGCGAGATCATTGAATGTACTTTGTATCTTATTTAATATGCATTAATTATTTATAACTCTGCACCTGGCAATCACCATTTTTGCTCCTTAGATCCGTTAAGAGCCATTTATTTTGGACAACTGACCTTAGAAGGATTATTAATGCCCTAAATATACAAGGTGCGACTACATTCCAATCCCAATAACCTAAAAAACTATCAGAGAAAAATATAGAAATCCATGCACAGGAGAGAACTATCTCCCTCACTTGATAGAGGATGGGAGACGAAGATCTATTCTCTTATCACTTGAAATAAATGCCCCGAGTCTTGATTTTCCAATATCTAAGAGACATGTTGGGTTACCTAAAGGTACTCTCAATGTGAGGTTCTAAAACGTCACAACACGTAGCAGAGAGTTATGGAGTGGAATATATTGAAACAAATTCCCAATAATTTCTTAATCATATTACTTTAATCATCCAAACGTGGAAATGAGGCATTATATACATACTAATACCTGCTAGTCACCCAAACATGGCAATCACACTATCATCCCAACATTCTTAATCATATCGAGTAAATTTGAGATAGTAAACAATTTAAGCAATGATAAACGTATGAATTCATAAATGTGAGGAAGTTAATGTCTAAAATCTCATATATTTATTTAGAGGAGATGAAGAGAATATGCCAGATATATTTAATTCCCAACCATAATATTAAGGTTTCTAATCAAAAGATTGATTAGTCAACTCATTGTCAATAGGGGGGATACATATTGGCATAATAAATGTTACGCGGGCATTTGAAAACACAAATTTCCATTTGAGTGGTACACAATCTATAGTTTGGGAATCTCAAAGAAACAACCCAAAGCTTTGGTTTGGGCCATGTATCTTGATTTCCTTATATGTATTTATCATTTATACATGGATCTAGATTTTTGGGTTCATAATATGGTTTTGAGTGTTCATTTGGTGAGTGTTTGTGTGAGGGCACAAGGTATTTTATTTGCTTCTCTATAGCCATCATTTCTTATTTCATCATGATATAGTTGTGAGCATATATATAATCTAGTATGTAGATCTCTTGATAGTTGAAGAGTTGTAGCATGTGTGCATGGAGAATCACACTAAATTGATTATGATAACTGTCAATTTTCCATCATATTTTGTTTCTCTCATAAATAGTTGAATTCAATGATTCAATAATTATATGATACATTTTTCTTATCAATTCAACTATGTAACCCATTATAGATGTACCTTGAGGTCGTTGGAAGAAACTGAAAGGATTGTCTTTCTCCTGTGCATGTCAAACATAAATTACCAAAACATTTCCTCTATGGATGGATTGGTATATAACCTTACAATTTAGAATCTCATAGAGAAGCAACATAAGAGTTGGTGTGGGTAGTGTAATTTAATTTCCCTCTATTTATTTGTCATCCTTGTATTAGATCGCGTCGTAAGCCAACCACTAAGTTGTTTAAAAACAAAATTTAAAAATTTATTTGCTCATGTAAAATAGTAAAATCAAAGTGAACTTTTATTGAAATGATAATTAAATGGAAATTATATTCATAACTATAGTCACAAAAACATACGTGAAGGGACATCGTATATATTATTGGTATTTTGTTGTCACACAAACCAAAGGTTAATAACTTCATATTTTATGGTTGAATTTGATTTAAGTGCATTATTAGTCTCTTCCTTTAGGATAGCGATTATAGTAATTGATTCACCATTTTTTGCTTTAGTTCCACACAAAGTCCAACACATTTTAAATCAAATTTTTAGCAAACATTGAAAATTTTTGCAAGACCATTTCATTTTAACCCTAAGTTCACACTTTGAGGTCTTATTTTCATTTCAAAATTTATTCAAAGTTCAGGTTTCAGATCTTATTTGGCCTCATATTGAGGAATACTTAGATAACTTATGACCTAAGTATCGATGTAGATTTAGGATAACTTAGGATAAGTTTCACATAATTCACATAATTTAGAAAATTTCAGATTGTGGGGATTAATGTTAGACTTGATGCCTAACATGCACTTCTCACCAAGGGAACTATCTAATCTCAAACACCATGCTCCATGAAACTTGTCTCCTCGTCCTTCTTACCTACATCATAGAAGAAATGCAATAGTTTAAGACATGAGGCATGCAAAATATAGAATTCTAATGTGTGGAATAGAAGGGAGGTAGGTAGGTAACCTTAAATGAGATGAGTGAAGGGACACTAAACATGAACAAAGAAATACAAATACACCAAATTTAACAACAACACACCAGAATAGAGGTATCAGAATAGAGACAACAAGCAGTGACTCAATATTTATGGTAAGGTATACATTTGTTGGTCGACATTTCTTTAAAAAGCTTATTGTATTAGCTAATATTGGAGCAACATAATACAAGAATTGAACCAACCAATAGTGGAAATAAAAATGAGAGTACCTGATTTGAATGGAAGAATTGAGATCCTCTTCCAAGATATATTGAAGGAAGGATGGTGGTGAAACATTCCAAGCTAGTTCTTCTCTCAGAATGTCTGCACTAAACGTTGTGCCTCCGGCCTCAGGGATCGATTTACTAATCTGCACAAATTTACTCGACACGATTATGGAAACAATCATGATTCATTTATTGTTCGTCCATCGACTACTGTCATGAATTTCACCCTTATTTACTTTTGAGTCCTATCATGATCATTCACTTGGTACAAATTTCCCAAAGTTTTTTCCTAGTTCATTCAACACAAGCCAATTGGGTGGGAAATATTTATCTCTACACCAGGGACTTTCTTTATTTCACCAAGGTTAGATGAGTGGATACCTAGAACCCAAGCTACTAGAGAAGAAGAGGAATATGACACAATTATGGATGGCCACTAATCAGTAGCTCTCTTTATTAAGGAATCCCATAGTCTCTTTGATCACACTTTATTGTTCAGGAACAATAGCCACAGGTTCATATTGGGGGTATTTGGCATGTTTTTGGCTTCTACATCCTGGTTTGTGAAAGATGAAATTGATCATTCTAAGAGCTAGTTTTGATCATAGAAATACACATATTCATATAGGTATGATGCACGCATATCTCAATGTCTTGTAAAGATGATAATTAATCACTCATATTCAGTCGATATTTAGAGAAAAAATGTGCATTTTTATCATTATATGTTGCATTCTTCATGTCTCGATGGTATCCATGATGCACCTACCTATCATGTCTTTAGTGATACAAATTATAGTTAAGATACTTTCAAAACGTCAAATCAAATTAACAACAAGTAGACACCGATCTCTCCTTAGCTGACCAAAAGAATGGATTTCTAGGCCTAGGGTGCAAAGTATTTATCAGCTACAAAAAACAAACATTAGGATACTATGGACCTGCATCAATGAATGAGAGAAGAAATGAAATAGATCTACATTTGAAATGTATGTTGACTCATTTTTGGAAATGATGATACTTCCACGAGTTTCCTTGGACAATTGACTTCTTCTTGGCATGAGATAACACATTCGAGCAAAAACCCTCCATCCTGATATAGCTAGTCGCATCTTCCTATTAAATCAAACTATGTTCATCGTTCTCATTAAAGTTGGAAGCACACTATAGGTTGTGCATGGACATCATTTGTCAATATGTCCTTTGTTGAAGCCATCTACATGGATGTTAATATGTCCTTTGTTGAAGTTGTCCATCTATCCTGCAAGTGTCCAAGCAAATGTATGCTCTAAACACATTGTTTTGTGTCTTCCCTTGCACCATCTAGGTGTTTCCATTCTCCACAATGAGGAATGACAATTGTAGTGCAACATGGAACTTTGGGAAAGTTACCTACACATTTTACTTGTTCAATTGGACTTATTAAACAAATTCATGACCCATTCTTTATGGAATATGCATCGACAAATGTTTACTAGTTAGGTTGTCATTTATAGTGTTGACACGATAATTCCCACTCCTCAACGACGAAGAAAACAATTTAGTGAACATTTAATGTTATCATTAGATATTGAAAAGGTTAATGTCCTCACATCTTCAACGAGAATGCAAGATGTAGCTCAATATTACTCGATCCACAATCATTAAACACACATCAATATTATTTTTAGTATATTTTAATGTATTTGATGTTGATGAAAATTTGGTTATTTACTTTTATCATATTTTTATTTTTATTATTTTTATTTTTTGTTTATTAAATTTTTTTGTTTATTTAAATTTTTTATTTATGAGTAACAATAATCTTTTAGATGTCTTTGTCCAATTTTAAAAGATTAAAAACATCATTTAATTTAATTTATCCACAAATCTTTATTAAATGGATTTTTTTAAAGGTTTTATATTACAACATATAGTTTTATAAAAACACCTTATAGATATGGCTTTAATCGATGTAATGGTAATTTTGAATGAATTTTATTAAATCTTTATATGATAACCTGGATGGATAAAATATACATTGATATAATGTAATTCACATTATCAATTCATATGGTTATGATACATTGAAATGAATGACTATATATATTTTATAGGCATTAATTTTCATATCGTACTGATAATTTTCCTAGTGTGATAGGGAAGCCACATGCATATATTGACTTGGGATGGCATCGATATTATATTGACTCCATATTGCGTCAAGGTATTATAATATGATCATTCAATTAATGATATGTTTTAATTTATGATTATGGAACAATTTGATGTTTCAATTGTAGTGTGTGTAGGCACAAGGAACATGTCTGTTGATCAACCCACACATAGGTAATGGGGTTATATGGAAGTTGTACATGGTATCACCATGAGAGAATGAACAACATTCATGTTTCCACCTACTAGCACTCCTTTTCCATGTCCTAGGTTGAAAATTTCATGATGTTTTTACCTAGAGGTAGCATGTTGTCGTGAGGGTAGGACATGGATTTGGCCACTCATCAGGTTTAGTTGAAGGGAATGCAATAAGGTGGAATATTTTATTCCTCAATGACCATTAGTCTATCAACAAGGTAATGACAAGTTGAGTTAGCATGGTATTAAAAGTTGCACCAATTTCCCCACCAAAACAATTTAGATGTTTTAAGGGCATGCATGAACATGGCACCATTGGTACTTATTGAAAGGTAATTCTTGAAGAGCACGATGAAACATGACACCCTTGGTATCAATTAGATTTGTTTTGCATATATAAGAAAATTAATTAACTAGCTTATGCATTTTAGTTAAAAATGTGAAAAAGTTAAATAAATGAATGATTTTATGATTAAGCATATAGGTTATTATGTATCTCATAACAAAGAGAAATAAAATGGTTTAATTAAAATCCAATTTTAGTCTCTGTGGACGTTAACCATCATCATCATCATCATCATCATCATCATCATCATCATCATCATCATCATCATCATATATATATATATATATATATATATATATATATATATATTCTAGAGTATGCATGAAATGGAAAATAAAATAATTTTAATTCACTAAAAACTAAATTAATTAACTAGCTTATGCATTTTAGTTAAAAATGCAAAAAAGTTAAATAAATGAATGATTTTATGATTAAGCATATAGGTTATTATGTATCTCATAACAAAGAGAAAAAAAAATGGTTTAATTAAAATCCAATTTTAGTCTCGATGAACGTTAACCATCATCATCATNTAGGTTATTATGTATCTCATAACAAAGAGAAAAAAAAATGGTTTAATTAAAATCCAATTTTAGTCTCGGTGAACGTTAACCATCATCATCATCATCATATATATATATATATATATATATATATATATATATATATATATTCTAGAGTATGCATGAAATGGAAAATAAAATAATTGTAATTAACTAAAAACTAATTACTAGTGCACCCACAAATAAAGGAGAAGAAAAAGGATCAAGAAATTTAAATTCAAATAGAAGTGTGTGAAAAGAAAAGTGGGCTTGTGGGATATTAAAGAGAGTGACTACATGTGCACCCATTCAAATAGGAAAAGAAGAGGATATCAAAGAACAATCAAAGGAACATCTAGGAGTAAAAATATGAGGTGTAGTAGTTACATGAGAAATAATCACTATATTATATTTTTAAATAAGGATTTACTTGTACACTTGTGTATGTGAGTGAAACATGGATGTGTGAATAATAGGTAATTATTAAACTATAGTATTACATTTTTGCATGAAATAGACAAGTGGCTTGAGCCACAAAGCCTATAAAAGGAATGTTTCAACGGGAGAACTCACCATTCAAGTTTGACAAGACAAAAATCAAATCTATGGTGTTAGTGTTATTTCAATTTATTTTACTTATTAAAAAAAAAATGTAGGAGTGTGGAATTCATTTATTTCCATATATCTATACATATAATTAATGTATGTTATTCATATTATTTATTATGAATTATATTGTGTATGTGCGTGAAACATGGGTGTGTGAATAATAGGTAGTTATTAAACTATAATATTACATTTTTGCATGAAATAGACAAGTGGCTTGAGCCACAAAACCTATAAAAGGAATGTTTCAACGAGAGAACTCACACTTTTGCACCTTATTGTTGGATGGTTTTCAGAATACTAAAAATTATATTGGTAATTGCTAATGAGTTGTGCTAGTTTATTGGTTGATATTATTAAAATTGGTTGATATCAACCAATTTTAATAATAGGGTTGTGCTAGTTTATTATATATTGTATTCTTAAATTATCATTTAAATTGATTTGTTGAAAATCCTTAAATCACATTTTTAAAATGGTAATATTGCAGCAATCAGATTCCAACCAAAATATTCCCAAAAGATCTAGAAATGAAATCACTTTAGTGAATTTTTAACCCATTCCATACATAACGAAATAAAAATAAGTAAACCCAAAGGTAAAGCACTTCATCCCATTAAACCCTAAGTTAAATAATACCATTTCATATTCTCTTTGTCCCACTCATTTTAACAAAGTCTCCTTTGAAATCCATAGAGTAAGGACTATCACTTGCATCTTTCCCATATAAATGTTTCAAAAATGAAAAATGGTTGATTGACATTATGCAACAAGGCTTATCTTGTAAAATCCTAAAACAACTATTTTCTTTCTGAGAGAAGATCTATGAGATGAAAAAGAGGTCGATCCATCTATACTTTTTTGAATCATGTCAAAGAAAGAATTTGTCATTTCGAAGACCTATGACTCATATAATTCAAACAACTATAAACTGTAAACTCACATGCATCTCGAAAAAACATGTGGATTGACATTTGGGCAAAGAAAAATCAACTAACGATAACCTGTGTATATATCAACTTTCAACATATTTCTCATTATTTCACCTATTACGTCATTCCAAAATTCTCAATTTTTCTTTTCTATCAATCAATAAGATTATTATAATTTTTTGCAAGCTTCATATAATTTATTCGATTTGATAGTCAATTTAAGAAAATGGAAATGAATTATACACATAAAGACAGGTATATTGTTACATGTTCGTTTGAGGTCATAAATCAATGTGTGTTTTATACCTAACATTTGGATTATGATGCATAATTCCTTGTATTCTCTAACTATTGAAACAATAAGCATGCATGCAGAAACAAAAAGAGGCACTTTCAGGTAGGATTCAAGTTGGTCATTCCCACACTTCCGTCTACCCATGATGTCTAGAGTACTCCAAAACCAAATCTAGTTACACAACAAATGAGGCCAAGACAAAGACAAAGAAGGAGGAGGATAGGTCCTCCTCTATATTTGATGTGATTGTTGGAATACTTAGAAGGGGGGTGAATCAGTGTGAGAACTTTATTCAACTTTTAACCACAATATATATTATTTTAACTTATTCAATAATGCTCATCAGTTCATCATCAATGTAGTATCTATGAATGCATTCAATATTTCATAAGCATATAATCATAAGAATAACATCAACAACATCACATCAAGTACATAGTATACCAGAAGTTTATGTGGAAAACTAAAGTGGGAGAAAAACACATAATGATTTTATTATATGTCAAAAGAATTGCATTCAAGGAAGCACCAACTTCCAATTCTCCAGCTACAACTCTAAGGAGGCTCCAACCCCCTATTCTCAAGCTCCAACCTAAAGGAAGATACAACTCTATGAATTCTCTGGATCCAACCAGAAGGAGGATACAACCCCTTTATTTCTTGGCCTCCAACCACCTAGTTCTCAAACTCCAACTTGAAGGAAGATCTAACTCCATGATTATTTGACTCCAACAAGAAGGAGTCTACAAACCCCTTTCCTTGTCCTGTCCTTCCACCCTAAAATATAAGTGTAGACCAATTTTCACTACCACAATCACTTCCACTATCATTGACACTATCATTGTCACTTCCACTCTCACATCAACCTATAACCTCTCACGGTCAACCTGTCATTGACCAAACTGTCACATCAACCAACCTGTGACTAATCAACGTATCCAACCTATCACTGTCATTGATACTCAACCATATCCTCTCACATGTATCATATACCAATGACAACTCTCAACTTTATGTCCAACATCACCAATGCATGCCTCTATCAAGTATGTGCCAAACCCTCAACTTGTGCCACAACAATTGCATCAACCATGTAGCAACACATGTACCAAACCGTGCATCAACCATGCACCAAAACTATACCAAATTGTGCATCAACCATAAACCACAACTATACCAAACTGTGCATCAATCATGCACATCAACACCATACAAAATATCAATATTGAACCATACCATGTACATCAACATATGTACCATACAATGTTTCAATCATATACCATATCATGCCATACACCATATACCAATAAACCAATAAATGCACCGACAATGTATCTAAACAAGTAGACCTCAAACAACATGTACAATACATCCAATATGTACCACAAGACATATACCAAAAAACTCACCAAGACATGCCTTAAGCATGCTCCACAAGATCACCAAGATGCAACTTCAAACTGAGCATATAAACATACCTATGATCTTGTATCTGACCTAGTGTATGTGATCACATACCTGCAGACCTTCCTTAACTTCAGCAACAAGAGAATATCATCTTCATAAAACTTTACCTCAGTCTCACGGGACTAGTTTTGGATTAGTCCCTAACCCTAACTTTCAACAAGCATAAATCTGTACCGATAATGAATAAAGATCTAAAACTTGTAGAAAATATTATTCAATCTATTCTATGCAATTAATCCAAGTTTCACTGCTTGGAACATCCCAGAAATGGAGTTATAGAAAAAATGGTATACCTTGCTGAATTTTGGATCATTCTAGAGAGTGAACTTGTAGAGCATGCCACGCGTGGAATATTTGATATCTGGATCTGAAAATTGCACACAACATACTATAGATTGTACTATATCTAATTAACGTTTTCTAATTGAATTTGGATCTTCTATGAGGAATTTATTGTTGTTTTACATGGAACACATGTTTAAAACTAGTTTCAAGACTAGTCAAAAGCCCTATCATCCACATAGTGTATCTCCCAAAATACAACGAACCGGAAGATGAAATTTCTACCAAAACTACCTTGATATGTTTTCTCAACAACCTCCAATTTTGATTATCATAATCATTATAGAACAAAATTTATTGCAAAAATGGTGAGATGACCTATAAATAACATACCTTAGAATACATCATTAAATTACTTCATCCTCCCTTGGATTTTTGTCCTTCTTTACTTCACCTTTCCTCTAAAATTTTCCAGATCTCCTTGGTTACCTCAGTCACTTATATATATTCAATATTCTCAATAGGTTCTAATGGGAGTCTCTTTATAACTTATTTATACTTTCCAAGTAACTTCCTTTAGGGACAACTTGTAACTGTTTTACCCCTTCTCCTCAATCTAGGGCTAACCCACTTTCTTGTTGCAACTAACTTTTCCTTAATTAGTCAAATCAAAAATACTTTCTTGAAAATGGTTTATCCTTCATTATATTCTTGTTGCAACCATTTTACCCATAATTGATTAATTTCTTGTTGCAACGAGTTTGACTATTCAACCTTCTTGTTACAACTAATTTACCCATAATTAATTTCTTGTTATAATCATTTTTACTAGCAAAATTCTTGATGACTTTCTAGGAGCTTCTAGAATAATTGACATCTTGTTGACCTTTTAGGGGCTTCTAGAATATTCTTGAGGGTCCTCCAACTTCACAAGGCCATATCTCACTAACTGTGAGGAACCACGTGACGTACCACATATCACTGGAAATGGAATGACGTGTACTATCCATATATGATAGTCTTCCTTGCATATTCAATGATCTTCATTTCTTTATTACTTAATTACTTTCGGGTTCCTTAACCACACTTCTAAGGATACCGGAATGTGCTAATAGACTTGCTTCAAGTGCTGACATCAATATAGTACAAGATAAATCTTTAAGGGTTGACATCAATGACAACCAATTGTCCAACAATATACCCCTTTGACATTGATGACAACACCAACACTGATGGTGACACTTAGACATGGAAACACTCATTCTCATGATCTCCATGTGATCATCGCTCCACATCAATGTTTCTATCTCTCCCAATTTGACATCAATAGAAAAGGGTATCTATCTTTTTGACTGCTCCCCCTATCGTCAATCTTTTGATCTCTTATTTGACCATTTCTCTCCCCTTTAATTCTTTGCATTATGTTGTGTAGATCAAATGTAGGTCTTCCTATACTTGTTTTCCTTTTCAGATTTTTTTTCCATTTGTGCTTCATCATGTAAATAACTGACATATATAAAAAACATTCAAAGTTTAAGCATTCAAATGTTTCATTTATCATAATCATCCAATTGTCTCTGAGTTAGTATCTGAACCAATCTATGAATCCATGCTCTTATCCAGTGGAATACATATGTTCAAACCTTTTAAGTGTTCTTACAAATCCATCTCTATCCATATTGTCCATTACTCTTCTACTCAACTTTCCACAATGTCGACCCATCTATCACTTCACTATTCTGAAGACTTCTCTGAATCTGTTGCAACTGATCATGGATATGTGTTCTAAAACCTATTCCTTAAGAAACCAATATGTCATACAATGTCATGTACCTCTACCATCGAACCAATTTGAATCAAACATATGTAACACCACTCTAATACACTTCATGTTGTTTGAAGGATAGATCTATGAACTGTAAAAGCATTTTCATTGACTCCCCCTGTTTTGATATTCATATTGCATGGGAGTCTCCAAGACGGTTGGCTCAAAAAAATACCCACTTCGTTGTAGAGTAATATTCCTCTTTGTCTGTGGATACATCTTCCCTTTCATCCTCTTTCTGAATTATGTCATGATCTTGAGTTTTGACATCTTCTTCATCATCTGATACCTGAATTATGACACTTTCCTCTTTGCCTATAAATTCACCATGATGTTGTCTTGTTGCAAATCCTGTAAGTACGATTCCTTGGACCTATTCTTTGTTTACCTGGACTTCTTGTTTTTCACTTCTTTTCCAAGCCTTCTTGTATATATCATCAATATTTTTTTTCATGGGAGGCTTTATCATGCTTCTACAATTTCGAGCTATGTGTCCATAGTTGTGCATTTGTAACATTCAATATTATGTGGAGTCACATAAGAATTTATTGCCTAATCATTTCTTTCATAAGCTCTACAATCTACAGATTTATGTCTAAAGTTAGTACAATAAAAACAATGACCATAAAATAAATTTACATACCTGGTGTTGTTCCAGAATTTGTACTTAAGGCTTAGAAAGTACAGTGTCTAGGAATCCGAAAGTGAGTAAAGGATAAAAAAGGGAGAAGAGTCAACCTTCAGGAAAGGAAGCTAAGGCTGATTTCCAGGTTGTCCCTGTCTCGCTTCCAACTATTCCTGAATGTTTATATCTCATTCAATCGCGGCCCATGAACGTTCAAGTTCTACCCGGGTGTTGGTTGTTTTAAGTATAGTATCAAAAAGGTTTAAAGCGATATGGGTTTGGTCCAATAAAACGGGTTCAATATTAGGCTGTCTTGCAATGGGGGCAGTCATAAAGGAACAATAAAATTAAAGGTGAGTTCAGGGTTTTTGATGCTGTATCAATTTGATCTTATAAAAGAGAACTTTGAATCCAATATTAAATATAAAATGAAAACCAAAGGTCTTTTCCCGTAACTGAGTTATATTTTAAATAAATGGTGTGTGAAATGTGAGAAAAACATTAAGTTGTCTATAACGCGAGGCTCCTATCAAGGGAGAATCTCACCTTATAAACAGAAGAACAAAATAAGATAAGAGAGAATCTGACGAAGCATAAAATATAATAATCTAAAGGGTTCACATGTCTTGTACCTGCTAATAGCCAATACAGAGGAAAAACTGTAAACAATATAGACGGCTAAAAATTGATCACCACTGTAGAGGTTTTACTAAATTGCAATGAAACATTTATCAGACATATATAAGTGAAATGAAATTGAATATGAAATCACAGAGGAAACAAACTCATAACACAGTCTTGATGGAAATAGGAGTCTTTGGATTGTTGTGTATTAATTCTCAAAAGGAGATAGTCTCTATTACAATCAACCAAAAAGGTCCAGCCTCATTTCTTTCTTCTAATTTCATATTTATACAAACTTCTACATGCTGGATGTTCAAATGTTCCAGGAGTATTTTCAGTTACAAAAAAGAGGAGATTAGACATTTCAATTCTTTGTCTCCATCTTTCTTTCGGGCAACTAGAACGCCTTCCTTTATTTTCTCTTTGAGTTTTGAAAATATAACAGGCAGACACTTATCATTTTTTGATACTTGAAGCCTACCCCTTTGTATGCTTTGTGAAAGTGATGCACTTCTCCACCAGTTGGGCTATCAACTGGAAGGTTTTGTTTGATTATTTGCCTCAAAAGTGTGATAATCCTTCACTAATTGTGGCAACTTCCCTTCTACCTGTCAATTTTCGGCGCTGATAGAACATAAATGTACACTTGGTTCTATTAACCATTTATCTACTTGGATTATATCCGTCTGGGTTATCTGTGATATTTCAACCAATTCTCTTTCCTCATTCTCTTTGATATTGAGCAAATGCTTGGCTATATTAATCTGGCCTAGTGCCTCAGTGTTGTTTTCACTATCGAGATTCAATAACCCCCTATCTATGAAGCCAAAAGTTTCTACACATGAGTTTCTTACCTCTTTAGCTCATTGTTTTCCTTCTGATATGTTATGCTCCCAAGCCTTCAACAAGATGTTACTATGGGTTTGCTCTAGGTTGGAGAGCCTGGAACTACTGCCCGTTTCCTTTTTTTTAATGGCTATAATGACCTCTTGGAAAATGACCCGAGCCACCCCAACTTCTTTTTCTCTAAATGAGATGTTTTCCAATGCTTGATCAATCAGTTGGCAGTGATTTTGAATAGTTTCCATTTTAGCAAGTAAACCTTGCTGAGCGATCGATATTCTTTTTCAAATTTCTATGGCTTGGGATTGGAATATCCTGATATCTATCATATGGCTTTTGACGAAGTTTAATTTGGCATGTAGCTACTCTATCAATTCTTCTTTCTAGCTTATCTATGATTGGTTAGTCTGGGCCACCTACTATGTTTGTTCGAGATCGGTTTTGAGCCACTCGATTTCCTTTTGATCAGTTGCTCTAGCTTGCTCTATACCTAAATTGGCCTGATCTCTAGCAGTTGTCTATGCTGTAGCTAGTTTAGCCTTTAAAGTTTTGATTAAGAAGTTTTTCCACTTCAACTGATCTCTTAGGGACTCGACAGAATATTGGTTAGTTGTAGCAAAAGCCCCCAATGTCACTGCTATCTAAGTTGAAAATTATTGCTTCTTCATATATTTTCCCTCAGCTAAGATTTTAAATTTCTTGGCTACCTTGCCTACTTCTTGATAAAGATCTTGCTTCACAACGGCCTTTCTCTTCTTATCGAAGAAAAATTTGTTCGGAGGCAATTCTTCCATAGTTATGGGCAATAGTTCTTCACCAAAAATCCAACCAACGTATGGGACCCCCTTCGTGGATTGTAGGGGGGTAACAGAAACAATAGGACTACCGATCTGCTTGGATGATTTCCCCGGAATAACAACCTAGGTTGATTTGCTTGTAGGGTTGGGGGTCTCGGCTTCCTGTTTTAGGCCCCCGGTTTGCTTCTTCTTATCCTAGTTTTCTTCTTGTTCAGGTGTCGAATCTTTGGAGCCCTTGGCTTCCACTTGTTGTACATCTGCGGTCGTCGGGTTCTTACCTTGTAGGACCGGGGGAAGGCAGCTCCACCGGTGTTCCTAGAATTTGAAAAAATCAGCCATCCCTTTGGGTGATAAAGCTTGTATCTGACTCAAGACCTCTGCATAGGATCTCGCACCTTGAAAAATATCATCATGAGGTGAATTCTCGTGTTCATATCTTTTAAGGCCACAATTAGCCAGGTGATTACTTACAACCCTGTGTGGGTCGTGTTTCTTGAACTCAATGTGGAAAAGTTTAATATCTTCCAAGGTTGTTTCCTAGGCCTTTGCATGTCTGAAATCTAATAAAGAAAAGGTATTCAAATGAATGGGGAAGGGTGACCATACCTTTTTTGAAAATCCTTTAAGCTCTTTGCTTATTCCACCAATCACGGTTTGCCTAGCGATTTCATGACAATCCAGCCTATCTGGTATAAATAATGGTAGAGCATATGGAGGAGCAGAAGCACCGAAAACCCTGATATAGGAAAATTCTACCTCTACATACCGGTCAGCCACACTGCTCAAGTTTGTCATGATGCTATCTGAAATCCTGGGTGGTGGATTACCAAAGATGATGACATGCATCGACACCATTACCCAATTGAAAATATCATATACGAAGTCTGCGGCCTTATCCTCCCAAAGTTTTGAATGGTATACATGGATAGGCTTAGCATCAGATGGAATCCAGCTCCAACTCATTAGGGGAAAAGGTGTCATGAATCAAATGACGTCCATGATATATGCGGACACAAAAAATAAAGTGACCTTCCCATTTGCCTTCTACGTCCGATATTCTATAATACGACTGGTTAAACTGTCTGACAACAGCTTGGCCCAGTTGAAAAAACAACCTTCAGTGACTGTATGAATCAAAGGCACCCACAAGAGAAAGAAATGTGTGGTGTACTCCCTCCCATACAATCTACAGGTCATCATTGTTATGTATTTGAATTGCGGTTCCAAAGAAGAGATTGAATAAACTCCATTACAATCCACCCTGAACTTTGCGGGGTTCAAGACCCAATCCTTGATCAAATCAAATAAGTTTCTGCTATATTTCTTGCATTCCTTCTGCTTGAAACTTTCCAGAAACTCGGCATTGTGTGAGAAGTTTGATGTGGGTGACAATTGGTACATCACCTGCAAATGTTCTGGTCTGAAAGTCCCGATAGTCACCTTCTGCTCATTGATAATGGTTCTGGTCGGGATATCCACATGATCCAATGCCCATCGAATCATATCATAATATGGAAGGAATCATGTCCTGGCCGCTACCTTATGCATCTTTGATTGAAATACGATCTTGTATTTGGTGGCCAAGTCATCTCTCTCATTATCATTGGAATCGTCTGAATAGTTCACCAATTTGGACTACAAAACCTCGGAGACGTATGACCAGGTTCTGACAAAATCAATACTTCAGGGTGAAGTATCAGAAACAGTATCCACACCTTGCCCTAAACTTTTAGCACTCGCCTTGGAAGCTTTTTGTGGGGCCATGATAGAGGAATCTAACTTAGCTCTCCTGCAGTAAAAATGTGTATACATACAGAAATTAGCTCAGTGAGAGAAGCTTCTTTTCGCATGATAGAAATGGAATTTGAAATAATGAGAGAAAGAACTTTATATCTTGACCATTTAAAACCCTGGCGTCCTTATGAATAGAGCGGTCAAATCATTTTTTGGGAAAGGTCTTGCCATAAAAACAACATCTTTACCTATCACTTCAAATAAATGCCATAAATTTTGATGGGTGACACAAGTTGGCGCAAAAACATTTAAAATTAACTCATAGACGAAGTGTGTTAATATTTGTATTAATGCACTGATTAATCTAGTTCAACTTTTTAAATTAAACTTTCTTTAAACGTTAATCAACCTTTTCGGCATTCGTCGTATCGAGAGATTTTACTTCTAACTTTTGAGCCCTTAAAACCTGAGATCGCGATGACTCGATTTAGTTAAGAAAAAACGTATTCCAGATTAAGTGTTTAATTAATCACGTTTAATTAATATCACGACTTCGCGAATTGGGGCTACGAAGGTGGATTTTCTTGGAAAAGTATGTGTTGAGTCACAAAATTCCAATAGAGTTTAACTATGGTAAAACTATTCACCCCTGACACTAACCCGGGTAACTTGTGTGAAAGTCTCACGATTTCGCCTATCAGAGTTACAACGTTATGACTTTGGGGGAGGGTGAACACTGAGACGCAAAATCCCAACAACACTTAACTAAGGTTTAAGGATATTTACTCTCGGCTCTAACCTAGGTAGGATTTCAAGGTTGTTTTGTGACTTCACGTATCGGGGTTTGGAAACATTGCAGCTTGTAACTTCTGAAACACGATATCTCGAGGTATAGAGAAGTAAAAAAGCTCACTCAACGGTTAAAAGGTAATGGCTTAAGAGTACAACGACCATCGCCACTCTGTATATCAGGACTACTGAGATTTTTAGTGGGTAAAGGTCATGAAGTAAAAGACAACTTAAAGGCCAACCTTTGATTTTAAGAATTACATTTAAACTAGTTGAAAAAAGCGGCTCCAACATAGGCTGCAACTAGGGATCCCATCTCCCTACGAGACGAGAATAAAAGTAGATCATGTTCCTGTATTGGGTAAATGGAGTCATTGGTTTTACTTCTATGAAACTTGCTTAAGGAAAAGGGGATACAGAGGGAAAGAGAGATTTTGTCTTTTACTTCTAAAAAGCTTTTCAACACTCAAATACGTTTCAAACTCAACTGCAGTCCCTTTCATGAATTTCTCTTTTTCTTTACTGAATTCAGGTCTACCTTAAGAAAATAAAAATAGTTCTAGGAAATCTAACAGATCTTGTGGCTTTTTGGCTTGCATCAAACGAAATTTATTATATGTTTTTAATCGGGGAGCCCTGTCTGAACTTAGGATGCAGATCCGATTTCGAGAAAATTGATTACCAAAGTAGAGTGATATTCATGTATAATAGCCTTACAGATATCTCAGATATTGCTTCACTTCCAGCGAGCCTGTTTAGTACCCCGATGAAGTTATCTAGCCCTTTTCACTGAATTTCCTTTCACCACTTTGAAATATATTTATGCATTTAGATGCTGAGACGAGGGCAATCATTTCTGAATTTCCTTTCATCGTCTCTTTGGACTATATGGGGGAAATCATTTATGAATTTCCTTTCACCATCTGTCTTAAAATTTACTTTTTAGAACACAAAGTGGGGGTAATCAATTTGTATGAGGGGTGATATCTGTGTAATATTTTGTAGTGGAGGTATGTCAACTTACTTTGATTACTCGATACCAACCTTCCCTTAACTTTCACAACACCTTAGCCCCCAGGGAAAAAAGGGGAAAGATTATTTCTAGGGGTCTTCCTTCGAGCAATCCTCAATCCTTCGAAACTGTTGAAAAACCTAGAAAAGTCAGGATCATCCTATGCATAACTTTGTTTAGTAAGAGACTGAGGAGTTGTGAAGACCAGCTTACTTTCCAAAATATGCTTTACAGCTTTCAAAGTTAAAACGTAATCTCTTCTCCCCATGTGTGCAAACCCGAAAAGATGTTTGTCTTTTTAATAAGGTAAATCCGAAGACTGAAAGAAAGGTGACAGATAGAGATCTGTAAACTGAGAAACAAGGGTCAAAAATTAAAAACGACTCTTGAAACCCTTTTCCCAGAGATGCTTTACTTTTTTTTCTTATTTTAACTACCTCCTATCTTTATTTTAAGTTGAATTCTTAGGACCTAGAGCAAGTAGTTGTTCTTTTTAATAAAAACTAAGTGAAAACATTATATTTATGGGACCATTACAGTGCTTTGGAGACCTTTGTTTTTTAAAAATAGAATTCTCAGGAATTCATGCCTTTGCCTTACCATTTTAAAATAACCGAAAACCTTTTCTATCACCTGTTTTCAGTGAATTTAGTCTCTGATGTATGACCTTTTCTTTTCTCCTTTCACTCGTTTAGGTCACAAGATGAAATCCTGTAAACACGAAGAGTTCCCTTTAAAAGAGATTAATGTATTGAAAATTACATATTTCTACTTCTACAAAATTACTGACCTAATTAATTAAAGGTGAAAGTAAACTTACCCCAAAGAAATTATGAAATAGAAAGAAAATACAAACTGGTATATACAATGGAAATCTTTTGGGAACTAATTATTGCATGTAGTGTTTTAAATAACGCCCATTAATAGGGGTGTTGAAGATTTTACCATCCAAAGTTTCTAATAGGAACGAATTTTTTTCCTTCGGGAGTTGCGACTTTGAACAATCCATACCATATATGATCGAATTTACCGTGTTTCATCGAATCTTCCTTTCTAACATCCCATTTCAAGACTAAATCACCAGGGAGAAACTCTCTATCTTTTTCCTTATGATCGAATAATGTTTTCATGTCGTCTTGGTATTTTTGCAACCTTTCATCCACTTCGACCCTGTGTTGTTGTACTTCGATTAGCTAGTTTATCCTTCTTGTGACATGATTTGGTTCTTCTTTCTTGTCTTGCCACAATTTCATTACGGGAAGAGCCAAGTTTATGGGTAATACCACGTCGGTCCCATACACCATTTGGAAAGGAGAGGTGCCAATGGATTTTTTCGTGCCTATCCGATTTGCCCATAATGCGTATTTTAAATGTACATGCCAAGATCTTTTGTTCTCGTTCAACACTTTCTTAATTACATTGATCAAAATCTTGTTCAAAGACTCAGCTAGTCCATTTCCTTGGGGGTAATATGCCATGGAATTGCCGAGTACGATATTTTATTTTTGGAAAAAATTGATCATAGCTATAGATTTAAAAGCCTGGGCATTATCTGTGACTATCTTTAGCTGGCAGCCGAATCTAGACAAAATGTTTTCTTCTAGGAAATCTATTACCACTAAATCTGTTGCCCTTCTGGTTGGAATAGCCTCCACCCATTTAGTGAAGTAATCCGTGGCATTTAGGATCCATTTGTGTTGAGCACTGGAATGGGGGTTAATTTTGCCTATAAAATCTAGTCCCCACTGCTGAAAAGGAGCCTTTGTTTTGACCGGGACTAATGGTAATGCTGGGCGTTTATGCTTGCCTACGAACAACTGGCAAGGGTTGCAAGTCCTAACTTTGGCATTGACGTTTGAGAAAATTTTAGGCTAGTAATATCCTGCCCTCAAGATTTTATAAGTTGTCGCTCTCCAAGCGTGATGTCCCCCGCACACTCCTTCGTGGAATTCGCTTATGACCTTCTTTGTTTCATATTCAACCAAACAAACCAATAGGAAGACAAGTGGGTCCTTCCAATGCAATTGATTCTCAGATATACAGTATTTGAATACATGTAGTTTTAGCGTCCTGGATTTGGATGGGGATAAATCACTTGGGCATTTCAAAGTCAGTAGGTAGGATACTATGTTTTTGTACCAATCAGAGGATGTAAAATTTTCTTCTATTGTGATTTCACTTGTTTGCTCATAGAGTTCGTTCATATCCTTACCTTCTTCACATCCCTGTAGGATATTTATACCGAGGGCTTTGAAATTTGATTCAGCTAAGAGTTTAGCCAAACCTTGACCCTTTACTAGTTTTTTCGGCTTTATCTCCAGATCAAATTATTGGATTTTAGCGAGCCACCGTCCCCTCTTGCCATCATTGTCAGGCTGAACTAAAATGTCTTTTATAGATCTAGTGGGTACATACGCGATTATCTTGGAATACAACACATAAATTTTGAAATCCTTTAATGCCTTCACCATAGCATATGTTTGTTTTTCCATTATATCGTATTTGAGTTCCACGTCTCTGAGACTTTTGCTGAAAAAAGTTATTGGTTGTTCAAAACCTTCTTCATTTTTCTGGAGGAGTACTGCGGCAATTGTATGCTCGGAGGCGAACAAGAAAATAAGAAAATCCTTTAGATAGTCAGGGCTTTCCAGTACAGGTGCCTCGCTTATAACCTTCTTGATACGTGCAAACGATTCTTTGGCCTCTACTGTCCATTTGACTTCGCTATTTTTCTTTAACATACCTGTGATCAATTTCACAATTTCAGCAAAGTTTGGGATAAACCTCCTCAAAAAAGAATTATTTCCTAAGAATGATTGAATTTCCTTTACATTTCTAGGAATATTTATTGTGTCTATATCTTGAACCCTGCTAATATCAATTTTAATTCCGGCTTAGGACACAATATGGCCCAGGAGTTTACCTTTTTGCATGGAAAAGTGAGACTTTTTGGGGTTTAAAGATAGACCAAACTTGCGACATTTTTCAAAAGTCTGTTTGAGATGAATTAAATGATCTTCGCCGGATTTAGAAAAAACAGTTAGATCATCGAGATAGATAACCACAAACTTGTCTCTTTCACCGACAAAAGCGATATCCATAGCATGTTGGAAGGTGGCACCTACATTCATTAGACCGAAAGGCATTTTATCATACATGAATGTACCCCAGGGTGTAGTGAAGGTTGTTTTTTCTTTATCTTGTTCATTTACGGCAATTTGATTGTACCCAGAGAAACCGTCGATCATCGACATCCTATTTTCCCCAACTACCTTTTCTAATACGTGATCCATTTTGGGTAGAGGGTAGTTGTCCTTGAGGGAAGACTTATTTAGATTTCTGAAATCAACACACAATCTAATCTCCCCATTCTTTTTTCTAACAGGAACCAGGTTTGCTACCCAATCGGAGTATCTTAGTGGTACTATTATTTTCACGTCTAAGAGATTTTTAACTTCCCTTTCGACTATGGGTAATAGGATAAGGTTGATTTGTCTAAGTTTTTGTCTAAAGGGCTTGACACTAGGCTTCAGAGGTATCTTGTGTTCGATCACAGTGGTGTCGTAGGTTCTTAGTTCTTCGTAAGACCAAGCGAAAATGTCTTTATACCGCGTGAGTAAATCTTTATATTTGTTTTTTACCTTAGGAGGAAGGTACTTTGATATTTTTACCATCCTAGGCTCCTCTTTTGTCCCTACATCGCAATATTCAACCTCCTATGGTTGGGGTTGCAGAGTGGATTTTAAGGGCATGTCATTCTGATCAAAAAGTATCTCCAGGGGAATTAGTCCCTTTGGAATCTGATTATTCTTTAAAAGTAACATGTGATGGTTAGCAATTTTTTCTCGGAACTCCTAAGGATCCTCTCCCTCCTGCATAATCCAGGTATGATCATTTTGGGCCTCTTGGTCAATGTGGGTTTCAAATAAATCCCCTATCATTTCCAGGAATTTTCTAATGTGTTCATCATCCTCAAAAACCTACCAATGTTTTATATTGTTTGGTATGGATGGTTTGTGCCTTACATCTATGCGGTACTTTAATTTTAAAGCGGTGGGAGGTATGAAAGTTGAAGCCTCTTTGGCCAACGAATCGTCTTGTTGGTTTTCAGCCCGGGGGATGAAATGTACCTTTACTGATGAAAATAAATTTTCCATAAGGTCCTAGGCACAGTTTCTGTAAGATCTTAATCTTGGGTGCTTGGCCTGGTAGTTCTGATTTATCTGCTTCACTATCAACTCTGCATCTCCGTAAACTTCCAGGTTCTTTATGTTCAACTTCCTGGCAGCTTCCAAACCTAAGACTAAGGCTTCATATTCATAGATGTTATTCGTGTAATCTATGTCCCACTGAAGCCGGTAAGAGAAAGGGATAACACAATCATTTTTAGGTTCCACAAAAAGTACTCCTGCACCTGCTCGTTCTCATGATAGGGCACCATCAAAAAACATTTTCCAAATGCCAGTACTATACATATTTTCATATGTCTCTCCTGATTCATTATTTTCTAAGAAATTCTCTTCTACATAGCTATTTACATCATCATCAAAAGACAAAATGCAATTTCATAGATCTTGATCAACAATATAAACAGAAAATTTGTTAGGATTCTGAGGGTCGCTCACTGTGTAGGCTAGCCTCATTTCCCTATATAACCGAGTAAGTTGTCCACCAAACACAGGAATTGTGGTGTAGGTCATGTCTAGTTGAAGAGACCCACCAAGTTTGGATCCCCACAACCTAGATAGTAGTAAGCCATACTTCGGGGGTATATCAGCAATAACTACATCCATCATGATGCTTTTCACTAGGACTTGTGCAAGAGTGACCACTAAATCTTTTATCATACCCAAGCACTTAACTCTTCTGGAATCGAAAGAGTAGAGATCCCCATAAGGCCTGGTGATCTCGAGGCCTAGTCTATCCATAATAGTTTTTGGCATCACATTATGTGAGGCCCCAAAGTCTAACATGCAGTTATGTAGTAGTCGATCATGCACATTCAAGGTGATATAGAAGGGAGTGACAGTGTCTCTGGCACCCTCAAAATGCAGACCAAAAGTGATGTTGGGCTTATCGTCTTCCAGGTTTACCACGTTAGAGTGACTTTCTAGCTCTGAAAAACCTATCGCTTTGGTCATTTTCTTTCGATATACATGATTCTTCTCTAATTCCACCAGAGGGATTGGTATTTTTATCTTATTTATCTCATTTTTGAGGTTGAATCCTCCACCTCCTTTGTCTGTTTCTTTGGTTGAAACCCCAGACTCATTCTTTTCTAATTTATTTGTTTGCACTGATTTATCACCCGTGAGTTTATCTGCCAGTATATGTGTTTCAGCTATCTTGGTTTCCTTTGTTTGGGTCTCAGCCTCCTTTACTATGGGATTTAGTGAGTCTGCCCCTTTCATTTTTCTATTAGATGTATCAACCTCTTTTGAGGCGGGCTCGTATACTTCACCCCTAGGGAGAATTTTATTGGGTTGAAGAGTCAATGCAGGTTTGTTTTTAGACCTCAGGTTATACCTCGGTTGGACTTTAGCTATTATAGAATCAATCATTTCTTGACATACAATGAAATCGGTCTTGTTTATGTCCTCATCTTTATTTGACGATTGTTGAGTGTTCAAGGCCTTCTCATAATCTTCTTTAGTTAAGTAAGTTTGTATATAGTCGTCACCCAAATTTGTCACATCTTCATCTAAATCTTCGAAATCTTGCAGGTCATTTCCTCCTATAAAATTTTCATTTTTTAAAGGGGTTTGAATTTTTTGGTCTTCATTTTTAACCTGTCTTTGTTGATTTTGAGGATTGGGGTTTCTTCTGAATTCCCTCTTAACGAAAGGATCGGCCTTGGATTGATCTAGCTCCATTCTGGAAATCTTATTTGATAACTCCTTAATTATCCTAGCCATATCATCCATTTTGTTGTCAGTGGATCTATTTGACCCTGAGGGTCCCGCTTATTCCCTAAAACATTTTTTTTCTCAGTTTCCCATTTCTACATTAGTTTTCAACTTGCCAGAAGCCATCATATTAGACTCGATTTCTACGGCATCATCTTGCATTCGGGTTAGGGTAGCCCCCCTCCTTTCTCTCAAAAGGAGTGCAAAATCGAGTTTGAAAGCTCCTGCAAAGGTCACCTTGGTTGCAGGCTAGGATGGTTTAACTTCAACTGGGATCTTATTATATAATTTGTTAAATCTTTGAATGAATTTCATAACAGTTTCCTAAGTCTTTTTCTTTAAAGAGACGAACTTTGTCAAATAATATAAATGGTATTTCCAGGGCATCATAGGATAATATTGATCCTGCGGGTAGACTTCAAAACCAAGTTCGTACCTATCCTTGGAAAGTCTGAACAAACAACCTCAAATATACGTCTTCATGTTCAACGCCTGGGATATCAGCGTACTGATCAAAGAATTTTATATGTTCGGTTGTGGTCAAGTCCCCTTCTCTCGTAAATTTAGGTAAGTTTTTTATGTAATTTTCAGAAAGGTCATGGAGAGGGACGGGCAGGACCAAAGGTGCATACCTCGTAGCTACTTTAGCGAAAACTCTGGCAGGCGGGGGAGGCGCTTGAGCCCCCGCTCCTCCTGGAGCCACTCCACCTCCTCCTCCAGCGGCCTCCATTGGTGCTACCTGGTAGGGAAAATGTGTGTTATATAGAGGGTTCTGGAAGACTAAAAGAAAATTTCTAGCTTCTTCGAGAGATGAGAAAAGCGAAAACGGGTGAAAAGAGATGCGAGGACTTGGCTCCTCAGATTTGCAAGAGATGTAATCAGGGGAACCCACAGGTGTGGAATTTGAGTATATGTTATACTCTTAGAGACTTGGTGAGGTTGGGAAGTCTAACTGAAGAGTTGGAGGGGTATCAATCTCTGATAAATTCACTGCGGGGTATTTACCTTTATGTACGCCAAAGGTTGTCGGATGGATCTCAATTTTAACCTCAGAGAGAGTTAAAATTAGGTTGATGGTTTCAGGGAGGGGATTGTGCGAGGTTGAAGCTTCAAAGGAACTCTCGGTATTGAGTTGTGGGCACTTAAGCTGGTAGACTGCAGTGGTTGGCTTAAGGGAACCTCTTGCTTTCAGTATTTTTTCGGGATCGAAAATGGGCGTGGTCTGTTTACCCTCCAGGTTTTTCCTGGTGTTCCTTCGACAGAATTCCAGGTTATTTAAACGTGGAGTTGCCAAGTGAAAGATGATAAAATCCTTTAGAATGTGCTCACTCTTTGTTCACTATTAAAGGGTGAAACTTGCAAAAATGTTGTTCTTCCCAGGGAAAAGGTTTCGTGACTTCGTCCCCGGCAATGGCACTAGAAATATGTTGTTCCAGAATATGTACTTAAAGCTTAGAAAGTGCAGTGTCTAGGCATTCGAAAGTGAGTAAAGGATAAAAAAGGGAGAAGAGTCAACCTTCGGGAAAGGAAGATAAGGCTGATTTCCAGGTTGTCCCTGTATCGCTTCCAACTGTTCTTGAATGTTTATATCTCATTCAATCGCGGCCCATGAACGTTCAATTTCTACCCAGGTGTTGGTTGTTTTAAGTATAGTATCGAAAAGGTTTAAAGTGATATGGGTTTGGTTCGATAAACCGGGTTCAATATTAAGCTGTCTTGCAATGAGGACAACCATAGAGGAACAGTAAAATTAAAGGTGAGTTCAAGGTATTTGATGTTGTATCAATTTGATCTTATAAAAGATAAATTTGAATCCAATATTAAAGATAAAATGAAAACCAAAGGCCTTTTCCCGTAACTAAGTTATATTTTAAATAAATGGTGTGTGAAATGTGAGAAAAACATTAAGTTGTCTATAACGTGAGGCTCCTATCAAGGGAGAATCTCACCTTGTAAACAGAAGAAGAAAATAAGAAAAGAGAGAATCTGACGAAGCATAAAATATAAAAATCTAAAGGGTTCACAGGTCTTGTACCTGCTAATAGTCGATATAGAGGAAAAACTGTAAACAATTTAGATGGCTAAAAATTGATCACCACAGTAGAGTTTTTACTAAATTGCAATGAAACAATTTTTAGACATATATAAGTGAAATGAAATTGAATATGAAATCACAAAGGAAACAAACTCATAACACAGTCTTGATGGAATCAGGATTCTTCGGATTGCTTTGTATTAATTCTCAAAAGGAGATAGTCTCTATTACAATCGACCAAAAAAGTCCAGCCTCGTTTCTTTCTTCTAATTTCATATTTATACAAACTTCTACATGCTGGATGTTCAAACATTCCAGGAGTATTTTTGGTTACAAAAAAGAGGAGATTAGACGTTTCAATTCTTTGTCTCTATCTTTCTTTCAGGCAACTGGAACGCCTTCCTTTCTTTTCTCTTCGAGTTCTAAAAATATAACAGGTAGACACTTGTCATTTTTTGATAACCGAAACCTGCCCCTTTGTATGCTCAGTGCAAGTGACACACTTCTCCACCAGATGGGCTATCAACCTGAAAGGTTCTATTTGATTATTTGCCTCAAAAGTGTGATAATCCTTCACTAATTGTGGCAACTTCCCTTCTACCTGTCGATCTTCAGCGCTGATAGAACATAAATGTACACTTGGTTTTATTAGCCATTTATCTACTTTGATTATATCCGTCTGGGTTATCTGTGATATTTCATCCAATTCTATTTCCTCATTCTCTTTGATATTGAGTAGATGTCTGGCTATATTAATCTGGCCCAATGCCTCAGTGTTGTTTTCACTATCGAGATTCAATAACCCCCTATCTATGAAGCCGAAATTTTCTTCACACAAGTTTCTTACCTCTTTATCTCATTGTTTGCCTTCTGATATGTTATGCTCCAAATCCTTCAACAAGATGTTACCGCGGGTTTGCTCTGGGATAGAGAGCCTGGAACTACTTCCTGTTTCCTTTTTTGTCATGGCTATAACGGCCTCTTGGAAAATGACCCGAGCCGCCCCAACTTCTTTTTCTCTAAAGGAAATATTTTTCAATGCTTGATCAATGAGTTGGCGGTGATTTTGAATAGTTTCCACTTTAGCAAGTAAACCTTGCTAAGCAGCCGATATTGCTTTTTGGATTTCTATGGCTTGGGATTGGAATATCCTGATATCTATCATATGGCTTTCGGTGAAGTTTAATTTGGCCTATAGTTGCTCTATCAATTCTTCTTGTTGGATTATCTATGATTGGCTGGCCTGGGCCACCTACTGTGTTTGTTCGAGATCGATTTTGAGCCACTCGAATTCCTTTTGATCAACTGCTCTAGCTTGCTCTATACCTGAATTCACCTGATCTCTGGTAGTTGTCTCTGTTGTAGCCAGTTTATCCTCTAAAGTTTTGATTAAGCATTTTTTCTGCTTCAACTGATCTCTTAGGGACTCGACATAATATCAGTTGGTCATAGCAAAATCCCCTAATGTCCCTGCTATCTGGGTTGCAAATTCTTGCTTCTTAATATCTTTTCCATCGGATAAGATTTTAAATTTCTTGGCTACCTTGCCTGCTTCTTGATAAAGCTCTTGCTTCACAATGACCTTTCTCTTCTTATCGAAGAAAAATTCATTCGGAGGCAATTCTTCCACAGTTATGCAAGATAGTTCTTCGGCGAAAATCCAACCAGCATATGGGACCCCCTTCGTGGATTGTAGGGGGGTAACAGAAACAATAGGACTACTGATCTGCTTGGATGATTTTCCCAGAGTAACAATTGAGGTTGATTTTCTTGTAGGGTTGGGGGTCTCGGCTTCCTTTTTCGGGCCCCCAGTTTGCTTCTTCTTCTCCTAGTGTTCTTCTTGGTCAAGTGCTGAATATTTGGAGCCCTTGGCTTCCACTTTCTATACATCTGCGGTCGTCGGGTTCTTACCCTATAGGACAGGGGGAAGGCATCTCCACCGGTGTTCCTGGAATTTGAAAAATTCAGCCATCCCTTCGAGTGACAGAGCTTGTATCCGACTCAAGACCTCTGCATAGGATCTTGCGCCTTGGAAAATATCATCATGAGGTGAATTCTCATGTTCATATCTTTTAAGGCCACAATTAGCCAGGTGATTACTCATGACCCTGTGTGGGTCATGTTTCTTGAACTCAATGTGGATGAGTTTAATATCTTCCAAGGTTGTTGCCTCGACCTTTGCGTGTCCGAAATCTAATAAAGAATAGGTATTCAAATGAATGGGGAAGGGTGGCCATACCTTTTTTGAAAATACTTTAAGCTCTTTTCTTATGCCACCAATCACGGTTTGCCTAGTGATTTCACGACAAACCAGCCTATCTAGTATAAATAATGGTAGAGCATATGGAGGAACAAAAGCACTGAAAACCCTGGTATAGGAAAATTCTGCCTCTACATACCAGTTGGCCACGTTGCTCAAGTTGGCCATGATGCTATCTGAAATCCTGGCCGGTGAATTACCAAAGATGATGACATGCATCGACACCATTACCCAATTGAAAATCTCGTATACGAAGTCTGCGGCCTTATCCTCCCAAAGTTTTGAATGGTAGACATGGATAGGCTTAGCATCATATGGAGTCCATCTCCATCTCATTAGGGGAAAAGGTGTTATGAAACAAATTACGTCCATGATATATGTGGACATAAAAAATGAAGCGAGGTTAAACTGTTTGACAACAGTTTGGCCCAGTCAAAGGAACACCCTTCAATGACTATATGAATCAGAGGCACCCACGGGAGAAAGAAATGTGTGGTGTCCTCCCTCCCACACAATCTATAGGTCATAATTGTTATGTATTTGAATTGCGGTTGCAAAGAAGAGATTGAATAAACTCCATTACCATCTCCCCTGAACTTTACGGGGTGTTAGACCCAATCCTTGATCAGATCAGACAAGTTTTTGTCGTATTTCTCTCATTCCTTCCACTTGAAACTTTCTAGAAACTCAACATTGTGTGAGAAGTTTGATGTGGGTGACAATTGGTACATCACCTGCAAATGTTCTGGTCTAAAAGTCCCGATAGTCACCTTCTTCTCACTAATAATGGTTCTGGTCGGGATATCCACATGATCCAATGCCCATCGCATCATATCATAATATGGAAGGAATCGTGGCATGGCCACTACCTTATGCATCTCTGATTGAAAAACGATCTTGTATTTGGTGGCCAAGTCATCTCTCTCATTATCACTGGAATTGTCTGAACAATTCACCAATTCGGACTGCAGAACCTCGAAGAATTGGTAAGTATCAAAAATAGTATCCACACCTTGCCCTGAACTTTTAGTACTCGCCTTGGAAGTTTTTCGTGGGGTCATGATAGAGGACTCTGACTTAGCTCTCCTGCAGTAAAAATGTGTATACATACAGAAATTAGCTCAGCGAGAGAAGCTTCTTTGCGCAAGATAGAAATGGAATTTGAAATAATGAGAGAAAGAACTCTATATCCTGACCATTTAAAACTCTAGCCTCCTTACAAACATAACGGTCAAATCAATTTTTGGGAAAGATCTTGCCATAAAAACAACATCTTTACCTATCACTTCAAATAAATGCCATAAATTTTGATGGGTGACACAAGTTGGCGCAAAAACATTTAAAATTAACCCGTAGATGGAGCGTGTTAATATTTGTATTAATGCATTGATTAATTTGGTTCAGCTTTTTAAATTAAACTTTCTTTAAACATTAATCAACCTTTTCGGCATTCGCCATATCAAGAGATTTTACTTCTAACTTTCGAGCCCTTAAAACCTGAGATCGTGATGACACGATTTAGTTAAGAAAATATGTAATCTGGATTAAGTGTTTAATTAATCACGTTTAATTAATATCGTGACTTCGCGACTCGGGGCTACGAAGGTGGAGTTTCTTTGAAAAGCATGTGCTGAGTCGCGAAATTCTGATAGAGTTTAACTATGGTAAAACTATTCACCCCTGACACTAACTCAGGTAACCTATGCAAAAGTCTCGTGACTTCGCCTATCGGAGTTACAATGGTAAGACTTTTGGGGAGGGCGAACACCGAGACGCGAAATCTCGACAACACTTAACTAAGGTTTAAGGAGCTTTACTCTCGGTGCTAACCTGGGTAGGCTTTCAAGGTTGTTTCATGACTTCGCGTATCAGGGTTTGGAAACATTGTGTCTTGTAACTTCCGAAACGCGATATCCCGAGGTATAGAGAAGTGAAAAAGATCACTCAATGGTTAAAAGGTAATGGCTTAAGAGTACAACGACCATCGCCACTCTGTATATCAGGACTACTGAGATTTTTAGTGGGTAAAGGTCATGAAGCAAAACACAACTTAAAGGCCAACCTTTGATTTTAAGAATTACATTTAAACTATTTGAGAAAGGTGGCTCCAACACCTGGGAGTGATTGATCTTCTTTGTGGTGTAGTCCTTCTGAAATCCTGCCTTGGATGATCAAAATCATCTCTTTGGTTGTTTCTTTCACAATGGTTGAAGCTTTTATGATGCCTTAATGTAGAATATCTTATTTATTCATTCCTTTCTTGTTATTTTTTACCATGATTCCTTCCTTTGAGAACTTTTGTTAGCCCTAAAATAGGGAAAGTGGATTAAGATGGTTAGAAGGTAACCCCTTGAGGAAGCTACATGAAAGTATAAATAAGAGGCAAGGGTATCTCATTTTTAATCACACTTGAGCATATTGAATATCTACAAGTGACTGAGGTAACCAAAGGATATCTAAGTCAAATTGCAAAGGGAAGTTGAAGTAAAGAAGGCCGAAATTCAAGGGAGGATACATTCTTTTGATGAAGCTTTCTAATGTATGTTATTTATAGGTCATCTCGTCATTTTCACAATAAATGTTTTTTCTAGAATGATTCAGACCATGAAATTAGGAGGCCATTGAGGAAACATATCCAAGATTGCAGCTTGTGGGTCATTGTATTTTTTGAGTTACACTCCGCGGAAGATAGGGTTTGTGACCAATCCTAAAACTAATCTAAAATAGGTGTTTCGGATAAAAATGTCAAAACTTCTTCATAACATATCAACATTCAGTAAGACCAAAAGCATTGGTTAGAGTATAGTATTTAGTATTATGTGTACCATTTTCAGATCCATACAACAAATATTATGTGCGGGGCACGCTCTACAAGTTCTCTCTCTAGAATAAGCCATAACTCGTCAAGGTATGCCATTTTTGCTATAACTCCTTTTTTGAGAGGTTCCAAGAAGTGAAATCTGTAGGAATTACACAAAAGACACTTAAGAACATTGTATACTATTTTCATATCTTTATTCATTATAGGTATATAGTTATTATTATTGCAAGTTAGGGTTGTTGACTAGTCCAAAATTAGTCATGTGATACTAAAGTAAAGTTTGATGAAAGGGATAGTCTCTTGTTGTTAAAGTTAAAGAAGGTTTGTAGGTATTTGATCATATACATCAGGTTTGTTACAGAGTTACAAATCATATTCGGATGATAAAATTGATGAGGGATTTTTGGTGGAGGTATGTTATAGATAGAGGTTGTATAGCAGTGAGGTTGTGGCACATGGTTTGATGTAATGGTTTATGGTATTTGGTTGCTAGATAAATTTTTGATGGTTATATTAGTATATGTATTTGGTATATGGTTGAGGTACATGTTGGGTACATGGTTGAGACAAGTAGTTGATGAGTTGGCACATACATGAGGTGTATAGTTGATGATGTTGGTACATCTTGATGAGTCATAGTTGATGAGTAGTTGATGGATGATTGGTACATACTTGGTACACGGTTGGAGGCACTTGTTAGTAGTATTGTTGCCACGTGGTTTATGGATGATGTACCATACTTGTCTTGGTATATTATTAGAAGCATATATTTATCTTGGTGATGATTTTGAGTTTTTGTGTTATGTTTGGTTGATGCACATATTTGTGATATTGTGCATATGGTTGAGAGTTCTCTTGGTGATTGATCTTGATGAGTAGATCTAATTTGGTTGATAAGATTGATGAGACAGGTTTTTGTGATAGGTTGTTTGAACAGGTTATTGTGATAGGCTATTTTTATAGGTTATTTTGATAGGTTATTTGTACAGGTTTGATGCATGGTTAATGCATTTATGTATGGTACATGTTGGCACATGTTATTGGTACAGATTGTTATAGGTTGATTACAGGTTGATTGGTATAGGGTTACAATAGTATATCTCATAGTGATAGTTTGATAGTGGTTCCATCATTCTACTTCTACGTCAGGGCGGTTGGACAAAAAAAGGATAGGTGGTTGTAGCCACCTTCCAGTTGTATCCTCCTTCTAATGTAGCTAGAGAATTGGGGAGTTAGACCTTCCCTCAGGTTGTATCCTCCTTCTGATGTATCAAAAGAATTGGGGAGTTAGACCTTCCCTCAAGTTGTATCCTGAGAAACTAGGGGGTTGGAGCCTCCTTCCAGTTGCAGCTGGAAAACAAAGGAAGGTGGTGTTTCCAATGAATGTAATTCTTAAAGACATATAAGAAAAAAAAAATCTTTGGTTTTCTCCCACTTTGGGTTTTCACGTAAAACACTGGTGTATTGTGCATGTGTATGATTGCTCATTTTTTCATTGTTTATTTACTATGAAACTATTGAATGATAATCCTACATTGATATAACACTTGAATTTTATGGTGAAACAAGATTAAATTGCTCTATCACTGATTCACCCCCCCTCTCAGTAATCCAACAATTGGTATCAGAGTAGGTTTCTTCAGGAAATAGTTTAACCACTGGAAGGATATCATGGATTATTCTGAGAATGGAGTACCATTGTTTAATAATCAGAATAGTTTAAAGTATGAGTTATGGAGTGGAAGGATAAAAGTATTTTTATAGGCACAGGGGTATTATATTTGGATATCAATCGTTATAGGAAATGATAGTTCAAAAAGGGCAAAGACTGAAGCCAAGAAGCAATTGAAGAAGAATAACAAAATAGCAATGGATTTCATCTAGGAAGGATTACCTAATCCTGTAAGAGAAAAGGTTGGTAAATTTTCATCAACCAAAGAACTTTGGAATAATTTATATGACATATATTCTTCACCCATCACAGATTCATAAAATGCCAAAGAATATGCAAATACAAATCATGAAGAATTATGTTCACCATGTCAAATAGATTTAGAATATGAAGAGTACATAATCACTAGAGGTATGTTGTTTTGATTTAATCATGAAAAACGTGAACATCTTGGAATAGAATTCCATGAAGGAAATGAGACAAAAAAACTAATTGAAAAGGAAGACAATTATGAAGAAGAATTGATTAGTGCTTTAGATGAACTAAGAGAAGAAAACAAGTCACTAAATAAAGAGTTCATAAAACAAAAGGAAAGTGTTCACATTTTTTAAGAATCCCAACAGGTCATCGAGAACTTAAGAACTCAGCTAGAAGAAGCCAGAAAGATTGAAGAAAATCTTGAATATTGAAAGCAATATTTGGAAGCCAACATAGCAGCACAGAAGGAAGAAGCATAAATGAGAGAGAAGATATTGATAGATCATCTTAAGGAAATAACTAACGATCTAAACTAGCTTGAGGCAGATTTTGGTCAAGAAGAGAAAGGACTTGAAGAAGAAATAATCACATTAAGAATTCATCTGAAAGAAGCTAAAAGAACAAAAGAAGTCATGAAGTATCATATAATGAAGAAATAAGAAGAGGTTGAGAAGCTTGAAAAAGAAATTGTCACATTGAGAAGTAAAATAGGCAAGCTTAACACGAATGTTGAAGAGACAGAAACATCCACATCAGTTATAGAGAATGAAGAGAAGCACTCTAGGTTGCTAGAAAATAAGAATGAAGAAAATAGAAAGAGTTATGCAAAAGTACTCAAAGGAAGGAATCATGGTCAACCAAAATCTAAGAAAACTATTGAAGATACATCTTCAAGAAGAACATCCATGTTCAAGCCACAAAGAAGCTCCAATCATGGTCATGGTCAGTCAAGACAAAAATTCAGAAGGACTACACCACAACGAATATTACTCACTCCCAAGTATGCAAATTTCTTTTATGGTCACTGTTTTTATTGTACTAATTTTGGACATAAGGTTGCAGATTGCAAGGATTATAAAAGAAATGTTCAAGCAACAAATGCCTATGTGGCCCCACGTAACATTGAATGTTACAAATGTCATAACTATGGAAACATAACTAGTGATTGTAGAAGCATGATCGATACTTCCATGAAAGAGAACACTGACATCAAATATAATAAATTATGGATAAGAAAACACAAAGAACAAGTGAAAACGACGAGGTCCCAAAGATCACAATATTGGCAATAAAATGAGATGAAGAAAATTCTACAGAGAAAAAAAAAGATGTCAGATATAGAAGGGTTTGAAAAATAACTGAAAAAAAAGAAGGAAAGGTAAATAAGGAACAGGTTCAAGAGATTGTACTTTCAGGAATTGTAGTGAAAGATGAATCCACATACAGAAAGAAAGAAGTCAAAGCTCATAGAAATGATGAATATACCAATGAATATGATGATGAATACACATCAGAGTAGGAATTGTTCTGAGCCATTTGTCTTAGAGAATCCTAGGTAATATGAATATTAGACAAGGGGAGTCTATGCGGTAGTTGTGACAGACCAAAGAACCATCTTTCGAGCAGCTTACAGAGTTTGAGAAGATAGATCTAGAGAAGTCATTTAGAAAAAGTATATTTTGATAGATTAATCAAGACTTCATGATAGCATAATGATAAATGGGTCAACATTATGGTCAGTTGAAAAAGTAGAGTCTTGGAAAATATGGACAGAGATGGATTCGTAAGAACACTTAGCAGGTTTGGAAAAATATATGACAGTGGATGAGAGCATGGATTCATAGATTGGTTCAGAGAGTGGTTGGGAGACAAAGGAACATTATCATAATGGATGATAATTACATAGGAAATGGATCGAACAATGCTAATGGATTCCAAATTGACAGATATGTTTTGGACACATGAAGTGCATACAACAGTTCACATTCAAAATAGAGGATGCTTAGAAAAAACAATGGCAAAAATCCCTATGAACTATGAAAAGGAAGCACAGAAAACAACCTCTACATCAAGGTAAGTCAAGGTCGTATTTTATTAATTGAAATTTATGTTGATGATATTTTTTTGGAAGCACTAATGACAGGTTAAGCCATAAATTTGCAAAGGATATCCATAATGAATTTGAAATGTCATTACTTGGAGAATTATCCTTATTTTTTGGTCTTCATATATGTCAAATAAACTAAGGAATTTTTATTTCTCAAACTAAGTATATCAGAGAAATGCTAAAGAGGTTCGGAATGGAATATTAAAAACTAGCTACCACTCCTATGCAAACCAGTTGCAAGTTAAGAAAAGATGATGATTCAAAGTCTACAGACCAGAGGAAATACAGGTAAATGATTGGTAGTTTGCTATATGTGACAAAATCCAGACCAGAAGTAATGTAGCTAGTTGGACAAGTAACACTATTTCAAGCAGCACTAAAGGAATCACATGTATTAACAGTAAAGAGGATTTTCAAATATCTCAAAGGAACATAAGAGTTTGGACTATGGTATCCAAAAGGAAATGATCTATCACTTATTTCCTACACAGATGCAGATTGGGCAGGTTCAAGTGATGACCGATGAAGCACCAGTGGAGCAATGTTCTAATTGGGTGAGTGTTTAGTATCATGGCTAAGAAAGAAAAAATCATCAGTATTCTTATCTACAGCTGAAGCAGAGTATATTGCAGTAGCATCATGTTGTACATAGTTTCTATGAGTGAAAAACACTCTGACAGATATACAGGTTGAGTATGATGATCCCATTCCAATATATTGTGATAATACAAGTGCCATCAGTATCTCAAAGAACCTGGTGATGCACTCTAGGACGAAGAACATTCCAATAAAGTATCACTTTCTACAGGAACATGTTGCAAATAAGAACATCAAAGTTGAGTATGTGGGCACAAAAGAACAAGTGGAAAACATATTTACAAAAATGCTTCCACAGGAAGCCTTTGAGTATCTTCGCCAGAGACGCAAAGTAATTTCTACTCCAAAATGAATGTTTTTGTATGATTATCTTATATGTCTTATATTTACATGAGGAAGCACCACAAAGAGGACAATTTAGGTTAGAATATCAATTTTAGGAAGAGTTCAGTTAGGGGGAGCATCCCCAAGGACAGTTTAGTTAGGGGGAGGATCCTCGGATGGAAAGATATCTTTGCCATTGATGACAAAGGGGGAGAGATTTATCAGATAGAAAGGTAAATGCTTGGAAAAAGAGCACATAGGCATGGTTCCAGGGGGAGTGATGGTCACAGGAGGAGCATGAGTGATATCAATTCAATATTGCATTAGAGTGTTTCCATCAATTCCAAAGGGGGATATTATTGATTATTTGGGTTGGTTGTCATTGATGTCAACCCTTGAAGAAAGTTCGGTAGCACAAAGGTTTGGGTAATGGACCCAAGTTTTTTTGATGGATAAGTGTATGAATTTTGATATATTTGTAGGAAAGACTATTTTAGATAAATATTACATGTTATGACATTTTCAGTGGTATGTGGAACGTCACATAACTCCTTGTGATTAGAGAGTTATGTCCACATGAAGTTGGAGAACCCTCATGAGTCATCTAGAAACCCCAAAAGGTCAAAGTAGACAAAGTGGTTGCAAAGAAGAAATTATTTAAATAATAAAGTGAAGTGATGAGTTTACTATAAGTCAAATTAAATACTAAAGAAATTATTTAAATAATAAAGTTAATGGAGAAATTACTAAGTGGTTAGAAGTGGGTTAGCCCTAAAATAAGGAAAGTGGGTTAAGATGGTTAGAAGGTAATTTAAATAATAAAGTGAAGTGATTAGTGTACTATAAGTCAAAGTGGATACAAAATAAATTATTATATAATAAATTTAATGGATAAATTACTAAGAGGACAAGTGGTTAGAAGTGGGTTAGCTCTAAAATAAGGAAAGTGGGTTAAGATGCTTAGAAGGTGACCCCTTGAGGAAGTTACATGAAAGTATAAATAAGAGGCAGGGGTCTCTTTTTTTTAATCACACTTGAGAATATTGAATATCTACAAGTGAATGATGTAACCAAAGGATATCTAAGCCAAATTTCAAAAGGAATGTGAAGTAAATAAGGCCCAAATTCAAGGGAGGATAAATTCTTTTGATGATGCTTTCTAAGGTATGTTATTTATAGGTCATATAACCATTTTCACAATAATTTTTTTTGTAGAATGATTCAGACCGTGAAATTGGGGTTCCATTGAGGAAACATATCCAAGTAGTTGTGATAAACATTTTATCTTGTGGGTAGTTGTAGTTTTGAAATTACACTACGTAGAAAATAGGATTTGTGGCTAGTCTTGAAACTAGTCTAAAACAAGTGTTTCGGGTAAAAATGTGATAACTTCTTCATAATAGATCTAAATTTAGTAAAACCAAATGTATTGGTTATAGTACAATCTGTAGTATTCTTTGTACCATTTTCAGATCCATACAACAAATATTTCATGAGGGGCACATTCTACACATTCGCTCTCTAGAATAAGAAAGAATTCAACAAGGTATGTCATTTTTGCTTTAAATCCTTTTCTAAGAGGTTCCAAGCAGAGAAATATGGAGGAGTTGCATCAAATACATTGAAGAACATTGTGTATTATTTTCATATCTTTATTCATTACAGGTACATAATTATGATTATTGCAAGTTAGAGTTGTTGACTAATCCAAAATTAGTCATGTGAAACTAAAGTAAAGTTTGATGAAAAGGCTAGTCTCTTGTTGTTAAAGTTAAATAAGGTTTGCAGATATGTGATCATATACACCAGGTCTGTTACAAAGTTACAAATCAGATTTGGATGATAAAATTGATGATGGATTTTTAGTTGAAGTATGTTACATATAGAGGTTGTATAACAGTGAGGTTGTGGCATATGGTTATATTGGTATATGTATTTGGTATATGGCTAAGGTACATGTTGGATACATGGTTGAGACAAGTAGTTGATGATTTGTCACATACAAGAGGTTTATAGTTGATGATATTGGTACATATTGATGAATCATAGTTGATGAGCAGTTGATGAATGATTGGTACATAATTGGTACATGGTTGGAGGCACTTGTTAGTAGTATTGTTGACGCATGGTTTATGGATGATCTAACACACTTATCTTGGTATATTATTAGAAGCACATATTGATCTTGGTGATTATTATGAGTTGTTGTGTTATGCTTGGTTGATGCACATCTTTGTGATATTGTGCATATGGTTGAGATTTGTCTTGATGATTGATCTTGGTGAGTGGATCTGATTTGGTTGATAAGATTAATGAGACAGGTTGTTGTGATAAGTTGTTTGGACAGGTTATTCTGACAGGTTATTTGTACAGGTTTGGTGCACGGTTGATGCATTTGTGTATGGTACAAGTTGAGGTATATGTTTATGTATGGTACATGTTGGCACGGATTATTGGTACAGGTTGTTACAGGTTGTTACAGGTTGATTGCAGGTTGATTGGTGTAGGTTTACAGTAGTATATCTCACAGTGATAGTGTGGCAATGGTTCCATCATTCTACTTCTACGTCAGAGAGGTTGGACGAGGCAAGGACAGGTGGTTGTATCCACCTTCCAGTTGTAGCCAGAGAACATAGGGGGTTGTACCCTCCTTCTGGTTGTAGCTAGAGACTTGGGAAGTTGGAGCTTCCCTCAGGCTATAGCTTGAGAAACTAGGGGGTTGTAGCCTTCTTCCTTTTATAGCTGGAAAACAAAGGAAGTTGGTGCTTCCAATGAATGTAATTCTTAAAGACATATAAGAAAAAGCATTCTTTGGTTTTCTCCCACTTTGGGTTTCCATGTAAAACATTGGTGTAATGTGCATGTGTATGATTTCTCATTTGTTCATTGTTTGTTTACTCTAAAACTATTGGATGATAATGCTACATTGATATAACACTTGCATTTTATGGTGAAAAATGATTAAATCGCTCCATTACTGATTCACCCCCCCTCTCAGTAATCCAACAATTGGTATCAAAGAAGATTCCTGCAGGAAATAGTTTAACCACTGGAAGGAGATCATGGATTATTCTGAGAATGGAGTACCATTGTTTAATGGTTAGAATGGTTTAAAGTATGAGTTATGGAGTGGAAGGATGAAAGTATTTTTACAGCAAAAGGGGTATAATATTTGGCTAACAGTCGTTATAGGATATGATAATTCAAAAAAGGCAAAGACTGCATCCAAGAAGCAGTTGAAGAAGAATAAAAAAATAGCGATGGATTTCATCTAGGAAGGATTACCTAATCTGGTAAGAGAAAAGGTTGGTAAATGTTCATCAGCCAAAGAAATTTGGGATAAGTTACATGACATATATTCTTCAGCCATCACAGATACGGAAAATTTCAAAGAAGATTAAGATATAGATCAAGAAGAATTATGTTCACCATTTCAAACAGATTCAGAAGATGAAGAGTAAGCATATACGTATGTTGTTTTGATTTAATTGTGAAAAACAAGGACATATTGAAATAGAATGCTGTGAAGGAAATGAGACAGAAAAACTAATTGAAAAGGAAGACAATTATGAAGCAGAATTGATTAGTGATTTAGATGAACTAAGAGAAGAAAAAAAGTCACTCAAGAAAGAATTGATGAAACAAAAGGAATTTTGAAGAATCCCAACAGATCATCGAGAACTTAAGAACTCAACTAGAAGAAGCTAGAAAGATCGAAGAAAATCTTGAATATCAAAAGCAGAATTTGGAAGCTAGCATAACATCACATAAGGAAGAATAAAAAATGAGAGAAGATATTGGAAGATCATATTAAGGAAAGAACTAATGATCTAAACCAGCTTGAGGCAGAGTTTGGTCAAGAAGAGAAAGGACTCGATGAAGAAATAATCACATTAAAAATTCATCTTGAAGAGGTGAAAAGAACAGAAGAAGTCACGAAGTCTCAGATAATGAAGAAAGAAGAAAATCTTGAGAAGCTTGAAGAAGAAGTTGTCACATTGAGAAGTAAAATTGTCAATCTCAACCAGAATGTTGAAGAGACAGAAACATCCATATCAGTTATAGAGAATGAAGAGAAGCACTCTAGTTTTCTAGAAAATAAGAATGAAGAAAATAGAAAGAGTTATGCAAAAGTACTCAAAGGAAGGAATCATGGTCAACCAGAATCTAAGAAAACTATTGAAGATACATATTCAAGAAGACCATCCATGTTCAAGCTGCAAAGAAGCTTCAATCATGATCATGATCAGCCAAGGAAAAAATTCATAAGGACTACACCACAAAGAATATCACTCACTCCCAGGTATGCAAATTTATTTTATAGTCATTGTTTTTATTGTACTAATTTTGCACATAAGGTTGTTGATTGCAGGGATTATAAAAGAAATGTTCAAGCAACAAATGTCTATGTTGTCCCACGTAACATTGAATGTTACAAATGTCATAACTATGGACACATATCTAGTGATTGTAGAAGCATGACCGATACTTCCATGAAAGAGAACACTGACATCAGATATAAGAAATTATTGATAAGAAAACATGAAGAACAGGTGAAAAAAGACAAGGTCCCATATATCACAAGATTGGCAATAAAATGAGATAAATAAAATTCTACAGAGAAAAAGAAAGATGTCAAATACATAACGGTTTGGAAAATAACTGAAAGAAAAGAAGGATAGGTAAATAAGGAACATGTTCAAGAGATTGTACTTTCATGCATTGTAGTGAAAGATGAATCCACATAAGAAAGAATTCAGAGCTCAGAGAAATGATGAATCTACCAATGAAGATGATGATCAATACACATCAAAAAAAGAATTGTTCTGAGCCATTCGGCTTAGAGACTCCCAGGTAATATGAATATTAAATAAGGGGAGTCTATGCGGTAGCTGTGATAGAACAAAGAACCATCTTTCGAACAACTTGCAGAGCTTGAGAAGACAGATCCAGAGAATTCAGTTAGCAGAAGTACAATTCGATAAATTAATCAAGACTTCATGATAGTATAGTGATAAATGTGTCAGCATTATGGAAAGTTGGGCAAATAGAGTCTTGGATAGTATGGACAGAGATGGATTCGTAAGAACACTTAGCAGGTTTGGATAAATATATGATAGTGGATGAGAGAATGGATTCATAGATTGGCTCAAAGAGTGGTTCAGAGACAAAGGAACAATATCATAAAGGATGATAATTACACAAGAAATGGCTCGAACAATGCTAATGGATTCTAAATTGACAGATATTTTTTGGACACATATAGTGCATATAAAAGTTCACATTCAAAACAAAGTAAGTCTCATAAATAAAAATGACAGAGTAATGCTAAAGAGGTTCATAATGGAAGATTGCAAACTAGTTACCAGTCCTACGCAAACCAGTTGCAAGTTGAGAAAATATGATGATTCAAAGTGTACAAACCAGAGGCAATACATGTCAAAGACTGGTATCTTACTATATGTGACAACATCCAGACCAGATGTAATGCAGAAATTTGGATAGGTGGTACGATTTCAAGCAACACCAAAGGAATCACATGAATTAATAGTAAAGAGGATTTTTAGATATCTCAAAGGAACATAAGAGTTTGAATTATGGTATCCAAAAAGAAAGGATCTATCACTTATTTCCTACACAGATGCAGATTGGGCAGGTTGCATTAATGATCGATGAAGAACGAGTGGAGCAACATTCTACTTGGTTGAGTGTTTAGTATCATGGCTAAGAAAGAAAATATAATCAATATCTATATATACAACCTAAGAAGAGTATATTGCAACAACAACATGTTGTACACAAGTTCTATGGATGAAACAAACTCTGAAATATATACAGGTTGAGTATGATGAGCCCATTCCAATCTATTATGATAATACAAGTGTCATTTCAATAAAGTATCACTTTTTATGGGAATAGATTGCAGAGAAGAACATCAAAGTTGAGTATGTGGGCACAAAAGAACAAATGGAGGACATATTTACAAAACCACTTCCATGGGAAGCCTTTGAGTATCTTCACTAGAGACTCAGAGCCATTTATACTCCAAAATGAATGATTTTGAATGCTTATCTTATATGTCTTAGATTTACACAAAGAAGCACCATAAAGAGGACAGTTCAGGTTGGAAGATCAGTTTCAGGAATATTTCAGTCAAGGGGAGTATCTCCAAGGATAGTTCAGTTAAGGGGAGCAGCCCCGGATGGAAAGAAACCTTTTCCATTGATGACAAAGGGGGATATATTTGTCATATGCAAAGGTAAATGCTTGGAGAAAGAGCATAGAGGCATGGTTCCAAGGGGAGTGATGGTCATAGGGGGAGCATGAGTGATCTAACTTCAGTATTTCATCAGAGTGTTGCCATCAATGCCAAAGGGGGATATTGTGGATTATTTGGGTTGGTTGTCAATGATGTCAACCCTTGAAGAAATTATGGTAGCAAGTTACGGTAGCACAAAGGTTTGGGTAATGGACACAAGTTTGTTTGATGGATAATGATATGAGTTTTGACATATTTGTAGGCAAGACTATTCTAGATGTATATTACATGTCATGCCATTTCTAGTGGTATGTGTAACGTCACATAACTCCTCACGGTTAGAGAGTTATGGACATGTGAAGTTCATAAACCCTCATGAGTCATCTAGAAACCCCAAAAGGTCAAAGTAGTCAAAATGGTTGCAAAGAATAAATTATTTAAATAATAAAGTGAAGCGATGAGTGTATTATAAGTCAAATTGGATACAAAAGAAACTATTTAAATAATAAAGTTAATGGAGAAATTACTAAGTGGACACGTGGTTAGAAGTGGGTTATCCATAAAATAAGGAAAGTGGGTTAAGATGGTTAGAAGGTAATTTAAATAATAAAGTGAAGTGATGAGTGTACTATAAGTCAAAGTGGATACAAAAGAAATTATTTAAATAATAAAGTTAATAGAGAAATTACTAAGCGAACAAGTGGTTAGAAGTGGGTTAGCCCTAAAATAAGGAAAGTAGGTTAAGATGGTTAGAAGGTAACTCCTTGAGGAAGCTACATGAAAGTATAAATACGAGGCAAGGGTCACTCATTTTTAATCATACTTGAGCATATTGAATATCTAAAAGTGAGTGAGGTAAACAAATAATATCTAAGCCAAATTTCATAGGGAAGGTGAAGTAAAGAAGGCCGAAATTCAAGGGAGGATAAATTCTTTGATGATGCCTTCTAATGTATGTTATTTATAGATTATCTCACCATTTTCCAATAACTTTTTTCTACAATGATTCAGACCGTGAAATTGGGAGGTCGTTGAGGAAACATATCCAAGTAGTTGTTATAAATTTTTTATCTTTTGGGTCGTTTTATTTTTGGAGTTACACTCCATGGAAAATAGGGTTTTTGTCTAGTCCTGAAACTAGTCTAAAATAGGTGTTTCGGGTAAAAACGTCATAACTTCTTCATAACAGATCCAAATTCATTAAAACAAAATGTATTGGTTAGAGTACAGTCTGTAGTATTATGTATACCATTTTCATATCCACACAACAAATATTCAGTTCGAGGAACGCTCTAGAAGTTAGCTCTCTAGAATAAGCCAAAATTCAATAAGGTATGCCATTTTTGCCATAACTCCTTTTCTAAGATGCTCCAAGCAGTGAAATATGGAGGAATTTCATAAACTCCACTGAAGAACATTGTGTACTATTTTCAAATCTGTATTCATTACAGGTACATAGTTATGATTATTGCAAGTTATGGTTGTTGACTAATCCAAAATTAGTCATGTGAGACTAAAGTAAAGTTTCATTAAAAGGCTAGTCTCTTGTTGTTAAAGTTAAAGAAGGTTTGCAAGTATGTGTTCATATATACCAAGTATGTTACAAAGTTACAAATCAGATTTGGATGATAAAAATTATGAGGGATTTTTGGTTGAGGTATGTTACAGATAGAGGTTGTATAACAATGAGGTTGTGGCACATGGTTGGATGTAATGGTTTATGGTATTTGGTTTCTAGAAAACTTTTTGATGGTTATATTGGTATATGTATTTGGTATATGGTTGAGGTACATGTTGGGTACATGGTTGAGACAAGTAATGGATGAGTTGGCACATACATGAGGTGTATAGTTTATGATTTGGTACATCTTGATGAGTTATAATTGATGAGTAGTTGATGCATGATTGGTACATATTGTTGGTATTATGGTAGCTGCAGGGGGAATTTACCTCCACATGTAACCCTGACGATAATAGAATATTCTGGGAAGCAAGAAGAAACCCTAAATCATTGACCATAACCCTAGAAGACAAGTTGGCTTAAGGAAATATTTAATATTAAGTATTTAGCCTCCAGAATGAGAAGTCGGCCCAGACAGCTCAGGAAAACAGCATAAATACAAGTATCCAGACCTCATTTTGTACACACAACTCATAATTTAATCTAGGAAGAAGTGCGCACTGTAGAAATTGGGCAAGTGCGCAAGTCGGGGGAACAACTGTAGTCGACAGTTGCTGCAATCTGTATTTCTGGTTTAGGCTCAGAATTTCTATTGGTTATGGTTGGACTTTCTGATCAGTATTGGTTATATTTTCTTGATGCATTATCCTTGGTTGGCTATTAGTTTTCTTCTTGAATCATTATCTATCAAGGTTAAGGTGCTCGGGGGTGGCTTCGACCTATGGTTGGGTAACAATATTTTTGTATTGTCTATGGTTAAACGATAAAATCCATTACTTTCTAATAGGTTGTGGTGCCACACTATCTTCAGACAGTCTAACCATTGGAAGATATATTAGGAGGATTTGCTCAGTTACAGTTACAGTTGCAATTGGTCTTTATTGTAGTAACGAAACCCTAAACCTCTTGATGAGGCACCTTAACTGAAGATATTGACCTAATTTTTGGATATCCTAGTGTGCCCTAGCCTAGCGCATCTCTTGGTACTCTCAGCAAGCTAAGACGTCAAGTTTTAGTTTTTGGTCAAAATCAAGGGTTGGTCGAGTCAAAGCAATTATGACTTACTCTATGAAGTCAGAAAACAAGTTAGAAGGGGATTCTAAATTCAGAGCATGGAAGACAAGGACTGACCTCATCCTTGCCAAGAATAAAGTGTTGGATATCGTGAAAGGAAAGATCATGGAACCACAGTTCGAAGAAGGAAAAGAAAAGGAACCTCAGAACATTGCAATTATGGAGAAGCTCAAAGACAATGACATCAATTCCATGAGTACCATAGTGGACTCTATAAAAGACCACTTGATACCCTACATCTCCCATCTTGACTCATCTAAGAATATGTACGATGCCCTAACTAACCTCTTCTCAGTCAGAAACATTGGACAAGTAATGAATCTGAAGAATGAGCTTCGTGACATGAAAATGAATGATGATGACAGCATAACATCATACTTTGTGATAATATCTCATTTAATATATCAACTACAAGATATTGAAGAAATCATTTCAGAGAAGGAACTGGTAAATATAGTCATCAATGGTCTTCCCAAGACATGGGATGCATTTGCCACAAGTATGAACACAAGGAAGGAAAATCCCACATTTTAAGAGCTTTGGACTTGTTGTGCACAAGAATAATCAAGGATTAGTGAAAAATAGAAAACCCAAAAGAAATACGATGATCAAGCTTTCACAACAAGGTTCAATAATTTCAAGAATAAAAAGAAGTTTGGCTCAAGGAATAAATCGAATCAAGAGAAAGATATGTCAAAATACAATGCTTCAACTGTTGAAAATATGGTCACTACAAGAATCATTGTCCTGAGTTAAATAAAAGGAAGGAAACACACGAAGCATCATTTGTCGAACAAAGGGAACCCTCAAAGAAGACCAAGCAGGATAAAACAAACTTCTTCTTCTAAGACAAGGTAACAATATTCTTCATAATTCATGTACATACCATGTTTACATAATTTTTGTACATATCTTGCATATCTATTTATTAGAATGTAATATGTTCAAAGGGATACAATACCTATGGAAGAATAACAAGATAAGTATTGTTATCACGATGACTACAAGTCAAGCAATAAACATGAAAAGATGAAGTATATTGACAACCCTTGGTAACAATTCATGTGGAAGATATTACAACTGCAAGATAAGCCGAAATCATAATCAAACTTGAAGAAACATGGAAGAAGTTAAAACCGAAAGAAGTCATCAATGAAGAGGAAATTAGAAAAAGACTTATGACACTTTACAAAAGGTAATAAGGATGCAGATGGAAGTGTGGACTCTCCTACATGGAGGGAGCCAATTATATAACTCAAAAAGAAGAGGATGCATTCATTCATGAAGCAAGGATTAGAAGGGAGCTAATCCTAAATAATATGATCCATTGAAGATTATGAAGTATCGTTCCATGTTCCCATCAATTGTAGCAGCCATGAAAAGTAGCACATGTTTAGTTTAACTTTAGAAGAAGTCTTCTTCGAAAAGAAGCCTTAAAATATCCCTGGTTGTCCATCCACATCCATTATCCTATGATGAAAGGAAGAACTCGGAATCTTCAGGGCATAGAATCTATAGAAAACTCCATGGACCTAAGAGCTAAACAGAAACATGAGGAAGAACATGAAGATTCAAAGAGAGAAAGAAAATCTAGAACAACCAGTCATTATATCGAGAATTAGAAGACTACCAGCTTGGTTTTAACCCACTAGAATAAATCAAGCAGAATAAATGGAATTTGTGATGAAGAACAGTGTATGAAAGACTTATGAATGGAAGCATAGAGAGATTCAGAACTACAGGTTCTCCCAGATTGAGGGAGAATATTATGATGATAGCTTGTTCCAGTATCTAGACATACCTCTACTTGAGCCATTATATCATCTGCGGTATCCATGGTTTGGAGTTTACATCAGATGAATGTAAATATCGTTATCCTCAATAGAGTAATTGAACAAAGAAGCGTATGTAGAGCAACCTCAAGGTTTTGAGGTATACCAAAAAGAGACTCTTGTATTCATATGAAAGAAGACAACTTGGTGTAGAGCCTCCAATGAACAATAGAAGTGTGGTGAAAACTTTCTATAACAGAGATATTATATCCAAATGGTTACTCAGAAGTACAATATGATGGATTGGAAAATCCATGATAAACTCTCATGATGACAGAAGAAGTTCCACTTAGATATGTTCCAATTTGACCCTTGCCATGATGTCAAGACCTAGCAAGAAACAAAAAGAGTTGAATCCAACCATGATATAATGTGATGATCAAGAGCTATATGAAGCCTTCATAGAAAACCAGTGTTCCAGAAAGACTAAATTACTTTGAGATCAAGCATTACATTCTTCGTGATGAGGTCCAGAAAAGAGAATTGGTTCTCCAATATATCTCCACAGATGAGCAGATAGCAAATACCTTCATAAAACCTTTGTCTAATATGAAAAAGTTTACGTACTCAAGAAACAAGCTGGAGCTTGTGGAGACGACTTCCTTATTGAAAAGGGAAGATATGACTCTCAGGTTGGGAGGGAGCACTAATATGTCATTGATTTATGGACATTCATTTTTTAGTTCGAAAAATGGTCCAGGATGAGAAGTTCCTTTCTAGTTCGGAAAGTGGTTTGAGATTTCTAACAGACATGCATTTTCTAGTTCGGAAAATGGTCCAGATCAGATGGTCATTTTCATAATGAAAATGGTTCTATAGATTTTTTATGTACCATATACAACTATTCCCCTCATGGCTAGTGTGGGGGAATGGTCTATGAAATTATATCTTCTTGACATTCATTCTCATTAGTGGTCAAGTAGAACGGTTCACCTCGTCGGGTAGTCATTCTTTCGAAGTTCACATTTGTGAGCAGTTTCGAAGAATGGTTCATTTTGGAGGTTGGTGCAGGACAGTCATTTCCTTAGGAAATGGTTCAGATAGTCATTCCCTAGGCCAGACTCATTCTCTATAGGTTTCACTTTGTTTAGTGCTGAAGGAATCGCCCAGTTAGGTGAATGGTCCAAGTTCAACAATCAGGGACAGCCATTCCCTAGGTCAGACTCATTCTCTCCAGGTTGCACATTGTTTAGTCCCAGAGTAGGTGAAAGGTCTAGGCTCAGAAATCAGACAGTTATTATTCTATGCTTGAGAAGAATAGTCTAGTAGCTCAAGGATGATGATTTACCCTATGAGGGCATATGCTCTTCCATATCTCACAGATGTGAGTAGAAGAATGGCCCAGATGACTCATTTTATATCATGACATTGTTTTTCTATGTAGGTTGATATCAGATGATATAATTTCTATGGAGATTGTATGTCTCTGGACAGTATATGTATGTTATTGTGGTGGATGTGTTCCATTGGTTGTGACTATGTGTCACTGATTAAGTAGTTGTTTTCTACTTGGTGTGGTAGTGTACCACTGGATTGTAGTTGTGTACTACTATGGATAGACACAATTGTGTTCTATTGAATGAAATTGTTCTGATTTCCATGTAGACTATAAGTAGTGTTGAAAATGATTATCATCTAGATGGATGGTCAGTGTATTGATGGACAAACATTCTCCAGATGAAAAATGGTCCAGGACAGTCATTCTTCTAGGACATATGCCTGGATTAGAAGAATGGTTCATGTATCACTCTTTGAAGTGAGTGACGTATTTAACATCATGTCTAATTACTCAAATGGAGTATGGTTTCAAGAGATGATGTAGTTGATGTTTTCAGGTGACACTGATAGTGATGATGGTGCTCGTGATCTAATCATGAGATAGTCAGTACAAATATGATGATGCTATCGGTTGAATGGTATGTTTGTCCTTAATACCATTTCCTTTAATACCTCCCTAGCTACGAGGGAGTGTTGATATTATGGTAGTTGTGAGAGGTATTGATCCGAAAAGATATTTTAAACGATAATGGTTGAGTTATTATTGATGTGTTAATTAACCAATTAGGAAGTTGAATGAAAGAGGAAGAATTATAGAAAGAACATGGCAATCATATAAACATGTATAGATATGAAATAAATCATGAGAAACAACAAACCATAGAACACCAAAATGATAACGTAGTTTGGCAATCTCGCCTATGTCTCCGGGCCTTTGTCTTAGTGGGTGAGGCTTTCTTATTTCTATTCAAATATTTAAAAGGAAATCATAACAGTGGAAAAAAGGTTACGAACTGATCTTGTCTTGTTCTAATAGATCTTTGGAATCCAAAAAAAAACTAACGACACTGAAATCGAATGATCGGAGCTCCCAAAAACGACCTGCAAAGGTGCTCTCCTCAATGGCTTCCCTGCATAAAAATGGCTTTGGCTTCGAAAAACTTAAGCATAACTCTTCTATGAATCTCCTCCATGGCTTCAAGAAGCATTGGTTTATATAGATCTAAATTTGGTAACCATCTCCCAACTTCCTTCCAAGATCTAGCCTAAAAAAGGGCCCAATATCCCCCCAAAAGGGCCAAAAATCTCCAAAATTGCTACAAACATCAATGAAAAATCACTATTATATAGAGAAACCCACATTTTTGCCAATATATTGGGATAATCCCCTCTGGCCTGGGCGTGCGCCGCTTTTACATAGTCATATGGGTCATGTGTCCAAGCGCCAACCCCCTAGGGGTTGTGCATTGGCCCCTCCTCCATAAGCCCCTAGATTTCTAGCGCATGCATAGGACATGGGCTAGATCGGATGGGATAAGCCCCAACCCCCCCACNCCCCCCCCCCCCCCCCCCCCCCCACCGATTGACCCTCTCTGCTCCAAGCTCTAATTCATATGCTGGTGGTTCTGAACACGGGGTTGAGGGCTACATCCATATCCCCACACTATGGTATAAATCTGGTCACATTGTAGTGGTCCTGTGGTATGGCTTGTGCCGAGGGTTGGGGCTAGCCCCAACCCTTTCTCCACCCAAATGATCCAACACTTAACTTTAAAACAATTCAGAAATGTATAGTCGTAAGAAATACTATATAGGTGGGTTGGTGCCTGACCTATGTGAAATATCTACGCCCCTTCCTAAGGTCGCAAGGTCAACTCCCCGGGAGTCATAAAATTTTTGCAACCATTGACCATTAAAGGGGTGCCATGTGGCACCTTCCCATTCGTCTGAATATTCCATGTGTCAATCAACTAATAAATGCCAAGTGACCATGTCAGCAACCACTACCACGTCAGCACTCCTACCATGTGTCTGTACCTACCACGTCATCAACACATTTGTGCCATGTGTCACCCTTGCAGTGGTGACACGTGTCACTCCCGGATTGATCCACCTATCACAACAACTGCCTAGTCAGCCTCTATCCACATCAACACCATGTACTCTACCATGTCAGTTGTACGACCGTATGGCATGTACAATCAGCTGCCACGTGGGACTGTACAGAATGTACAGTCAACATTTTTTTGCCTGTTTGGCCAAACAAACAGATCACGATATCTAGAGTATATGACATTCATTTGAGCCTGCTCAAGTTGTGTTGTGTTCATATTGGAGAGGCCTACACACATGTCTATTTTGAATCCATTCTTAGAAATTTTATTTTTAGGCTTTTCTAAGCCCCACCAAGCTCCTGGATCCAATTCTGGATCAGGTATTTACCTCCACATGTAACCCTGATGAGAATAGAATATTCCGAGAAGCAATAAGAAACCCTAAATCATTGAGCATAACTCTAGAAGACAAGTCAACTCAAGGAAAGACTTAATATTAAGTATTTAGCCTCCAGAATGAGAAGTCGGCCTAGACAGCTCAAGAAAACAGTATAAATATAAGTATCCATACCTCATTTTATACACAGCTCGGAATTTCAGCTGGGAAGAAGTGTACACTACAGAAACTGGGCAAGTGTGAAAGTCTGGGGAGTAGCTGCAGCTGACAGTTGTTGCAATCTGTATTCTTGGTTTAGGCTCGGACTTTCTATTGGTTATGGTTGGACTTTCTGATCAGTCTTGGTTATCTTTTCTTGATGCATTAGCCTTGGTTGGCTATTGGTTTTCTTCCAGAATCATTCTCTATCAAGGTTAAGGTGCTTGGGGGTGGCTTCGACATATGGTTGGGTGAAAATATTGTTGTATTGTCTATGGTTAAATGAGCACATCCATTACTTTATAACACATACTTGGTACATGTTGGAGGCACTTATTAGTAGTATTGTTGACACATGGTTTATGGATGATGTAGCATACTTGTCTTAGTATATTATTAGAAGAACATATTGATCTTAGTGATGATTATGAGTTGTTGTGTTATGCTTGTTTGATGCACATCTTGGTGATATTGTGCATATGGTTGAGAGTCGTCTTTGTGATTGATCTTGGTGAATAGATCTGATTTGGTTGATAAGATTGATGAGACAGGTTGTTGTGATAGGTTGTTTGGACAGGTTATTGTGACAGGTTATTTGTACAGTTTTAGTGCATGGTTGATGCATTTGTGTATGGTACAAGTTGAGGTACAGGTTGATGTATGGTACATGTTGGCACAGGTTATTGGTATAGGTTGATTACAGGTTGATTGGTACAGGTTTACAACAGTATATCTCATAGTGATAGTGTGACAGTGGTTCCATCATTCTACTTCTACATCAGGATGGTTGGACGGGGCAAGGACAGGTGGTTGTAGCCACCTTCCAGTTGTGTCCGGAGAACATAGGGGGTTGTAGCCTTCTTTTGGGTGTAGCCAAATAATTTGAGAGTTGGAGCTTCCCTCAAGTTGTAGCTTGAGAAACTAGGGGGTTGGAGCCTCCTTCTAGTTGCAGTTGGAAAACAAAAGAAGTTGGTGCTTCCAATGGATGTAATTCTTAAAGACATATTAGAAAAATCATTCTGTGGTTTTCTCCTACTTTGGGTTTCTAAGTAAAATACTGGTTTACTATGCATGTGTATGATTTCTCATTTGTTCATTGTTTATTTACTCTGCAACTATTGGATAATAATGCTACATTGATATAACACTTTCATTTTATGGTGAAAAATGATTAAATTGCTCTATTACTGATTCACCCGCCCTCTCAATAATCCAACACTATCTCCCTCACTTGACGGAGGATGGGAGACGAAGATCTACTCTCTTATCACTTGAAATGAATGCCCTGAGTCCCGATTTTCCAATATCTCAGAGACATGTTGGGTTACCTGAAGGTACTCTCAATGTGAGGTTCTCAAACGTTACAACATGCGATAGAGAGTTATGGAGCGGAATAAATTGAAACAAATTCCAATAATTTCTTAATCCTATTACTTTAATCACCCAAACGTGGAAATGAGGCGTTATATACATACTAATACCTGCTAGTCACCCAAACGTGGAAATCACACTATCAGCCCAACATTCTTAATCATATTGAGTAAATGTGAAATAGTAAAATTAAGTATTGATAAACATATGAATTCATAAATGTGAGGAAGTTAATGTTTAAAATTTCATATATTGATTTAGAGGAGACAAAGAGAATATGCCAGCTATCTTTAATTCCCAGCCATAATATTAAGGTGTCTAATCAAAATATTGATTAGTCAATTGACTGTCAATATGGGGGGATACATATTGGCATAATAAACATTACACTGGCATTTAAAGACACAAATTTCCATTTGAGTGGTACACAGTCTACGGTTTGAGAATCTTAAAGAAACAACTCAAAGATTTGGTTTGGGCCATGTATCTTGATTTCCTTCTATGTATTTATCATTTATACATGGATCTAGATTTTGGGGTTCATAATATGGTTTTGAGTGTTCATTTGGTGAGTGTTTCTGTGAGGGTGAAAGGGATTTCAATTGCTTCTCTACAACCAACATTGCTTATTTCATCATGATATAGTTGTGATCATATATATAATCTACTATGTAGATCTCTTGATGGTTGAAGAGTTGTAGCGTGTGCGCATGGAGAATCACACTAAACTGATTATGATAACTGTCAATTTTCCATCATATTTTGTTCCTCTCATAGATAGTTGAATTCAAAGATTCAATAATTATATGATAAATTTTTCTTATCATTTCAACTATGTAACCCATTCTAGATGTACCTTGAGGTTGTTGGAAGAAACATAAAGGATTGTCTTTCTCATGTGCATGTCAAACATCAATTACCAAAACGTTTCCTCAATGGATGGATTGGTATATAGCCTTATAGTTTGGAATATCATAGAGAAGCAACCTAAGAGTTGGCGTGGGTCATGTAATTTAATTTCCCTCTATGTATTTGTCATCCTTGTACATCGTGTCATAAGCCAACTACTAAGTTGTTTAAAAACAAAATTTAAAAATTTCTTTGCTCATGTAAAATAGTAAAATCAAAGTGAAGTTTTATTGAAATGATAATTAAATGGAAATTATATTCATAAATATAGTCACAAAAACATAAGTGAAGGGACATCGTATATATTATTAGTATTTTGTTGTCACACAAACACAAGGTTAATAACTCCATATTTTATGGTTGAATTTGATTTAAGTGCATTATTATTCCCTTCCTTTAGAATAGGGATTATAGTAATTGGTTCACTATTTTTTTCATTAGTTCCACACAAAGTCCAACACATTTTAAATCAATTTTTTAGCAAACATTGACAATTTTTGCAAGACCATTTCATTTTTACCCCAAGTTCGTGCTTTGAGGTTTTATTTTCATTTCAAAATTTATTCAATGTTCAGGTTTGAGATCTTATTTGGCCTCATATTGAGGCATACTTGGATAAATTAGGACCCAAGTATAAATGCATATTTAGGATAACTTAGGACAAGTCTCGCATAATTCACATAATTTAGAGAATTTCAGATTGTGGGGATTAATGCTAGACTTGATACCTAGCATTAATTCCTAACATTAAAATGTCTAAGTTTTCTCCAATGTTTATTGTTTTCTCTAATGCATTGTGTATTCTTACATGCACTATTCACCAAGGGCACCAGCCAATCTCAAACACAATGCTTCATGACACTTGTTTCCTCGTCCTTCCTACCTACATCCTAGAATAAATGCACTAGTTTAAGACATGAGGCATGCAAAATATAGAATGATAATGTATGGAATAGAAGGGAGGTAGGTAGGTAACCTTACTTGAGATGAGTGAATGGAAACTAAACATGAACAAAGAAATACAAATACACCAAATTTAACAACAACACACTAGAATAGAGATATCAAAATAGAGACAAAAAGCAGTGACTCAATATTTATGGTAAGGTATACATTTATTGGTTGACATTTCTTTAACAAACTTATTGTATTAGCTAATATTGGAGCAACAGAATACAAGAATTGAACCAACCAATAGTGGAATGAAAAATGAGAGTACCTTATTTGAATGGAAGAATTGAGATCCTCTTACATGAGATATTGAAGGAAGGATGGCGATGAAATATTCCAATCTAGTTCTTCTCTTAGAACGTCTACACTAAAAGTTGTGCCTCCCGCCTTAGGGATTGATTTACTAATCTGCACTAATTTACTCGACACGATTAATGAAAAAATCATGATTAGTTTATTGTTCATACATTGACTATTGTCATGAAGTTCACCTTTTTTTACTTTTAAGTCCTATCATGATTATGCACTTGGTACACCTTTCCCAAAGATTTTGTCAAGTTCCTTCAACACAAGCCAGTTGGGTGGGAAATAGTTATCTCTACACCTAGGACTTTATTTATTTCACTAAGGTTAGATGGGTGGATACTTGTAACCCAAGCTACTGAAGCAAAAGAGGAATATGACACAATTATGGATGGCCACTGATCAATAGGTCTCTTTATTAAATACTCTCATAGTCTTCTTGATCACACTTTATTGTTCAGGAACAACAACCACACGTTCATATTGGGGGTATTTGGCATGTTTTTGTCTTCTACACCTTGGTTTGTGAAAGGAGAAATTGGTCATTCTAAGAGCCAGTTTCGATAACAAAAATACACATATTCATATAGGTACGATGCACGCATATCTCAATGGCTTGTAAAGCTGAGAATTAATCACTCATACTTAGTCGAGATTTAGAGAAAAAATGTGCATTTGTATCATTATACGTTGCATTGTTCATGTCTCGATGTTATCCATGATACCCCTACTTATCATGTCTCGAGTGATAGAAATTGTAGTTAAGAGACTTGAAAAATGCCTAATCATCAATTTACCCAACGAGACTTTTTTTTATTAGCCACAACATTTATGCATTTGTGAATATAGTAGATTTGAGAGCCATATCCATCTACCATTTCTTAGCCACCAATTGATTGAGTTGAAATTTGAGTTGATTCACTTTACCTAGTTCCATAATCCCTTTACTTATTAGCGAAGGTGTAGGTAATTTATAGGTATGAAGGCCTGGTGAGTACTCTCAATTATTTTTTGATGGTTGGACTTGGGCTAATATATATATTGGCTCAAGAAACTCAGAGAGCCTTGTGAATATTTATGTGACTTTGAAATTGTTTCATTGGGTATTTCATCAAATCATTAACAACAAGTAGACACCGAGCTCTCCTTAGCTGAGCAAAAGAATGCATTTCTAGGCCCAGGGTGCGAAGTAGTTATCAGCTACAAAAAAAAATAAACATCGGGATACTATGGACCCGCATCAATGAAGGACAGAAGAAATGAAATATGTAAATGTGTTGAACCTGCACAGAATATATCTATCTAAACAATGATACACACATTTGCAGAGAGAATAGAAGAAAGAATAAGAAGGAGAGAAAGAATGGAAGAATTCTCATTAACCGTTGTGAATAATGAATAATTTACACATGATATACTCTGTATAACTCAATGAGTTATAATTGAGGTGAACCAATGCGACATAGTGGTGGTCTAGAGTGATTTGGACACACAAAAATAGTTACGGGATTGAACTGCCACCTATTCTAGTCTCTCATGCAGTTACGGGAGTAAACTACCACCTAGTTGAGTTAACTAGTCAACTAGTCTTCAGTTAACTAACTGAACAGAGAGTAGTGAGGAGTTAACTCATGGAATCAAGGCTAATGCGTCACTCTGGTGATGATACCAAGGCAAGGTCAAATTATCATGGTGATGATCCTAATGTTGCATGGTGACAAAACCAATGCAACATCTAAACTCAACTCAACTAGTCAAACTGAAGTGTCAACTGAAAGAGAATATTCTCCCCTAAAATATAGGAGACTGGATAATGACTAATTATGAATAATAAACAAGGAAAAACCTTAAGAAAAATAAATCATAGGTGTGTGTGAAGTAACTCCAACACCCCCCTTGAACATCACTATGGTGAAAATAAAGAATGGGTCCTAGGAATGAGGCCATGTTAGGTACCCAAATACAAACGATACACTGAAATAAACCAGGAAAGAGGGAAAAACTCATAGGAAACCCCCCCTTCAAATTAAAATGCATGTAAAAAAAATGAGAAGGAACAAAAAACAGTTGCTAAGCAACCTTGTCCTTCACTCCAAGAAGACCTCGCAACTGTGCAAATTTGTACTCGTTGAATATTTTATTGAAGATGTAGATGTCTACATGGATCTGATGAAGTATATGCCCCATTGAGATGTCCAAACATATCCACTTTATATTCTTGTAATGAATAATATCCAAAGAAAGTTTGGATGAAATTTTGAAAATCGTGCAGTCGTTTCCGAAAAAACGTTGAATTTTTGTTGATTCTGAAACAATCATAACTTCACTTTCCGGATTCCGTTTCGGACAATTGTTTTTTGAAATTATATATTTTCCTGAAAGGAATTCAAATATACAATTTGTTTCTGCAAATAGTGCTCAGAAAAATATCATAATTGAATCTGATATGCGCGGCTCCCTTTTGTCACCTGAGATGCATGCATTGTGCATGGAAAAGTATCTGCATGTGACTCGTGAGATGCATGCCATGTATCTTCCACATGAATTTCAGAAAACAAATCTGAAATAGAGTAGACATCATCTTCAATTAAAGGAATACAAATTTTTGTAGATAGTTGTGTAGAAGGCTCTTCAAACTGAGATGATTTATCGTCCAGTGGATTTTCTACATTCTCTATCTAGTCAACATTTTGCATGCATTCTCCATTATTCCCAAATAAAGCCTCCATTCTGCTCCATAAATCATTTGGAGTGAATTCTTGTGAGTCATCATATACTTGATGGAGAATTTCAGGAGAAATAAAATAGAGGATACATCCTATGGTCATATCTTGTTTATTGAGAAAGTCATTTTTCTCATCGACAAAATCAGGGTCTACTTCAATTGCCATAGTTATTTGGTACAAGCCTCTGCATCTAAGAATAAGAAGAATTTTTGGCTTCCATTCCAAATAGTTGTGAGGCGTGAGAAGTATTTCTGGCGAATAATCCATCTTTTTGTTGTCTTCAATCTTTTGTACCTGCAAAAACATTGTGGTGTAGTTTTTTCTTAGCAGTCCGTCGGCTCTGATACCATGTAAATGTGTTGAACCTACACATAATATATCTATATAAACAATGATACACACATTTGCAGAGAGAATATAAGAAAGAAGAAGAAGGAGAGAAAGAATGGAAGAATTCTCATTAACCGTTGTGAATAATGAATAATTTACACATGATATACTTTGTATAAATCAATGAGTTTGACTTGAGGTGAACCAATGCACCATAGTGGTAGTCTAGAGTAATATGGACACACACCAGCAGTTACGGGAGTGAACTGCCACCTATTCTAGTCTCTCAGGTAGTTATGGGAGTGAATTACCACCTAGCTGAGTTAACTAGTCAACTAGTATTCAATTAATTGACTGAACAGAGAGTATTGAGGATCTAACTCAAGGAATCAAGGCTAATGTGCCACTCTAGTGATGATACCAAGGCAAGGTCAAATTAGCATGGTGATGATCACAATGTTGCATGGTGACAAAACCAATGCAAAATCTAAACTTGACTCAACTAATCAAACTGAAGTGTCAACTGAAAGAGAATATTCTCCATGTGGAATATTGTCCCCTAAAATATAGGAGTCTGGATAATGACTAATTATGACTAATAAACAAGGAAACACCTTAGGAAAAATAAATCATAGGTGTGTGTGAAGTAACTCCAACAAAATAGAGCTACATTTGCAATGCATGTTGACTAATTTTTCGAAATGATGATACTGCCATGAGTGTCTTTGGACAATCAAATTCTACTTGGCATGAGATAAAACATTCAAGAAAAAATCCTCCATCCTAATGTAGCTAGTCACATCTTCCCATAGAATCAAACTATGTCCATCATTCTCATCAAAGTTGGAAGCACACTCTAGGTTGTGCATGGACATCAATTGTCAATTTGTCCTTTGTTGAAGCCATCTACATGGATGTTAATATGTCCTTTGTTGAAGCGGTCCATCTATCCTATGAGTTTCCAAGCAAATGTATGCTCTAAACACATTGTTCCATGTCTTCCCTTGCACCATCTAGGTGTTTCCATTCTCCACAGCAATGAACCACAATTGTAGTGCAACATGGAATTTTGGGAAAGTTACCTACACATTTTACTTGTTCAATTGGACGTATTAAACAAATTCATGACCCGTGATTTATGGAATATGCGTCGACAAATGTTTACTAATTAGGTTGTCATTTAAAATTTTGACATGATAATGCCCACTCCTCGGCAATGAAGAAAAATTTTTAGTGAACATTTAATGTTATTATTAGATATTGAAAAGGTTATTTTCCTCACATATTCCACGAGAATGTTGTAAATATAACTAAGAGGGGGGCTGAATCAGTTATATATATATAAGCTTGAAACTTTTCTCGTGTTTTCTTTTTATTATTTCTAGATTACTATTTAATGTGTTGTTGGTAACTTAACATGCATAGATATATAATGATCAAACATACAGAATACATAGAGACACTGATAGGGTAAAAACCTTTTCTTCTTGATATGGTAAGTAATCTTTACATTCTGTACATTATCATACTTATGAGCTCCAACTCATTGTGAGGTTTCCACCTCTGTTTTGCAAGCTACAACTTGCTGAGAGCACCAACTCTCTGGATTCTCTAGCACCCACTAGAAGGAAGCACAAACTCCCTCAGTGTTCCAGTACCAACTAGATGGAAGCCCCAACTTCCAGTCACACAGGAACGACCTGTATAACATGGAACAATAGTTCTCCCTTGCACCACCCTTCCACCCTAGTTTTTCTGCCTGCAACCAGATGGAAGCTACAACTACCTGTTTTCAAGCACCCACTTGAACCTCTGAGGACAACAGTCCTCCCTAACACCTCCCTACCACCCTGAAATCTAAAACTTTTCTTTTCGTGTTCTATTACAGTGAGACAATGTTTATTCAAAGACTTACCAGTCACTTCATTGTTCTGCCACACTAAATTGCTCTGCCTCAATCAATGTCTCTCTCCTTGCATCTTCTTGAACTTTTCGATCTTCTGCTCTAACTCTGCATGTGAAACTTAACCTATTTTTTTTGTATCAGATATACATTCTTGTTCCCTACTTCTGATCCTTTTTTTATCCTGTAGATTTCATAATTCTACCTGCATGAATCACTCCCAATAATCGCAACACCGATCTCTTCTATGTTTTGCATTTTTATAGTCTGTGTGCACCTTGTGCATGCTTCATGCGATATCACACTGCATACACTTCACTACATTCATCATCACTGGTCCTTCTCCTGAGATCCTTCATCTTTACTTACTGTAACAGTCTTCGACCCATTTCCATCTATCAGTCGACTCTATGATGAGTCTGCACTCCACTGGAAGTTGCCTCGAGACTCTTCATCTTCTCTGTCTATCACCCTAAAGACCCTTCAAATTCTCTGGCAGAAACCATCAGTGGTCTCTAATAGCTACACCGAGGCTCTTCGGCTCCTCTGGTAGTCACCCTACATCTCCTCAAATTTTCGGTAGATGCAATCACTTCATTCTGGAAATTACTGAGAGAACCTTCGTGCATTCATGCGTTTTGGCGCCTTCTCTCTTCCTAAGGAAAAATTCAGAGTGGATGTTTTATCATTTCTGGCTAAGCCCTTTCCTTTCACATGTGGCCTCAAGCGGTGACCAAACTCCTATTCAGAATTCGTTTCGTGATTTCGCATTCCGGAATATCCATCTGTGAGTTGCCTCGCTCCACTCGTGAAACTTCGAAATGGATCCTAGATTTGCTAGATCCTTCCCCTCACTTCCATTGATATGACCACTAGGTGTGACCACATCCCCATTCGAAAGTGAATTTCGTGATTTCGCACTTTGGGGATTCTCTAGTGAGTCCCTTGACTCCTCTAATTCTCGGTACCTGGAATGGAGCCTAGCTACGCTATCTCCTTCCATTCACGTGACCACCGGCAGTGACCAGGGGCCAAGTCCGAAAATGCATTTCACAATTCATGTTTCATGGATTCTGTGAAGAGTCATCTTGACTCTCCATGTCGCAAACTCCGAAATGGATCTTGGATTTTCCATCTCTTCTCTCTAGCTCTCGATGATGTGACCATGAGTTATGACCACTCGCCAATCAAATGAGCGCTTTTCTCTCTAGATCAATGGTCCACAACATTCTGTGATCCAATGGCTGTGATCATGTCACGACCTCACATATCGCAAGTTCCCTCAACAACGCCTTTGACTTTCTTGATTTGCGAGTCAATGAAATCCCAATCGCTCACCACTTGTCCTCTGGCTCCAATGACTAGGTTCATTTCGTGACCTTCCATATCGCGAGTTCCAACAACTCCTTCCTCTGGAATTCCCAATATGCAAAACACATAAATGGATCCATATCAGATCAGTGGTTGAGATTTCTCGTTTATCCAACAACTCAGATATTTTTGCAATTTCTCTTATCGTGAGTTGGAAGGTTAGGCCCCTCTTTCTTTTGACCTTTCAGTCAGTGAAATGTTGATCTGTAGCCACGTGTCCTGCCCAAAGATGGACGGTCCTCCTGCTTTCAGGATTTTGTAATATCGCTTCACCTTGCACTGTAAAGATCATGCAGGTTCTCCTAGATCCAAAGATGATTGTTCCTCGTGCTCGGATATAACGCCCAATATCTGTCCTCCATCTGTGCGATCCTCCTGTCTGCACTTACAATGTCTTTCAAGCTTGTTTTCCATCAAATGACAGGCGCACTCTGCCTGTGTTGTCTGCCTGTGTTGTTCTTGCCTATAACCATACCATGATGTTCTTGCCATCAATGACAAGCATGCTCTACCTGTAAACATGCCAACAATCTTCCCCTTTGGCATTGATGGCAACCCTGAACGGCTGCGCTAATGTTTTTGGACCTCCAGCTATAACATCGGGTTTGGACCACTCATTTTCTCCCCCTTTTACATCAATATCAAAGAAAACATGCTCCCCCTGAGCTGTTGTGGTATTTTTTGAAGAGATCAGATATTGAACCAATACATACTCCCCCTGACAGGATGGACTATCTTAGGTTGATAATGGGATCACGCCCAACTTCTAGCATAGATACTCAAACTGAGCTTGTGCAAGTGGTTTAGTGAAGATAACAACAATATGATCTTTGGATAGAATATAATGCACAGAAACCACATAGTTGGTTACCTGTTCCCTCAAGAAGTGATACTTGATGGGTATATGTTTGATCTCGGAGTGAAAGAAAAGATTCTTTGACACACTAATTGCACTGGTAATATCAAAATGAATTGGGATCGGTGTAGTATATTTAACCTCCAAGTCTGAAAGTGTCTGAATCATCCAAAATACTTGGGTACAACAAGTGGCAACTGCAATGTATTCAACTTCTGTAGTTGATAGTGAAATGGAACATTGCTTCTTGCTCAACCATGATACAAGATAATCTCCTAAAACAAATGCACCTCCACTCGCTTTTCCTTTCATCCACGCAGTTATCCCAATCAACATCTCAATAGACTGATAGTTGGAAATTTTGATTCCTAGGATACCACAGACCATAGTCCATTGTTCCTTTCAAATATCTGAATATTCTTTTGACAGCTAACAAATGACTCTATTTAGGTGCAGCCTGATACCTTCCTACCATTCCAACAACATGCATTATTTCTGGATGGGATGTTGTGATGTTCAATAGGCTGCCTATCATAGACCTATATGAACTCTGGTCAACATCAAGTGAGTCATCATCCTTGCTTAACTTACATCCAGTGACCATAGGTGTGCTCATAGGTGTGGAATCTTCCATTTGAAACATTTTCAACATTTCTCTTAGATATTTCTCCTGATATAGAAATAATCCTTCAGACCTCTGAGTAATTTGTAGACCAAGAAAAAATGGCAGTTCCCCTATCATAGACATTTCAAATTCAGACTACATGGTAGAAGCAAACCATTGTACCAATGAAGCATTATTGCTTCCGAAGATGATGCCATCTACATAAACCAACACGATGAGCAAATCATCACTATGTTTTGAGATATAGATTGTTTTCAACCATTCATCTCTTGAACCCTTTGTTTTGAAGATACTTATCCAGTCTGTAATACCAGGCATGAGGAGCTTGTTTCAATGCATATAAATCTTTCTTCAACTTGCTAACAAAGTCAGGGTTATCTGACAGCTGGAAACCCTCTGGTTGTTCCATAATGACTTCTTCTTTTATATCTCCATTTAGAAAATATGACTTGACATCCGTTTGATAGAATTTGAATTGTTTATGGTAGGCATAGGCAAGAAACATTCAAATAGCTTCTAATCTTGCTACAGGCACAAATGTTTCATCAAAGTCCAATCCTTCTATTTGAGCATATCCTTTGCAAACCAATCTAGCCTTATTTCTAACAATATTTCCTATTCATTCATATTATTTTTGTAGACCCATTTGGATCCTATTGTATTTGTATGTGCTGGCCTAGGAACGAGTTCCCAAGTGTCATTCTTTTCAATCTGATCTAGTTCCTCATTCATTTATTTTACCCAGTTTACGTCTTTATTGTCTTCATTAAAGTTCTTGGGTTCCATCATGGATATGAAGGCTATGTTTTATTTCTAGGTGTCTTTGATTATCCTTCTCCTGGTTTGTACACCTTTTTCTTTCTCACCAATTATCTGACTTTCAGGATGATTCTTTTGAGTAATTCTAGAGGAAGGATTGATGTTGATTTTTGTCCTGAATCTTCTTATTTGGGTGTCTCTTCTCCACATGATTCATCATCTTCTTATGACTCTGAGATTTGTTGTTCTTCATCTTCATTATTCTTATCCTCTTCTTCATTAGACTTGGTGCTTATTTTATGTTGATCTTTTACAAGATCTCCTTCATCAATTCGAACATCAATACAATCTACTAATTTATGCAATCTTTTGTTAAAGCATCTGTATCCTTTACTGTTCATTGCATATCCTAGGAAGATACCTTCATCAACTATACTTTCAAATTTTCCCAGATGATCATCATTATTCTTGACGTAGCATTTACTTCCAAATACTTTGAAATGCTTAATGGATGTACATCGACCAAACCACAGCTCATGTGGAGTTTTATCATTGTTTGGCCTTAGATGTGCTTTGTTCAAAATATAAACAGTTGTGTGAACAACCTCCACCTAGAAGGTTTGTGAAATGTCCCTCTAATTCATCATAGCCTTTTCCATCTGTTGAACTGATCTATTTTGGCATTCTACCACTCCATTTTATTGAGGAGTACCTGGAATAGTATATTCTCTTTTAATTCCATGTCTATCACAGAATTCTTTGAAATATCTTGACAGAAATTCTCCTCCTTTGTCTGAGGGAAATGCCTTTAACCTTCTTCCTATTTGATTCTCGGTTAATGCCTTAAACATTTTAAACTTCTCAAACACATCATATTTTTCTCTCAGAAAGGCAACCCATGTACATTTGGAGAAGTCATCAATGACCAGCATAAAGTAACGTTCTCCTCCAATTCCTTCTTTCCGCGATGGTCAACAAAAATATATATAAACAAGTTGAAGCGGTTTCTCTGAAGATGTGAAACTCTTCGATTTGAATTGAGCATGAGTCAACTTCCCCATTTGGTAGGACTCACATACATAGTTATTAGGCTTAGATAATTTTTGAAGGTCTTTCACAACACCTTCATTATTCAGTTTGACAATATGATCAAAATTCAAGTGTCCAAGTCTTCTGTGTCATAACCAACGTTCATCAATTTTGATTCAATGACACTTCTCCTTATCTCCCTTTGGGACGTATACATTATTTTCAATTCTAACCCATTTTGCAAGCAGTTCTCCTGTGTTGACTATCTTTATTTTACAATTCTTGGCAGTGAAAGTAACTTCGCATCCTCTGTCACATATCTAACTGACACTAAGAAGATTATGATTTAAACCATCAACAAATAATACATCTTGAGATTTTCTTCTTCCATTACTTAAGCTTACTAGACCTTTACCTCTGATCTTTCCTGGAGCATCATTCCCAAAGGTCACACTTATTGATTTATTTTCCTTGAGTGATAGGAACTTACTTTTGTCAGTTGTCATATGACTAGAGTATCCGTTGTCAATATACTAGGATTCCTTTTGTTTTTGAGTTGACAACACTAATCCAAACTAGTTATCTTCATTCTTCTTCCAAACCTTGAAGTTTCCAGCTCTATGATTTGATTATGGATTATAGTTCTTTAAGCTATAGTTTGTAGCCTTATGTCCATAATTATGGAAGATGTAACATTCTGGTTCATTGAACAAAGGATAATAACGATTATTATGCTTAGTCTGCGTCCTTTTCTGAGCCATCACCCGATTTGCAGTCTGTCGTTGTTTCATTCTTTGTTGTGGAAGGTATTCATTCCTTCTCTGTATTGATTTCTCATGTCTAAATCTTAAAGAACAATTTATAGCTTTATGGCCAAAGTTAGAGCAGTAAAAACAATATCCATAGAAAGAATCTTTGTACCTAGACAATGGTTGTCTTCTTTGAGTAGGTCGATTTCTTCCATGCTGATGATGTTCTTGGGAAGAGAGTGTAATATTTCTTTGTTCTTCATATTCAGTTCTGGTATCTTTTCCTTCACTCCTCCTTGGTGACTAATTCCCTTCCTTGGTGTCTCCAAGTTTGTTGTTGTCAGTAGTTGTGGATTTGACAAAATTGATGAATTCTTTGTTTCTTGGTTGATCACTATTTGATCCCTCTTCATAGCCCAAACCATTTTTCAACTTTGAATTCCTTTGTTGTTTTAGAATGGAGGCTAATCCTTCTGAGGCTTTAATAATTGTCAAATTCTGATGATATAAAGCCTGGAATTTCTCTAGATCTTTTCGGACAGTCACCACTTCAGCTTCCAATTTTTCACCTTTCGTTTCGGCTTCCTTAAACTGTTGTTTGAGGATGTCTTAAATCTTCTTGGCTTCTTCTACTTAACCTTCAACATATTAATTTATTCAGATGGTTCCTTGCATGTCTCCTCATACCTGTGCAACAATTGTTTTTTTTTTCTTTCCTTTTCTCTGAGTCTATCAATCTCTTCCATGGCACTAACAAGTTCTCCTTCAAGATCTACTTCTGCTTCGCAGTCAGTGAACTCCCTTCCTATATCTTCAGTGTTTAGATCTTGTAAATCTATTAGCATGATATTGTTTAGTTTATCTTCAATAGAAGATTCACTATCTTCATCATCTGAAGGATCATCATCATTGTTTACACAAAGACGTTTCTTAAAATTATTCTCTTTATAGAAATTTTTGTGTTTGTGCTTCTCCTCATCATCATATGTCTGATCCTTTATTTTGTGAGGACACTTATTTGAAAAATGACCTATATTACCATAGTTGAAACATTTGAAAGGTAGTTTGATGCAGGAGCATCGCCAGCACATCAAGCGAGCCAGCGCGAAAGTGAAAACCAGCTGGATAAGCCAGCACAAATTTTGGAAATGCTTTGGGGACTGTTGCGCAAATCTTAAATGATTCATTTAAGAGGAGGCGTATTTGTATATTGTAATGGACCCTGAGCGGATAGCTCTCTTCCTTTAGTAGGTAGTTGGCATTTAATATAGTTAATGCAGTTAGATAGGAATTTAATTCTAGATTTGATAGCCTAGAGCCCGAGAGGGAAAACGGATATAGACACCCTCCTTTGTACATTGTAACATTAGCATTGTTCAGGAGAAGAAGAGCATGTAGAGAACTGTATGAAGAACACCCATGTACAGGCATTTGAATTAATAGAAGAAAGCTTTGATTCAAATCCATGGTTTTGTGTTACTTCTCTGTGTATTGATGTTATGCTCAATTAATGTCTGTTTCCAGTTGCACAATTTCTTTTATATGCTATGTATGTGTTTTCATGGTTGAGTTGAAGTCTGAAGAAGAGTGAATGAGTTTCAATTGTCTCTCTAATTGAGTCAGATATTCCTGCAAGGAGTGCAGTCGAATTGTCCACAAGGAGTGCGTTGACAGAAGGGTTCAACTAGAGTTAGCTTTTGTTCTCATTTCCTCGAAGGTGCAGTTAGGCTCAGTGCTGTGCAAGGAGTGCGCAGGCCAGGGAGAAGTCTCAGAGTTGTGATTCTAAGAAAATATTCGGAAGACTGCTACGGCAGGTGTGCGCAGAGTCAGGGAAGGTCGAACACTTGAAGTGTTCGCAGAGTTGTCGCAAGGATTGCGAGCAAAAGGGATCTCATTCTGAGAGACTGAGAAGCTGGAACAAGATCAGGAGGAGTAGAGCCTTCAAATTTGTTAAGGGACTGCACAGAAGGGTCCATATCAAGAAATCCTCAAGGAGGAAGAAGCGAGGGTCAAGATCTATGGAGGGAATTCGTGGAAATCCCGTCAACCATTGAATCTATCAGGAGTTGCAACGAGGTTAAACCCTAGTGAGCAGAGGAGAAGTCCCAAAGCAGTCATCGAGATATTGGAGTCATCGGAATTCCCGAGAGGGTAGAAATCACAACATCAAGAATCGTGATCCGTGATATCCCGACAGGATCAAAACCGTTCATCATGTGGGACACGTGTCAGGGGATCCCGAGGAGTCGAGGTTTGGAGAATCGGGGTTTCTAAGAACAGGAAACTCTTGTCGCTTTGAATCGCGAAATGCGATATCCCGATGGACGGATCATGTGGGCCACAGTCAGGGTTAGTGGCGGACAGGTGGCATACCATATCAGGGATCGGGAAAAGGTAAGTCCTGAATCCTTTGGTATTAGGATTCACGATCCCGTGAATTCTCAAATCCCGACAGAGGCGACGAGAGGTGGAAAAGTCAACCCGCACGTGTGCCTCGGAGTATTGGCACATCGGGGTTCGTAGTTCAGAAATTCCATTTGTTGACGTCGCGAGTAGAGATTTCCCGATAGGGAGAACTCCGATAGTAGAGGAGAAAGTCAATGTTGACTCGCATTGGATTTCGAGGAATTGTGAGGCACAAGACACGCGACCATAGGATTCGCAAAATTGTGAGGTCCGATTTCCCAATCATTAAGGGAGATCCATTGGAGAGTTGTTGTGGGTAAGAAAAATTCCCAATAGGGAATCAGAGGAACCTTTGAGTTCTTCGGGCCATGAACAAAAGAAGGTCCTGAGGAAGCGGACGTGCTCCGAGGAGTGGAGTTGCGTCAGTTGTGGTATCAGAGCAGGAATATCTCTTTGCTTCCTGTAGCAAAGAAGAAGAATAAATTCGCCATGCCGCCGAGGAGAGAAAGACAATCACTAGACCCAGAGGATAGGGAGGTGCGGAGAAGAGGCAGGAAGGTAGTCAATCCAGAAATGGAGAGACAGATGAGAGATCTTTGGGCAAGACTCGAGGACATGGAGACAACTCAAAGATGCACAACTAGTGCAGGGGATCTGAGTGATTCCGACAACGAAGTTGAAGCTGAACAAGAAGAGGAAGTTGCATCCGAAGATGCAGCAAATGAACGTCTAATTAAAGCTATTGCCAGGATGGGTGAAAAATCGAAAATGGACATTCCATTTTATGAAGGAAATCTGGATGCGGAGGAGCTACTAGATTGGATAAGAGCTCTCGACACATACTTCGATTACGAAGATGTCGAAGATGATAAGAAAGTCAAGCATGCTATCACGTGCTTGAAAGGACATGCAACATTGTGGTGGGACAAGATACAAGCTAACAGATGCTGCAAAGGCAAGCAGAAGATCAAGAGTTGGGATCGAATGATTGCAAAGATGAAGGCAAAGTTCATCCCAAGAGACTACCAAATCACTCTATTCAGGAGGATGCAGAACCTGAGATACAAGTTGATGACAGTGAAAGAATACACTGAGGAATTCTATCGACTGAACATCAGAGCAGGTCATCGGGAGAGCGATGATGAGAAGGTTGCTAGATATCTGAATGGTCTGAGATATGACATTCAGGATGAATTAAGAATGGTTACCATCAGGACGGTGGAGGATGCTTATCAGATGGCTCTGAAAGCTGAGGAGAAGCTGAGCCATAAGCAAGGACAGTGAGGGAGAGGTAGGAGTCAGCCCAGAGGTAAGGCGGTAGCCCAGGACAAATACCAAAAGCCCAAAGAGGAATGGAAGAAACCTCAAGGTAAGATTGAGAGAGGTGGAACCTCACAGCGTAGACAACCATATCTTGAACAGAGAGGGCAACGTACAGAGCAGAAGGGAGATTATGCTGATGCAAATACTTTTCCTCGTACCAGAGGTAGAGGAAGAGGCTGAGGTGGAGTTATCACATGCTTCACATGTGGAAAGAATGGGCACAAGTCTTACAAGTGTCCAGAGAAAAAGAAGGACATTGGGGAAGCTCACATCACCGAGCCGCAGAGGCGAGATGTTGAGGCCGAAGATGCAGAAGGCGGAAGATCGCTTATGATGCGAATAGTCCTTTTGACACCCGAGAAGGAGGTGGAAAGTTCAGTCCAAAGGACCAGACTTTTCAGAACAGCTTGCAAGACCATGGATAGGGTGTGCAAGGTCATTGTTGATAGTGGTAGCATGGATAATCTCGTATCTACAGAGATGGTAGAAAAGCTGGAGCTGGAGACGACTGATCATCCAAGCCCATACAGAGTTTCGTAGCTACAGAAAGGACACCAAGTAACTGTTACTAAACAATGCTTGGTTGAATTCAAAATAGGAGGATATAATGACAAGATTTTATGTGATGTTATTCCTATGGATGTTTGTCATCTATTGCTAGGTAGACCATGGCAATATGACAGAAATGTGATTCATGATGGGAGAATGAACACATATTCTCTGGAGAAGAATGGGAGAACCCATATGTTGCTTCCGATAAAGGATAAGGAAGTGAAGCCAGAAGTAAGCAACACAGTACTTCTCATGAGTGGGAAGGAGCTTCTTACGGAGGTTAAGAAGAAGGGAGATCCACAATTCTTTGTGGTCAGGAAGCCGAGAATTGTTCTGACTAGCACAAGAGTGGATGATTTACCGGATGAAGTTCAGGAACTGCTAGAAGAGTTCGCTGACATCATAGTGGATGAATTACCTCGTTTGTTGCCACTGATGAGGAGTGTGAGTCACCATATAGATCTCATACCAGGAGCAAGTTTGCTAAACAAAGTTGCGTATAGGCTGACACCGCAAGAAAATGAAGAGGTCAAGAAGCAGGTCCAGGAGTTATTGGACAAGGGATTAGTCAGAGAAAGCTTGAGTCCATGTGTTGTTCCAACAGTACTCAGTCCGAACAAAGACGGAGGCTGGAGGATGTGTACCGACTCAAGAGTGATTAACAAAATAACCATTAGATACAAGTTTCCACTGCCGAGAATGGAGGACCTGATGGATTGCCTGAGCTGGGCAAAGTATTTTTCAAAGATAGATTTGAAAAGCGGATACCACCAGATTCGCATGAGGGAAGGCGATGAGTGGAAGATAGCCTTCAAGACTAACGAAGGTTTCTATGAATGGCTAGTCATGTCGTTTGGCTTGACAAATGCACCAAGTACCTTTATGCGATTGATGAATGAAGTCCTAAGGGAATTCATCGGGAAATTTGTCATTGTGTATTTGGATGATATATTGATTTACAGTAAATCAGTGGCAGAGCATTTGAAGCATTTGGCCATTGTGATGAGGAAGCTACAGCAAGAGAAGTTGTTGATAAATATGAAGAAATCCTCATTTATGAAGACAGAGCTCATTTACTTGGGTTTTGTTATTTCAGTGAATGAATTGAAGATGGATCCGAATAAAGTGGAGGTAATTAAGAATTGGCCATCACCGAGAAATATTTTCGAGGTGAGAAGTTTTCATGGTTTGGCTAGTTTCTACCGAAAGTTCATCAGGAATTTCAGTGGGATTAGTGTAGCAATGATGGATACAGTGAAGAAGTGACATAAATATTTTCACTGGATAGTAGAGGCTGAAAAGAGCTTCAATCTGTTGAAGTGGAAGATCACGGAACAACCAGTGTTGGTGTTGCTGGATTTCCAAAAAACATTTCAGGTGATATGTGATGCAAGTGGGTTTTCCATAGGAGCGGTCTTGAGTCAGGAAGACAGACAAATTGCATATTTCAGTGAGAAGTTGAATGAGGCAAAGGTGAAATACTCCACGTATGACAAAGAATTTTATGCTATCATACAGGCGCTGAAGAAGTGGAGGCATTACTTGATCCCAAAGGAATTTGTTTTGTACAGTGATAATCATGCATTACAGTTTGTGACTCAACAGGAGAAGTTGAATCAGAAACATGCAAAATGGGTAGAGTATATGTAGAATTTCACGTTTGTGGTTAAGCACATTTCAGGTACTGCTAACAAAGTGGCTGATGCTTTGAGCAGGAAGTGTTTGTTGATGCAGGAATTCTGAGTCAAAACATTGGGTTTTGAAAATCTTAGAGACATGTACACAGGGGATGTAGATTTTGCAGAGGTGTATGAAGCAGCTGAGAATCCAGTTCTCAGAGATAGAAGCCCTTGGATAGATTATACGATCCAGGAGGGATTGTTGTTCAGAGGCAATCAACTGTGTATTCAAAAATGCTCCATGAGGGAGAACTTGTTAAAGGAGAAACACAACGGTGGATTAGCAGGACATTTTGGCCATGACAAAACATTCGCGAAGCTGAATGAGTCATATTTTTGGCCGGGGATGCGTGCAGACGTCAAGAGATTTGTTGACAGATGCAGAATTTGCCAGCATTCGAAGGGGAGGAAGCATAATACAGGTTTTTATTAGCCATTACCCATACCAGAGAGGCCATGGGAGGCGATAAGCATGGATTTTGTATTGGGGTTGCCAAATACACAAAGAGGTGTTGATTCAATCTTTGTGGTAGTAGACAAATTTTCAAAGATGGCACACTTCATTCCATGCCAGAAGACCAGCGATGCGACTCACATCACCAATCTGTTCTTCAAGGAGGTCATTCGACTTCATGGATTGCCGAAGAGTATAGTTTCGGACAGGGACAACAAATTCATAGGGCATTTTTGGAGGACCTTATAGAAAAAGATGGGATCTAACTTGGCGTTTAGTTCTGCTTATCATCCGCAGACGGATGGGAAAATGGAAGTGGTCAACAGAAGCCTGGGAGACTTACTGAGAAGCTTGGTGACGGAGCACCATAGCAGTTGGGACCACATATTGCCACAGGCAGAGTTTGCATATAATGATTCAGTGAACAGGAGCATAGGCAGAAGTCCATTTCAGGTTGTATACGGGATGCAACCGAGAGGAGTCTCTGAATTGCGAGATTCAGAACAAACTGCTACTAGCAGTGCAAGTGCTGAAGAATTTGCAGAAGCAATGAAGGAACTTCACCGCAAGGTGAAGCAGCGACTGCAAATTTCAAGCCAGGAATATAAGCACAGAGCAGATCAACATCGGAGACAACTTCATTTTGAAGTTGGTGATCTAGTTCTGGAACACTTGAGGAAGGAAAGGTTCCCAAGGGGAACATACAATAAGTTGAAGATGAAGAAAATCAGGCCATGCAAGGTCTTGAGAAAATTCGGAGAAAATGCTTATGAGATTGAGTTGCCGGATGGTATCGGAATATCTTTGATATTCAATATCACATACTTATACCCATACAGGACTGGAGAAGTAGACACTGGAATTGAGGAGCCCGTGATCCAGTGGGTGAAACAATTACCAGTTGCAGAAAAGCCACAAATGGAATGTATACTGGACAAGAGAGCGGGTAAGAAGACCAGAAGGAAAGAATACTTCGAGTATCTGGTCAAGTGGAAGAACCACCCAGTGGAAGATGCCATCTGGGAGACTGAAGCAGAAATACAAAAGCATGGACAGACCATGCAGGAGCTCATGGATAGGAGCCCATGAAATTTTTCAAGCCGAGGAGTATGATGCAGGAGCATCGCCAGCACATCAAGCGAGCCAGCGTGGAAGCAGAAACCAGCTGGATAAGCCAGCACAAATTTTGGAAATGCTTTGGGGACTGTTGCGCAAATCTTAAATCAGTCATTTAAGAGGAGGTGCCTTTGTATATTGTAATGGACCCTGAGCGGATAGCTCTCGTCCTTTAGTAGGTAGTCGGCATTTAATATAGTTAATGTAGTTAGATAGGAATTTAATTCTAGATTTGATAGCCTAGAGCCCGAGAGGGAAAACGGATATAGACACCCTCCTTTGTACATTGTAGCATTAGCATTGTTTAGGAGCAGAAGAGCATGCAGAGAATTGTATGAAGAACACCCATGTATAGGAATTTGAATTAATAGAAGAAAGCTTTGATTCAAATCCATGGTTTTGTGTTACTTCTATGTGTATTGATGTTATGCTCAATTAATGTCTGTTTCCAGTTGCACAATTGCTTTTATATGCTATGTATGTGTTTTCATGGTTGAGTTGAAGTCTGAAGAAGAGTGAATGAGTTTCAGTTGTCTCTCTAATTGAGTCAGAGATTCCTACAAGGAGTGCAGTCGAATTGTCCGCAAGGAGTGCGTTGACAGAAGGGTTCAACTAGAGTTAGCTTTTGTTCTCATTTCCTCGAAGGTACAGTTAGGCTCAGTGTCGTGCAAGGAGTGTGTAGGCCAGGGAGAAGTCTCAGAGTTGTGATTTTGAGCAAAGATTTGGAAGACCGATGCGGCAGGTGTGCGCAGAGTTAGGGAATGCCGAACACTTGAAGTGTTTGCAGAGTTTCCGCAAGGATTGTGAGCAAAAGGGCTCTCGTTCTGAGAGACTGAGAAGCTAGAACAAGCTCAGGAGGAGTAGAGCCTTCAAATTTATTGAAGGACTACACAGAAGGGTCCATATCAAGAAATCCTCAAGGAGGAAGAAGCGAGGGTCAAGATCTGTGGAGGGAATTTGTGGAAATCCCGTCAATCATTGAATCTATCAGGAGTTGCAACGGGGTTAAACCCTAGTGAGCAGAGGAGAAGTCCCGAAGGAGTCATCGGGATATTGGAGTCATTGGAATTCCCGAGAGGGTAGAAATCACGACATCAGGAATCACGATCCGCGATATCCCGATAGGATTAGAACCGTTCATCGTGTGGGACACGTGTCAGGGGATCCCGAGGAGTCGGGGTTCAGAGAATCGGGGTTTCTAAGAACAGGAAACTCTTGCCGCTTGGAATCGCGAAACGCGATATCCCGACGGACGGATCGTGTGGGCCATAGTCAGGGTTAGTGGTGGACAGGTAGCATACCATATCGGGGATTGGGAAAAGGTAAGTCCTAAATCCTTTGGTATCAGGATTCGCGATCCCGCGAATTCTGAAATCCCGACAGAGGTGACAAGAGGTGGAAAAGTCAACCCACACGTGTGCCCCAGAGTATCATCACATCGGGGTTCGGAGTTCAGAAATTCCATTTGTTGACGTTGCAAGTAGTGATTTCCCGATAGGGAGAACTCCGATAGTAGAGGAGAAATTCAACGTTGACTCGCATCGGATTTCGAGGAATTGTGAGGCACAAGACACACGACCATAGGATTGGAGAAATCGCGAGGTCTGATTTCCCGATCATTAAGGGAGATCCATTGGAGAGTTGTTGTGGGTAAGGAAAATTCCTGATAGGGAATCAGAGGAACCTTTGAATTCTTCGGGCCGTGAATGAAAGAAGGTCCTGAGGAAGCGGACGTGCTCCGAGGAGTGCGGCTGTGTCATAGTTTACCTTTGTATTTTCCTGATCCTTTCTTCTGTCTTCTCACAAAATTTTCAATCCCATCTATGTCGGAGTCTGTGTTTTTCTCTACTTTAAAAGATGCCTCTCTTGTAGTGGATTTAAATTTGGTGATTCTCATTTCATAATAAGTTAGGGTTCCAAGAAGTTGATCTAGAGTCATTGTTTTGAGATCAGCTATTTCCTCTATAGCAGAGACCTTTGGATTAAATATATCAGGAAGAGATCTTGATATTTTTTGGATTAGAAAAGAATCAACTATCGTTTCACCTAGCCCTTTCATAGTGTTGACAAGTCCTTCTATACGTAAAAAGTACTTACTGATAGTTTCATCTTCATCCATCTTTAACTGCTCAAACTTCAGTCTGTGAGTCTGAAGTTTTGCGTCTTTCACTTTTTCATCACCGTCATAATTGCTTATCAGTTTGTCCCACATAACTTTTGTTCAGTCACAATGCATGACTTTGACAAACTCGGCTTCAGAAAGTCCACTAAGGATGGCATTCATTACTTTCGCATTAAATCTAAACTCCAACTTATCATCTTTTGAGGCCAAGAATACAAGCTTCACATATCCCGTTTCAACGACATACTAAACATCAGCACCCAAGGACATTAAATGTGTTCTCATCCTCATTTTCCATAAGGCAAAGTTTGTTCCATCAAACAGAGGGGGTCTATTACTTGAACCTCCATCGTGACTCGTCATGTTCAATTTTATGGATCTACCTTTGATCAAAGGCACCTGCTCTGATACCAATTGCTGGAAATATAACTGAGAGGGGGGTTGAATCAATTATATATATATATATATATATATATATATATATATATATATATATATATATATATATATATATATATATATAAGCTTGAAACTTTTCTCATGTTTTATTTTTATTCTTTCTAGATTATTATTTAATGTGTTATTGATAACATAACATGCATAGATATATAATGATCAAACATACAGAATACACAGAGACACTGATTTTCCTGAGGAAACCCATAAAGGGTAAAACCCTCTTCTTCTTGATATGATAAGTAATCTTTACACTATGTACATTATCATACTTATGAGATCCAACTCATTGTGAGGCTCCCACCTCTGTTTTGCAAGCTACAACTTGATGAGAGCACAAACTCTCTAGATTCTCTAGCACCCACTAGAATGAAGCACCAACTCCCTAAGTGTTCCAGTACTAACTAGATGGAAGCACCAACTTCCAATCACACAGGCATGACCTATATAACAGGGAACAATAGTTCTCCCTTGCACCACCCTACCACCCTAGTTTTTCAGGCTGCAACCAGATGGAAGCTACAACTCACTGTGTTCAAGCACCCACTTGAACCTTTGAGGACAACATTCCTCCCTAGCACCTCCCTACCACCCTGAAATCTAAAACTTTTCTTTTTGTGTTCTATTACAATGAGACAATGTTTATTCAAAGAGTTACTAGTCACTTCACTGTTCTTCCACATTGAATTTCTCTTCCTCAATCAATGTCTCTCTACTTGCATCTTCTTGAACTTTCTGATCTTCTGCTCTAAATCTGCATGTGACACCCAACCTAATTTTTCTATCTCAGATATACATTCTTGTTCCCTGCTTCTGCTCCACTTTTTCTCCTGTAGACTTCATAATTCTACCTGCATGAATCACTCCCAATAATCGCAACATTGATCTCTTCTTTGTGCTGCATTTTTATAGTCTCTATGCACCTTGTGCATGTTGCATGTGTTATCCCGCTGCATACACTTCACTGTGTTCATCATCACTGGCCCTTCTCCTGAGATCCTATGGCTTTACTGATTGTAACAGTCTTCGACCCATTTCTATCTATCAGTCGACTCTATAATGAGTCTACACTCCATTGGCAGTTGCCTCGAGACTCTTCGTCTTCTCTGTCGATCACCCTGAAGACTCTTCAAATTCTCTGGCAGAAACCATTAGTGGTCTCTAATAGTTACACCAAGGCTCTTCGGCTCCTCTGGTAGTCACCCTACAGCTCCTCAAATTCTTTGGCAGATGCAATCACTTCGTTCTAGCAGTTACTGAGAGAACCTCCGCACGTTCATGTGTTTTGGCGCCTTCTCTCTTCCTGAGGAAAAAATCACAGTGGGTGTTTTAGCCTTTCTGGCTAATCCCTTTCCTTTCACATCTGGCCTTAGGTGATGACCAAATGCCTATTCATAGGTTGTTTCATGATTTCGTGTTTCGAGATATCCAGCTGCGAGTTGCCTCGCTCCACTCGTGAAACTACGAAATGGAGCCTAGCTTTGCTAGCTCCTTCCCCTCACTTCCGTTGATATGACCATTGGGTGTGACCACAGCCCCATTCGAAACTGCATTTCATGATTTCACACTTTGGGGATTCTCCAGTGAGTCCCTTGAATCCTCGAATTCTCAGTACCTAGAATGGAGCCTAGCTATGCTAGCTCCTTCCATTCACGTGACCACCGGCGGTGACCAGGGGCCAAGTCCGAAAGTGCATTTCGCAATTCGTGTTTTGGGGATTTTGTGAAGAGTCGTCTCGACTCTCCATGTTGCAAACTCTGAAATGGAGCTTGGCTTCTCTAGCTCTGCTCTCCATCTCTCGACGATGTCACCATGAGTTATGACCACTCGCCAATCAAACGAGCGCTTCGCTCTCCAGATCAATGGTCCACAACATTTTGTGATCCAACGGCTGTGATCATGTCGCGACCTCGCATATAGCGAGTTCCCTCAACATTGCCTTTGACTTTCCTGATTTGCGAGTCAACAAAATCCCAATCGCTCACCACTTGTCCTCTGGCTCCAATGACCAAGATCATTTTGCGACCTTCCATATCGCGAATTCCAACAACTCCTTCCTCTGGGATTCCTGATCTGCAAAACGTCGAAATGGATCCATATCAAATCAACGGTTGAGATTTCTCATTGATCCAATGGCTTAGATCTTTCCGCAATTTCATGTATCGTGAGTTAGAAGGTTAGGCCCCTCCTTTCTTTTACCTTTCAGTCATCGAAATGTTGATCTGTAGCCACGTGTCCTGCCCGAAGATGGATGGTCCTCCTGCTTTTGGGATTTTGTAAGCTCGCTTCACCTTGCACTTTAAAGATCATGCAGGTTCTCCTGGATCCAATGACGGTCGGTCCCCGTGCTTGGATCTAATGCCCGAGATCTATCCTCCATCTGCGTTCTCCTCCTATCTGGACCTACGATGTCTTCCAAGCTTGTTTTCCATCAAATGACAGGCACACTTTGCCTGTGCTATCTACCTGTGTTGTTCTTGCTTGTAACCATACCATGTTGTTCTTGCCATCAATGACAAGCTCACTATACCTATAAACATGCCAACAGAGAATGCAAGAAGTAAATCAATATTACTCGAGCCACGATCATTAAACACATTAATATTATTTTTAGCTTCTTTTAATGTATTTAATATTGATACAAATTTGGTTATTTATTTTCATCATATTTTAATTTTTAACTTTTATAATTTATAATTTTTGTTTATTTAAATTTTTTATTTATAAATAACTATAATCTTTTCGATATCTTTGTCCAATTTTAAAAGATTAAAAACATCATTTAATTTAATTTATTCTCAAATCTTTATAAAAAATGTTTAGATGTTTTATATTACAACATATAATTTTATAAAAAACCTTATAGATATAAAACTCAACATAGACAAAACCATTATATAACTCATATATTTTTTTAGATGATTTGGATTTTTCTTTTTCACTTTTATATAAAAAAATAAAATAAAAAAATCTTTATTAAATTTATTTTTATTTAATAAAAATATTTCTATTTTAATTTTTTTTTATTTAATAAAAACTTGGTACCTAAAACTTATTTAAGTATGAATCTTTCTTTATTTAATAAAACCTTATTTATATATATATATATATATAATCTTTTATTTATGAGTAACAATAATCTATTCGCTGTCTTTGTCCAATTTGAAAAGATTAAAAAACATCATTTAATTTAATTTATCCACGAATCTTTATAAAATGTTTTTTTTATATAGAAGTTTTATATTACAACATATAGTTTTATACAAAAACCTTATAGATATAAAACTCACCATAAACAAAATCATCATATAATTTGGATTTTCTTTTTCACTTTTATATAAATTTTAATTTTAATTTTCTTTTTCACTTTTATATAAATTTTAACTTTTAATTTTATTTATTGAATTTATTTTTATTTACTAAAAATATCTCTATTTTATTTTTTTTATTTAATAAAAACTTGAAACTGCATTAAAAAAATTTATTTACCAAGCATTCCAAGAAGAAAGAGAACCAGGAAGCTTCTAAGGAAGGTAAGAATAAGTGGAAGGGGTAAAAGGATAATAAGACAACAAACATTGTACATCATTACAAGTATCTTAACAACCATTGCAATATTCATGGTCACATTGAGGAAAAATGTTGCAAACTACATCCAGAGTTGAACCTGAAGAACCACAAGAAGAAAGGAAAGAAAACAAACCTTGTAGCCATGTATTCAAGCAATCAAGTTGATATTAGCTCTGATGTGGACAAAAATATGTTCTACACATCTATGAATAAGGAGGTGAATCTAAGTAGCCTTCATCACCAGGAAGTGAAGGACTTGACCAAGCTCTTCCACATCAATATTCAAGTCAAAAAGACCAAGATAGATGCTATGTTTAACTCTGGTTCACAAAATAATCTCATATCAATGGATCTGATCAAAAATATTAGATTGTAGGTTCATGATCATCCTAGATCCTATCCATTGGGTTGGGTAAACAAGGATGCAGAGATCAAGGTAACACATTGCAATATTAAATTTGTTGTAAGTGTTAATTTTAATGATGAAGTAGAATTGGAGGTAGTATTGTTGAATGTAAGCAAAGTAGTTTTTGGAAGCCCCTACATTTATATGAGGGATGTTATCTTCATGTGGAGATCCAACTAGTACCACCTCATCAAGGACGGGAAATCCTTCACCATCGACATGCACAAATGCAAAAAAAAAAAAAATCATTGGTAAGTGCCAATCAAGATAAAAAAAAATTGATCATCTCTAGCAAGAAATATGTTTTACTTTTCTTAAGAGAAAATTTGTCTAATGATGATTCAATAAGGTTAAAGGCATCCTTGGAGGGGTGCAATAAAGAGAAAAAACATCAAATGGAGGAGTTTCTACAAGCATACAGAGGAGTGTTCTAGGAACCTAAAGGGCTACCACTCGAGACGGATGTGGAACACGAAATATAGATATTTCTAGACTCCCCATTACTGAGTATTGGGATATATAGACAGTTCATTATGGAAGAAAAGAAACTAAAGAAGCATGTGCAACAGTTGTTCGAGCAGGGTGTGATTCCACCAAGTACCTCACCTTGTGCATCACCCATCATAATTGTGCCCAAGAAGGATGGGACATGGAGAATGTGTACCGATTACAGAGCATTGAATAAGATTACACTGAAGAATCAATACCATCTTCCCAAGATCGATGATCTTTTGGACCGGATACAACATGTCAAGTATTTCACTAAGTTGAATTTGAAATCAGGATATCACCATATATGAATCAAAGAAGAAGATACCTGGAAGACTTTCATCAAGACAAGGTGAGGTTTGTATGAGTGGTTGGTTATTCCTTTCAGTTTATGCAGTGCACTGGCTACATTTATGATACTAATGAATGATGTTTTACACCCTTATCTAGATTTGTTTGCTATTGTCTATTTGGATTATATACTGGTTTATAGTGCTACATGGAAGAATCACATATCACATCTTATGCAAGTGTTAGAGACTTTGAAGAAGCACCAGCTACTAGCCAATTTCAAGAAATGTGAGTTTTCTCATCAATATTTGGTTTATATGGGGTATGTGATTGGTGGAGGTGAGATCAATATAGATCCCTCCAAGATGGAGGCCATCATGAAATGGTGAGTTCCTACAAAATGCACAAAAGCTAGAAGCTTTGTTGGGGAAGCAGAGTACTTGTGAAAGTTCATATCTTTGTTTTCAGCAGTAGTTGCACCGCTCCACGTAATAACAATGGGAAGTAAGATCTTCTAGTGGGGATAGAATCAACATAAGGCCTTTGATGAGATAAAAAGAAATATCATTCAAGCACCAGTTCTCATGCTACCAAAGTTGCAGAAGCCCTTCAAAGTGGAGACAGATGCAAGTGTGTATGCCATGGGAGAAATCTTGAGTAAGGAAGGCCTATCTTCTATCATTATGAATTATTTCATGGGGCAGTCCTCAACTACCCTACCTATGACAAGGAGATTCATTCCTTGATAAAATTTGTCAAAAAGTGGAAGAACTATTTGATGGTCAAGGAGAACATCATCCACACAAATAACCAACAAAGTTACAACAAGTTACAACAAACCAGGCACTATAAATGGATGGATTTCTTGCAACAATTTCATTTAGTCATAAATTATAAAAAGGGTAGCTCAAACAAGTTGACATACATGGATTTTCTTTTTCACTTTTATATAAATTTTAATTTTAATTTTCTTTATTAAATTTATTTTTATTTAATAAAAATATCTTTATTTAATAAAAATATCTTTATTTTAATTTTTTTATTTAATAAAAACTTGAAACCTAAAACTTATTTAAATATGAATCTTTCTTTATTTAATAAAACCTTATGTACATATACCTTTGATATATTGTATATATACTTCATAATTTGTTTTTAATAAAATTATATTCCATGGACGAGACGAAAGTCTTATATAGTTTGATATATTTGGAGATCATAAACAAGGCCGTAAGAGGGCGACCATTCTTCATCAAGTTGTACTCTCTCACAAGACTCTGTGCAATCTAAACCACACAATGATACTCGGTTAGAGGCATATAGATCAAGTATTATTCACATATAATCAATATGGTTTCTAATTGTCGAAGCTCAAAATTTAGAAAGTGACATGCATTGTGGCATATTATATTGTTTAAATAAATGTTTATGTATGTTTAGTGCTATACTGCTTCATCACAATATAATATGTTATGAAATTTATATATTATATTATTAAAATAAATGCTTATCGTAATTATAAATGTATAATTACAATATAATATGAATTATTTAAAATATGTATATTACATTGTATTGTATTTGTAAACTTGAATAATATATATTATTATGTTAATTGCAATTAATATATTACAAATAAATTTAAGTTATTGTTCAAGAAGTTGTATTGTATTTGTAAACCTGAATAATATATATTATTATGTTAATTGCAATTATTATATTACAAATAAATTTAAGTTATTGTTCAAGAAGTATAGTTTAAATCATTTTATTTATATATAAATGTAGAAGGGAAAGAAAAATAAATAAATTAAATATTTTCTCATGTCAAAAGATTATATATATATATATATATATATATATATAAACAAATAATTGTATTTTTACAATATGTATGCAAATTACACAATTTTATGCATAATTGTGAAGATTGTTTGAAAAGGTTTAATTATATATTATGTAATGTTTATAGTGCATTGGTGCAATCACTTGTCATTTTTAATGCTTTATAAGAGGGTGAAAAAAAAACATGTTCAAGTGATAGATTTACAACTATCCTTGAGGATTCACATACACTTATTAAGAAGGTCTAACAGATACGAGGGAGTGATCTCGAGAAACTCAATCCTTTTAGCACTTTTCTTGCACCAATCTACCATTGAAACAATATTTTCAAATGCAACTAGATACATCTCTTGTAATAAGTGCCCAAACCTTTATGAGAAATTCATTGGAAATCCATAAAACTTCACTTTATAAAATAGAAACTATAAAAATTGATGAAGAAAAATAACAAAGCATATTTTTATGCCTAATTAGTAAATCCTCAATTTATAATAAACTATAAATGCATACCATATGCAAATAAATGTCCTGATCATGAAGCTTATCTATCTCCACACTTCTTCATGTCCACTCATTTTCACAATTTATTTGATAGCTATGCAATCAAACATGACCAAGGGTTTTTCCAAAACCAAAAAGTATAATTTAGAATTAAGTAAACAATTGCACTATTTTTTTATCTTCCTCGATTAGAAACTAAGGTTTCAATAAATAGTTTAAAACTAATACACATTGCTCAATGTTGGTGCCTAGGAATGGATCCTTCCCAACCATGAAATAAATCACTTCTTTAGTAACACACATAATGTCTTTATAGGGGAGGTGTCAACAAACAAACCCTGAATTAAATATTTTTTGAAATCCTCCAAATTTTGACCTCCCAGAGTTGGCACCCCCCATCAAAGAAACTTAACACATGTTCAATGTGTAATGGTTGACCTACCCTTGGACAATCCTAAGTGGGTCACTACACCATCAGAATGATAGAGTATGTATGAAGCCTCTTCATATATTTCCCCTGGATACACTAGGCAAGAAAATTCTAAAAGGAAAGATCAATGTTCTTGTTACATCAAATCCACACTCATGGCATCAACAAATATGAATATATTCTTAAAAATATTAGGAGCATGTGAAATTTTCATAGTTTCCACATTTTTTTTCAAAATTTTCATCACACTATTGTCATGTTCGTTGACGGGGTAGCTAAAAATATCACAAATCCTGCAAACCCTTCACGTCACAGTGGATTTTCACTATTATATATGCCTAGAGTTGATTTGGATGGAGCCATCATTGTTTATTTTAGTCATATAGGCTACGATTCCATCTCAACTTTGGTTGAGGAAATAAAATATTTTCCTAAGCACCTTCCCATTTGACTCTGGTTCTATCATTGTTTACCTACTCTACTACCTTGTGTGCTTTGTAACACTTTGCTTCCCTGTGCCCGATGTTCAAGTGGGCACCAAATTGTACATTTCTCCTTGTTTAATGAAATTTGAGATTTGATTCCATTAGGATCATCAAACTTTGGTGTTATTGTCTTCTAATGATGTCGGCTCGTTAAAATGCATGAGTAAAAATTTATGTTGTGTTGTTAGAAATTCATATATTAGTGCAAGTTACTAGTGATATGTTAGTTGTTTCACTAAGAAACAAAGCCTCCCAAATAAAGCCTCCAATCTGCTCCATAAATCATTTGGAGTGAATTCTTGTGAGTCATCATATACTTGATGGAGAATTTCAGGAGAAATAAAATAGAGGATACATCCTATGGTCATATCTTGTCTATTGAGAAAGTCATTTTTCTCATCGACATAATCAGGATCTACTTCCATTGCCATAGTTATTTGGTACAAGCCTCTACATCTAAGCATAAGCAGAATTTTTGGCTTCCATTCCAAATAGTTGTGAGGCGTGAGAATTATTTATGGCGAATAATCCATCTTTTTGTTGTCTTCAATCTTTTTTACCTGCAAAACAAATGTGGTGTAGCTTTTGCTTAGCAGTCCATCGGCTCTAATACCATGTAAATGTGTTGAAACTGCATAGAATAGATCTAGCTAAACAATGATACATACATTTGCAGAGAGAATAGAAGAAAGAAGAAGAAGGAGAGAAAGAATGGAAGAATTCTCATTAACCGTTGTGAATAATGAATAATTTGCACATGATATACTATGTATAACTCAATGAGTTTGACTTGAGGTGAAACAATGCACCATAGTGGTGGTCTAGAGTGATCTGGACACACACTAGTAGTTACGGGAGTGAACTTCCACCTATTCTAGTCTCTTAGGCTGTTACAGGAGTGAACTACCACCTAGTTGAGTTAACTAGTCAATTAGTCTTCAGTTAACTGATTGAATAGAGAGTAGTGAGGATTTAACTCATGGAATCAAGGATAATGTGCCACTCTAGTGATGATACCAAGGAAAGGTCGAATTAGCATGGTGATGATCCCAATGTTGCATGGTGACAAAACCAATGCAACATCTAAACTCAACTCAACTAGTCAAACTGAAGTGTCAACTGAAAGAGAATATTCTCCAGATGGAATGTTCTCCCCTAAAATATAGGAGACTAGATAATGAATGATTATGACTAATAAACAAGGAAAAACCTTAGGAAAAAAAAATCATAGGTGTGTGTGAAGTAACTCCAACAAAATAGAGCTACATTTGCAATGTTTGTTGACTAATTTTTGGAAATGATGATACTTCCACGAGTGTCTTTGGACAATCAAATTCTTCTTGGTATGAGATAACACATTCGAGCAACAATCCTCCATCCTGATGTAGCTAGTCACATCTTCCCATAGAATCAAAATATGTTCATCGTTCTCATCAAAGTTGGAAGCACACTCTAGGTTGTGCATGGACATTAATTGTAAATTTGTCCTTTGTTGAAGCCGTCTACATGGATGTTAATATGTCCTTTGTTGAAGCGATCCATCTATCCTGCAAGTGTCCAAGAAAATGTATGATCTAAACACGTTGTTTCGTGTCTTCCCTTGCACCATCTAGGTGTTTCCATTCTCCACAACGATTAACCACAATTGTAGTGCAAAATGGAATTTTGGGAAAATTACCTACACATTTTACTTGTTCAATTGGATGTATTAAACAAATTCATGACCCATGCTTTATGGAATATACGTCAACAAATGTTTACTAACTAGGTTGTCATTTATAATGTTGACATGATAATGCCCACTCCTCAGCAATGAAGAAAAAAAATTAGTGAACATTTAATGTTATTATTAGATATTGAAAAGGTTATTGTCCTCACATATTCCACGAGAATGTTGGAAATATAACTAAGAGGGGGGCTGAATCAGTTATATATATATATAAGCTTGAAACTTTTCTCGTGTTTTCATTTTATTATTTCTAGATTATTATTTAATGTGTTGCTAATAACTTAACATGCATAGATATATAATGATCAAACATACAAAATACACAGAGACACTAATTTTCCTGAGGAAACCCATAAAGGGTAAAAACCTCTTCTTCTTGATATGATAACTAATCTTTACATTCTGTACATTATCATACTTATGAGCTCCAACTCATTATGAGGCTGCCACCTCTATTTTGCAAGCTGCAACTTGCTGAGAGCACCAACTCTCTGGATTCTCTAGCACCCACCAGAAGGAAGCACCAACTCCCTAAGTGTTCTAGTACCAACTAGATGGAAGCACCAACTTCCAGTCACACAGGCACAACCTGTATAATAGGGAACAATAGTTCTCCCTTACACTACCCTGCCACCCTGGTTTTTCTGGCTGCAACCAGATGGAAGCTACAACTACCTGTGTTCAAGCACCCACTTGAACCTCTAAGGACAATAGTCCTCCCTAGCACCTCCCTACCACCCTGAAATATAAAAATTTTCTTTTCGTGTTCTATTACAGTGAGACAATGCTTATTCAAAGACTTATAAGTCACTTCATTGTTCTGCCACACTGAATTGCTCTGCCTCAATCCATGTCTCTCTTGTTGCATCTTATTGAACTTTATGATCTTCTACTCTAATTCTGCATGTACAACTCAGCCTACTTTTTTTGTCTCAGATATACATTCTTGTTCCCTGCTTATGCTCCTCTTTTTCTCCTGTAGACTTCATAATTCTACCTGCATGAATCACTCCCAATAATCGCAACACCGATCTCTTCTTTGTTCTGCATTTTTATAATCTATGTGCACCTTGTGCATGCTTCATGTCCTATCCGACTGCATACACTTCACTGCGTTCATCATCAATGGCCCTTCTCTTGAGATCCTTTAGCTTTATCGACTGTAACAGTCTTCAAGCCATTTCCATCTATCAGTTGACTCTATGATGAGTCTACACTCCACTGGCAGTTGCCTTGAGACTCTTCATCTTCTCTGTCAATCACCCTGAAGACTCTTCGAATTCTATAGAAGAAACCATCAGTGGTCTCTAACAGTTACACTGAGGTTGTTCGGCTCCTCTGGAAGTCACCCTACAGCTCCTCAAATTCTTTGGCAAATGTAATCACTTCGTTCTAGCAATTACTGAGAGAACCTCTGCGTGTTCATGCGTTTTGGCGCCTTCTCTCTTCCTGAGGAAAACTTCACAGTGGGTGTTTTAGAATTTTTGGCTAAGCCCTTTCCTTTCACATGTGGCCTCAGGCGGTGACCAAACTCCTATTTAGAAGTTGTTTCACGATTTTGCGTTTCGAGATATCCAGCTATGAGTTGCCTCTCTCCACTCGCGAAACTCTGAAATGGAGCCTAGCTTTGCTAGCTCCTTCCACTCACTTCCTTTGATATGACCATTGGGTGTGACCACATCCCCATTCGTGTAACATCCCTAGTTAAATAATTGCTTAAGCTTTATCAAGTATAATTAATTAAATAATCAACTGTCCTAATGTATATTAGTTAAATAAGGATTATTTATTAATAATATTAATTAATTAATTAATTATTGTTTAATATATGTTGATTAATTAATTAATTAACACACTTAATGTTTTGGTAATGAATTAAAAGTTTAATAATTTTTAATTTATTTAATAGAAAACTTAATGTATGAAGGGATAAGGCATTGAATGGAGGGATAAGGCATTAAATGGAGGGATAAGGTGGGTGCCATTGAATGAAGGGAGGATGTGGTGAATGGAAAGAGGATATGAGAGGGCAGAGGCATTCGAGAGGGGGGACTTTGGAATTTTGGGGAAGGAAGCATTATTTTGAGATTAGGGACTGTATTTTTCTAGTTTGGAGTTTGGGTGGACTGTTACAAAGGACCATCGGTTGCTAGGAGTTTTGGGCTCGGGGGCTAGGAATCCTCACGGAATCCTAGAGCTAAGGAGCCAGATAAGATCTATTCCTAGCTGGCAGGGAGGAAAGATTTGGTTTTGGGCATATTTTGGGCAGAGCAGCAGTGAGGACAGATAGAGATTGGAGAAATAACATCAGTCAGAGGTATGTATTTTAATGATTACGTCATGTTAGGTGGTTATCATCATGCTGTTGAATATGCTTATATGCTAAATAATGAAATTGCTTATATGTTGAAAAGAAATTTTATGTTTAAATTTATGAATTTTATTAGGCTTTGTTAAATTAGGATCTTACACATGGTATCAAAGATTCAGTTTGAAGCACTAGAGCCTTAAGGGCCTACCTACAACTGAATTTTCTTTCTTTAGAACCAACACATGTTCACCTGCAAACCTGTAAAAAAAAAAAATATGAAAATAGACAATTCAGAATTACACAAATGAAATAAGGTAATGCTACACAAATTACTTCCAAATGACACCACAAAACAACAGTTTAAGTGCTCTGTACACAACTAAAAAGACTTATGACGACTGACCAGAGACAATTTTAGCGTATGCCTATCATCTGAGAGTTGATCACACTTTCACTTAGAAGTAAAACATTTTTTTTTCATAACCAAACTGGAAGCAGAATACATGACAAATTATTTGAATTCATAAATCCAACATCTAATGCTTATTAACAAAACAAGGGCACCATTTCAGAAATAATGGATTGCCAAACGAATCCATCTTGTTGTACAAGATGACCCGGTATAAGTTTCAAGATAAATATAAAGACATAATTCACAAGATCCACTAACATACAATAAGCATATACATCAGATCTGCCCACTACTTACTGTAATCTCCAACAGAATTGAGTACAAAAAAAAAATGTCGTACGACCAACTTTTCTAATTGAAATGGAAGTTAACAGTGCTCCCATGGAACTATAGATTTCCCAAGCCAGATTACTAATGTCTCCTCAAAGGGGCAGCTTGAGTAAAAGTGACAAAAAAAACAGATATATACACGTCATTAGCGATAAGGAAGTTTCTTAAGAATAAGAATCATCAACGGTTGCATATAAAGGTATGCGGAGCTACATGTATTAGCAAGGAGATTACCTACCACTTCTTTTATCTTTTGCCTTGCCATCTGGTACCTGTTCGCTCCTATTTTCATAGAAAGAAAACAACCCCGCAATCTTACACAATCAAAATAAAATGAAGTGAACAAATTAAAATATTTAATAACATCAAGCTCAAATACCGAGCTTCTCTCAATGGTTTCTTCCATGAAACATCATCTATCAGACCAAGGAATTTTTCATGCCATCAGTTTTTCTCGTGATTCCTTTTTTTTATTGCTTAAAGGAATTGATCCTTAACATGTCAATGAGACACCAAGAATTTATATTAACTAATGACATTGCAGTCATGTTTCAAAGCCAGAGCCCAAGCAAGCCAACGCCAAACACAATTGAGTAGCCAGAGCCCAAGCGCCAGCAAGAGCGCCAAACACAAGTCCACACATAAGTCACTAAAGCCAAGCGCCAAGCCATTCATTGCTCAATGTGCCCATGTGTGGCCCATGCACAGAGCCAGCGCTCGAGCGTTTAAAACACCTGCATCAACAACAACACAAGATCAAACACACAATACCAGCCAACGCCTAAGCACCAGTGCCAAACACATACAGCCATAGGATTAACAAAAATACACAATACATAAACCAACACACAAGAGGGCCAAGCCCTTGATACCATTCCAACAGACTTGAACCCTTGATTGGAACTCTTGATCCCTTCTCGCACCTACACCAATGCATAGCACAAAGCCCGAACGTCAAGATGTAGAGGAAGCCTTTGTGCTCTACGAGCCCACAAGTGCGCTACGCACTAGCATCAAGTCAAGCCAAAGTCTAGCGCCCAAGCGCCAAACATCAGACCAATTCACATGGAGGAGGAGCCCAAGGGGGCACCTTTGTTTGCACAACTCGTCCACGCAACCTGCAACCACCACACAGCATCCAATGCACCAACGAACATCTCCACATGACCTGCAACCACCACACACCATCCATCGCACTAGCGGACAGCTCCACGCGACCTGCAACCACCAACACAACTAAAAAAAATAATAAGTCGTCGTAACCAAGCGCGTAGCCCGCAGGCCTAGCCAGAGATAAAAATAAGAAAGAAAAAAAATTAGTGTAGTTGAGGATCCCACGAGAGGGCGCCACTATGATCAGCGCGTCCAAAACCAGGCTTTAAGCCTCTGAGTAGGATACCCACAGGTCGAGCTTGTCGAGCCTGCTGAGAGGGAGAGCCAAGAGTGGAGAGGCAGCATATTGATTAGGGTTTGGGGATAGAGACCCGAGAAGAGTGTGTTTAGGGTTTTAGGCAGTGAATCGGTGATGGGGGGGGGGGCATGTGGGCCTCATGCGAGGACCCACGATGCCCATTTCAAATTTAATTTTTTTTATTGTTTTAATTTTATGTAATATTTTAAATTTATTATTATTTTTTTTTAATTTAAAAAAAAAATAATTAAAAATAATTCATTTATTATCATTGCTTTAAATTATTTAAATTATGTATATATGTTTAAATTATATAATTTAAATCTTTAAAATTATTATTAAAAAGAATTAAGTTATTATATATTTTTTAAATTAAAGATTTAAATTATATAATTTAAATTAATTTAATAATAATAATTTAATTTAAAATATAATTAAAGATTTAAATTATATAATTGCTTCATCTTATTATTATTAATTTAAAATATTGTCATTGCTATCACCTATTAATTTTAAATAAAATCTTAACTATTTTCTAGCACTAGAATTAATTTAAAATATATATTTAAAATTAAAGATTTAAATTATTATAGATTTAAATTTAGGTTTAAACTTATATAGGTTTAAAACTAAGGTGATTAACTCATTAGTTCTTAATAATTAATTAAAATTAGGTTGAAAATCACATTAATTAGTTTTAAACAAAAAGTTTAAGGACTTGGACCAAGATAAGCGGGAGGGGGTTTCATGCACGCTAGGAAAGTAAGCTAGAGGAATTGGCGAGTATGGTGCAAAGCTAATGTAGCTACCAGGTGAGGGAGTCAGTAGTTTTCTTAGGCAAAGACATCAAGCTTAGATTCTTTAACCCTAACCTAGCCACCTCCCCTAAAGAAAGTAACGTATGTTTACAGACAAGTAAAAAAAACTTACGCCTAACCTTGTTTTCTAGTTTAAGATGCGCAAATGTGAAATGTCCTTGAACTCACCCTGACAACTTTGGTTGATACAGGTTAAATTATACAAGATGGTTAGGACTCGAGGAAATCGAGGCAGAGAGGCATTGTCACAGGGACCGCCAGCTCCGCCACCACCATCGCCTGAACTAACTCTCATATTGCGCTCTTTGGAGGCCATAAATGAGACTTTAAAGGGGTGTCAACCAATAGGGATCAAAGTGGATCCCCCACCATCTGGAATGGGTAATCCAGAAGCATTGAGGGATTCATGGGTAGGACCTCCACCCGAAGAAATCACTAGAGAACTGTAGAAGATCAAACTTCTAGAGTTTGTCGGGGGTCGTGCCAGTGAATGTGCAAAAGCATGGTTGGAAGGCATGACAAGGTGTTTTGCCTTAAGAGACTATGTGTCCACTTCAAAGGTGAAGATAGTGATTTTTCAGTTGAGAGACAGTGCCTTGAACTTGTGGGGCAACCTAGAAATACAACTGCATCTTACCCCGGACACCGTATCTTGGGAACTTTTCGAGGAGAGGTTCCAAAGGAAATATCTACCAGCTTACTATGAGGAACAACAAGTGGGAGAATTTCATGCTCTAGTACAGGGAAACAAAATCATAGAAGAATATGAGATCGGGTTTATGAAATTGGTCAAATATGTTTCATTCATGGATAATGACCAATGACAAAAAGAACGCTTTGTCTATGGGTTAAACCCTAAGATAAGGGCTATGGTGCGGATGTGGAAACTGTATTCAGTAGCAGAAGCTATAGAAAATGTGCGTTATGCGGAGGAACATATGAACATAACTGGAGGTACGAGACCGACCTTTTCGCATCGTCGTGGATTCGTGGGGAAGGCCCCTAGGACATTTCCCATGGGAGGGGGCTCAAGGCCAGCTCCATATGGTAATAGAGTTGCACCAAGGACAGTAGCCACGGGGATTTCAATGACAGCAAGTGTAGCATCTCACTCATCACCAACGACATAGGCAGGTCCATGACCATCTCAGGGGACAGCTAGTAGGGGCAGGGGTTCCAGGGGAAGGAACTCATTTTAGAGACAGTCACATAATAATGCACAGGTTCAATCCCATGTTACCTGTTGGGAGTGCGAAGGACCCCATTACTAGCGTGACTACCCAGAGTTACAATCAATATTTGTGCATAGAGAAGGAAAGGCCCCGATGGGAAGAGCAAGTGGCAGCCACCAGATTTACGCAGCGGTTAATAATCATCAGGAAGAACATCAATCCACGATGGTGGAGTCATCAGGTACGCTAAATCATATCAATGTTAAGATTTTATTTGATTCTAGTGCTACACATAGTTTCATTTCACCATCTGCATTATAAAAGAGTGGGTTGGAAGCCTACGAGCACGATGAATTTAAATAAGTTGAGATGGCCTCAGGGGAAAAACAAGCGGTAGGACTGTTGGAAGCCAATTCACATTTTCCCACTATCTTATAAGCTACCTACACCAATGTTTTGCAAACATCAATTTTGCGTTGCAATTTTCAAATAAACGACACTTTTATTTTTGCGACATTTTCACATTTACCTTTGTCTTTGTTTTCACGACTGTAAGCGTGAAAACTTGGTCTTTCGTAGTCACATTAAAATCATTATTTGAACTGTCGTTATCCTTCTTGTTGATATGCCCATTACGCTTACATTTCACTTATCATTATGCAGCTGGCAAAACTTTCGAACTGTACTCATTGGACATTCTTGGATTGATTGTGTGACTTGGTTTCATTGAGTTTGTAATGCATTGGCATTTGGATTTACATGTTATTTGATCAAATTACTTTGCACATTGGTTTCATAAGATATATAGGTGTTATGGTTAAACCCTTGAAATATTTCATTTGACATGATACCTAGTTTCAAAACGCATTGGTACCTCGCTTAAACTCTTTATATGAATTGATACATCGTATGTCACATAGTCAAAACACTTGGTATTGATTTCAATTTGTATGATTGGTTTTAAAAACTATGGCATAACATTGATTGTGCGCATTGGTTTATACACTTACCATTGGTTTCATTGGTCGGCCAAGTGACATGATTGTTGAACTATACTATAATGGGTAGAACAGCTATAAGCCGACGGTTGTACCTTGGCAATAACTATTATGCATGGCAGAGATAAGCTCCACCACCTTCGCACGATGACATTAATGTATATCCCTTATCCCTGTTTCACCTCTGTTAGCTCGGGTAACCCTTCGTGCACTCTACTCCTGTGTGTGCTATGATCCAAACCCTGGCTCGTTCACCGTGTGCTCGGCTCCATGGAACCGGTGGTGCGAATCGAGCCGAATGGTACCCAAGCCTTGCTACTATTCGACAATGCCCGGAAATACTTAGAGGATAACGGTTGGCTCACCTTTGTGCAGAGGTTTGAGGGTTTTAACTTATTTGTTGCACAGAAGTTCGCCCTGACTTTTGATGGCTGTAGAGCCAAGGTGGGTGACATCCAGTTGGAAATCAATGAGGATTTTATTAGTTCTTCTACGGGGTTACCATCCTCAGGACAACATTGGTTCAAAAATTCTAAGGTCGAGGAGGTGCCATGGCCGCTACTATTCGTCTCGCAAAAGGTCACATATTGTGACAGAGGTATGCCCATCTTTGCGCTTAAACCACGATGGCATGATATTTTGATGGTGGTCAAACAATTTGTGACCTGTGAGGGTCGATATGGACTCCTTTTTCTCTACCACCTGCGTTTGTTAATGAATTTTATGGGATACCCATTGAATATGCCCTTTTATTTCCAACGTAGCCTGTACAAAATGTCAAAAAGGTTTAAAAAGGAGAAGGTCGATAGTAGCCTGTTCCACCATGGACTTATTAGACTTATCATTGTTCATCACTTAAGTCTCCACGGTGATAGTTGGTGAGATTTTATCACTCGAAATGGTTTTGATGATACAGACCCTATCCAGATTGACAAGCCTGTGGTTAATGAAACCAAGGTCGGGCCACCCGTGCCCTTCCATGTCCTACTTCCTTCTCATAAACCCTCGGTCGACCCTGATATTGACTTACCAGACATTATAACTAAGAAGGTTGAGGCTATAAAATGGCTTGCGAACAAAAAGGCCAAGGCAAACCCTACTGTTGATGCCAAGGGTAAAAAGAACGCTCAGCTTATTTCGAGAATGGCTAGGAATAACCTAAACCCACTACTGAGAAAAATCCCATAGTCCTTAGTGAGGATTCAGACTCTAACATAAAACGTTTCCTAGCTAGTGAGTACACTTACTCACAGGGTTTATGCCCGGAGCCACCTTATGGTTTCGTTTCTAATCTTCCCCCTTACCTAAATAATAATCCTAGCTACCCTGGGATCAAATTACCTAACGAAACCCTCGGCAATGTAACCAAACCCTCACCTGCACTTTCGAAACCCAGACAGTCGTCCTGTGACCAATGTGATTTGTGGTTGGAACGATACTACATCGACGTTCCCCTACTCCAATCGAAAATCCAATGATTGGAAAATCAAGTTGCATTATTGACCAGCCAAAGAGACAAACTTCAAGCAACTGATAGGAAGCAGAGAACCATGGGTTCCATCATTTTCAAGAATGTTGAATCAGCCACAGCCGTGGTCAACTCCAAATTGTCATGATCAAGCTGTCTGCTTGCCATACATGTATGAATTTTGATATCATTTTGGTTTTGTGAATGACCAGGATTAATATAATGATGTAAGTTTGGTTTTCGAATAGCTCTGTCTATCCTTTGAAATGGCTCTGTCATAATGTTGTTCATCCTGTACATTGTTTTCGCACTGCTAAAAATAAATGAAGTTTTGATTTGGATACATGATTCGCTCATTCCCAGTTTAGCCACTGATAGATTCTTATCGGATTTGATTTCCTTTTAATTGAATTTGTTTTGTATTTAATCTGAACCAGAGGTTTTTCATGCTAGATTTAGAATATGATCATGTTTTGATTTGATTTCTTTATGGTTAGTTTGTATGCTGTGATTGTCAAACGATTTCATGAGTTTGGTTGTTATGATATTTTAATATGCTGTGTCATATAATTTTCTAAATCGGGAATACAACTCTGATCGTTTCCGATTTGGGAAGAATGACTCTGTTTTTATGGAAACAATACTCTGATTTAAGTCTGTGCAAATGATATTCACGCCCAAATCATGGAACGGTTTTGATCCACGACGACTATGTTAAATCCCAGTTGTTCGATTCGCTTGATTGGATTGTTGTATCTTCAATTAGTATGATCAATTTTATGATTTGTATTCGTATAAAAAATAGACTTGATCGCAACTCTGTTAAATTTAATTTTCAAACGAGTTTGTTAACTCAAATCGACCTATGTTATTGCTGTCAAATTTTTATGAGGAAATCTGGGTAATAGTTGTTTCAAAATGAATTCAAGAAATGATTTCGTGAATGATTTTGTCTGCCCCAATTTGCAATAACGAACGATCGGACAACTCTTACGAATCTTGTTATCAACTGATTGATCCTGTTATGATTTCATTAATAAACATTCACAAGTCAGTTATGATTTAATTCGCTCATGGCCTGGATCGTTTGTTATACAGTTATGTCGATTTGAAAATGAGCTTGTTTGGATTCGATCGTGTCTCCTGTCTATGAGGCAGCATAACAATTGCCTGCAATTTGTTTTAATTATATCGATTTCGAATTGATATGAAACGATTTCATAACTGTTTGATTATGATTCTGTTCACCCGACTTTGTGGTAACAAACGAAACAAAGTACACGTATGTATGTAGTCATTTGATTGATCTTGATCCTGTTTGATTTTGAATGGTATAACAATTTCAATTTGAATGATTCGTTTTCAAATAGCTATTGGATGTTAGTTAAATTTAATTCTTTAAAAGATTTGAGTTGATTTTAATGTTGATTCTGTGTCTTATTTAGACCAGCTACAGAATCGCAAGATTCTGTAGCTAGTCTATAGAATTAGATTTTTATCATTTTATTAATAAAGGATCCTTCTAACTTGTCCATTTTTTACCCTTTTCAGGTACATCCGAATTGCATTGGACATATTGGACAGTCTAGGGGATATTTGTGTGTTTTAGTTTTATTTTAGGTTCCTAGTTTAGTCAGACTTGGGAGATCTTCCCAGATTTTATGTAAACAGTTTTGATAACTTCTACAGGGAGGTTTTACCCTATAGAAGACCTTTAAATACTTATTATTTTTTGTAATAAGGATCATCCTCACTTGTGGGAGAACCAGGCTATGGATTTCTAATACAAACTGAAACAGGAGTTGATGTTCTACTACAGTTTTCGCTTTTCATAATATCAATCTTTTGTTTCATGTTTATGCATGTCATTTGCAGTTGATTATAGACTACTTTAGCTATCATAGTCTGTTGCAGAATGATATGATTTGATTAATGTGATCCATATCTGATTTCTTTCATTACTTTAAAATACAACAATTACTTTATTCAGTTAATGAATGACATATTTCGCTTCTTCATCAATTGAATTATTTTGTATAAGTCTTTGCATACAGATTTATCTAACGGTGAAGATTTATAAATCATAAGATTGTTGTAGATTTTTATGTCTTGTTTGTCCTGTAATCATAATTGAAGAGCTCTACAGCTATCGTTTACGAGAAGCTCCTGGACAATTCGGTGTGGGTTTCCTCCCTCCGATCAGCTAAGACAATCATCATACACAGAACAAATCTGGAGCATTTCTCCAGGTCAGTTTGCGATTTATTTTCATTAATTTKTTAGTATAATATTAATATTTTAGTTAGATATATTTGTAGTTTAGATGTGTAGTTAGAATTAGTATATTAGTGGTTTAGTTTAGTTAGTTTTTGTTTTATTTCTGTTCATAAAATTATAAAATCAACAAAAATATCTTTTTTTGTCTCAGGGCAGAACATAAATGAGTTTTTTCAGGTTTTATTTAAATCTGTAAATTGTAGATATTGTACATTTTGTGAATAAGATTTATTTGTGTTAGTAGTTAGATAGTTAATTAGTTAGAGTTAGTATAGTAGTAGTTAGTAGATTGTATATATAGAATAATTAGATTAGTTTAGTTTGTTTTAATAAGTATTTTAGTTAGGTTAGTTTTGTTTGTTTAATAGTTAGTTTTAGTTAGATTAGTTAGTTTAGAGTAGTTTTTCTTTCTTCTTGTTTCTTAGGACCTTAGATCGGCTAACGGAGCCGCTAAACCCGTCAGGGTGGTTCATCCCAAATGGCTTGGGTTATTAGACAACCCCGAACCAGTTCCACTCTCCCAGTTGATGGACGGTCAATTTCGTCCGTCAACAAATGGCGCTAGAAGGAGGGCCTGAATTTAATTAATGGCACGAGGTGGTCGCAAGACTCCTCCACCACCTAATCGCTCACCTATAGTGACTAGAATCCATTCAAATGATAATATTCCCCTTCAAACAGCAACTACTTCAACCAACGATCCACATATCACAGTTGAGCCAGCAACCCCTAATCCTACAGGTGGTGACATACAAGAGATTATCCGTAAATCTCTTATAAAAACACATAGTGCCTTAGCTCGTTTGAGGCAACCTAACCATCCGTGGGGTCAACCTTTGGATTTCTCTGATATCAGAGAACAATTAGGTGATACTAACCTCACTGTGAATCCTACAGATCCAATATTAAATCTTGTTGCAGGAGGATCTGGGATACCCCCTTCACCACCTCCATCATCTCCTTCCTCTTCTGGAGGAGATTCCTCTAATGAAGGAAAATCCCCTTCTTAGCCTTCCACACCCACTACCCCAATGGAAAATCAGAACAACCCTACTAGACCCTAGCTTGGTCAGGATGTCGTAGTTGTACCTAGAGCTCAGCATCCTTTACCTAAACACCCGGAGAAATGGCTTCCCAAGTTTGATCCTGACTCAAAACAGATCGTTGAAGATCACATTAAAAAGTTTATGTTAGCCATAAGACTCCACAATGTCGAACATGAAGATTTTGTCTGTAGTTTGTTCCCGTATACTTTCGAGGGTAATGCATCCACATGGTACTTTGCCCAACAACCCCATACCATCGTGTCTTGGGAAAAGTTCGAGTCATGCTTTTTGGAAAAGTTCGGAGATGGAAAACCTCTGGAAGTTCTAGTCATGGATATTTCTAGCTTAAGAATGAACCCAAAAGAAAAAGTTAAAGACTTTAATCAAATATTCTTGACACTCAAAAACCGAATCCCTGCAGATTCTATGCCTGTTGAGAGTCTTATAATAGCGTACTACACTAAATCTTTGCATCAAAATATAGTTATTTGGGTTAAACGATCTAAGAAATCCACATTGTTAGAGGCCTTCGAGGAGGCCAACCAGATTGAAAAAGACATACTTAGTCTTAAAGACTCTACTAGCAAAGAAACTGAGACTAGTGCTTCTTCTAAAAAGAAGATCAAAATCCTCCCCAGACCCACTCAAAGTAAAACACAACCTGAAAACTCTGATTTAGAAAACCTAACCAAAGCTGTTCAAAAATCGTGAAATCAAGTTATAGACTTGAAAAGGTCAACCGAAGAAGCTTCTTCAAGCAAAGGGCCTTATAAACCCCCGTTCCGGAAGCCTTTTTCTACCAACCGACCTAACCCAACCACCGAAGGCCTAAATCTAGAAAGTTTGCAATGTGCCCTTCAAACAATTCTAGAAGCCCAAGATAACTTGATGCCTCCTGAGATTCTTGAGGAGGTAGTTGAACAAGAAACAATTCAAGAAGAAGAGTCTTCTCCAAACATTTTTGGACACTTCTCGGATAGCATCTTTCAAGCCAACTTCGAGACAGTACATCCTTATAATACCAAGAGTAAGACAACAAACAAACATTCTACCGAAAACACTACAACTCCGCCTCCAAAGCAGTCTAAATCAGCTGAGACTAAACAGAGTAATGTGAACCCCAACTTATATTATGAAGTAGTTGAAGATCTTAAAAAGTCAAGGGCTAACATTTCTATTTATGAGTTATTGAAGTTTCCATTTCTGCTACAAAAAATGTTACAGAATATCTCAGAAAATGGCAAAAATGGTAATTCTAATGGTAACAAGGTTGTGCAAAACAAAGCTCCCCAGAAGACTTCCACTAAAAATAATCCCGATCCTTAAGATAAAGGAAGCCTTCCTGTAAGTAATGTAAATAATGTAAATAATGTAGATAAAGTAGCCTTAGAAACTGTGAGTAAAAAGCCACAAGCTACTACTCTTAGTACTCGCAAAAATGTACCTCCTTTCCTATTAACTTTCGAGATCTTTAATAGAAATGTGCACAATTGTATGGTAGACTCAGGGGCGTCATCCAATGTGATGCCTTGGTCTGTTTACCAGAAGATTAACGCAGAAGTTGAACCATCGAATTTAAAAATCATACAACTTGATCGAACAAATGTCAAAGTTATAGGCGAACTAAAGAATGTGCTTATTAGATTATCGTCTAACCCCAAGGTTCATCAAGTTATTGATATAATTCTTGTGGATATTCCAAAAGTGTATGGTTTGTTTTTAAGTAGGGACTGGTCGGAGTAGCTACATGGTTATTTCACGATAGATTGGTCCCATCTATGGCTTCCAGAGAATGGAAAGCCTAATAGAATAAAGGTGAATCGTGAGCGCTACCTTAAGTTCACAGTCACAGATTTGAACGATCCCAATGAACCATATACACCTTATGTTGATTCACCTGAAGTACAAGGGATGGACACCTTCTTCGGCAATTTCATGGCCGAGGCTTCACCTATCACCAATCCAGAACAATAGTCCGAGATTGTAGCATATATGCAGCCAACAACTTCCACACAACGATCCCATGTACCCAATGCAAATCAAATATGGTCTCTTTATTTCGACGGGTCAAAGTCCAAAGAAGGAGCCGGAGCAGGCTGTGTCATTATCGATCTGGCAGGTAACAAAACATTGATGGCATGTAGGTTGGAATTTGAATGTACTAAAAATACTGTAGAATATGAGGCTTTACTGCAAGGTCTTAGAAAAGCTTCGGATATGAACATTCAAAATTTAACCGTCTTTGGTGACTCTGAAATAGTGGTTAGGCAGGTAAGAGATTCTATCCACCGTTTGTCTCCGCATCTCAAAAGCTACCAGTCTGAGGTATGGAACTTAATGAATAAATTTTATGCTTTCAATATAAATTTTATCCCTAGATCGAATAACTCTGAAGCAGATTTATTAGCTAATGTAGCCTCTAAACTTCTTCCTGCGGAAGGCTTGTCCCCAGATGCATTCTCCGTTGAGTTGTTGTTTCAGCCATCCATTCCCGACAACATCATGAACTGGAGAGTATTTGACGACGATCAACAGATTATTAACTTTCTGCGCATGGAAGAAACCTTTCAAGGCACGGTGATAGACGAACACACACACGATGACAATGTGTGTGATTTCACGGTAATACCAGATCAGAGAACTCTTGAATCTTCATCAGATATGGTAAACTCGATCCCTAAATCTATAATTAGATTAGAGAAGTTTTATGATTTTCAAGATAAATTTAAAAATATGGTCAATTGTAAAACTAATAGTTCCTCGTTATCTTATGAAAAAGTAAAATTAGGAACTAATGAAAATCCTCAGTGCATTAATCTAGGGTTGGGATGTTCTCAACAAGAAAAAGTTGCATTTATTAAATTGTTCAAAGAATTTAAAGATGTCTTTGCGTGGACGTATGATGACCTTAAAACTTTCGACCCTAACATCATATAGCATGTCATCCCGATGAAGCCCCAAACCTTACCCTTTCAACAAAAACTAAGGAAAATGCACCCCAATCTCGAACCGACCATTCAAAAAGAATTGAATAAGCTCCTAAATGCTAAGATAATTTTTCATGTTAGGCACACTCAATGGGTTTCTAACCTTGTCCCAGTCTGAAAGAAAAATGGGGAAATCCGACTCTGTGTCGATTTCTGAAACCTTAATAGAGCGTCTGATAAAGGCAACTACCCTGTCCCACCCATGGAACAGATCCTTCAACAGGTATCTAGTTCTGAGAGGCTATCCTTACTGGATGGTTTCTCTAGATACAACCAAGTCCTAATGTCTCCGCCAGACCAACTTAAAACTACCTTCCATACTCCGTGGGGCACTTATGCTTATCATAAAATGCCCTTTGGATTGATTAATGTTGGTGCCACTTTTCAGAGAGCAATGGACATTGCTTTCTGTGGCTTAATCAATCAGTCCTTCGTAGTTTACTTAGATGATGTGATTGTATTTTCTAAAAACAAAAACGATCATCTAGCTCACTTACGAGCCGTCCCACTGCGATGTCGTAAATACGACATCTCCTTGAATCCAAAAAAATCCATCTTTGCAATCGAATAGGGTAAACTCTTAGGATTCATTGTGTCTAGTGAAGGGATGATTATTGACCCCGAAAGGACTCAAGTCATCGTGAAACTTCCCCCTCCTACATCCAAAAAATCTATGCAGTCTTTCTTAGGCTAGATTAACTTCGTGAGAAGATTTGTCCCTAGTTTCTCCGAAATGGTCAGGCCTTTACAGAATTTGATTAAGAAAGACACCCAATATCACTAGGGACCCCTAGAAAATCAATCTTTTAATGCGATAAAGAAGGCCATAATAGACGCTCCGTCTCTCATGAGCCCAGATTTTTCTCAAGACTTTACACTCTACACTTTTGCTTCTGACCGTTCCTATGCCGCCGTCCTAACCCAAAAGAATGCCGAAAAAAATGAAGTACCCATTGCCTTTATGAGATCTTCTTTCAAAGGTGTTGAACTTAATTACCCAGCRGTAGATCAGCAAGCCTATTCTATTTTCAAAGAAGTTAAACACTTCCGGTCCTATMTTTTGAAGTCAAGGATGAAAGTCATTGTCCCCTACCCAGCCATGAGGATCCTGTTAGTGCAGAAGGAGCTAGGTGAAAAGAGGGCCAACTAGGTCACCTCCTTGCAGGAGTATGACTTATAAATCACCCCAGCTCAGATAGTGAGAGGCCAAGGGTTATGCAAGTTAGTTGTTGATTCAACAACAGGACAGCAAGAAGAAAGTGATACGTCAAACCTAGGACAACATGATCAAGGTCTAATCTATTGCGCACAAAACCCTATTAGTCCTTAGTATGACGATATAAGATTCTGTCTTGAACATGGGTCAGCCCCCCATCACCCGGAACCCACTAAAAGAAGAGCGTTGAGATTAAAGTATGCCTCCTTTCATCTTGTTAATGGTGATCTGTTTCGTCAAAATTTTGACGGTGTACTGATGCGTTGTCTTGAAAAAGATGAAGCAGAAAAAGTCTTGCTAGAGTTGCATGCAGGAGAAGCTGGCAGTCATTTTGGTGGTGACACCACTGCTCATAAGGTTCTAAGAGTCAATTATTACTGGCCCACACTTTTTAGATATGCCCATGCCTTGTGTTGTAAATGTATCATCTGTCAGAAAGCATCAGGGCGGTTACAAAAACCATCCTTTCCTTTGCAGCCCGTTTCAACAGATTCTCCTTTTCAGCAATGGGGCCTTGATATCATAGGTCCAATCAACCCTCCATCCTCGCAATAGCACAAGTTTATTGTGACAGCCACAGATTACTTTACTCGATGGTCTGAAGCTGCTGCGTTAAGAACTGTCAACACCAGTCAGGTAATTGCCTTTCTAAATTTGAATATTATCACTCATTTTGGTATCCCTGGCTGTTTAGTTTTCGATAATGCTTATTACTTTTCCTCTCTTGAGATGAGCGAGTTCGCTTTGTAAAAGGGAATTAAGCTGAAGTATTCTACTAGCTATTACCCCCAGGGCAATGGATTGGCAGAATCAACAAACAAGAACTTGATCAAAATCATCAAGAGAACGGTGGTTGAAAACCACAAAAATTGGCACAATGCACTGCTAAACGCGTTGTGGGCTGATAGGGTAACACCAAAAGATGTTGTAGGTAACTCCCCCTTTTTTCTCGTCTATGGCAGAGAAGCAATTCTGCCACCTCATATTCTTCTTCCTTCGCTTCATTTGTCACAGAAAGTCCAAGAAGGAGATTGTCCGCCTTTGGAAAACCGAATTAACGCTTTGATGAAGCTAGAAGAGGTAAGATCCCAAGCTAAACGTAAGTTAGATCAAGATCAACAATTGGTTAAAGGATGGTTCGATTCTAACTATGCTTCTGATAGGAATTTTGAAGTAGGTCATCTCGTCCTGAAATGGGACAAACCGCATGAGGGAAAGGGAGAGCACACGAAATTTCAAAATTTGTAGCTTGGACCGTTTTTAATTGCTGAAAAGTTGGGTCCCAGTTCCTTTCGATTGCAGAATCTTGAAGGGCAGCTTGACACCTATCCGGTGAATGGCCAATCCCTAAAAAGATACTTTGCTTGATGACAACCCTTGTATATTATGTACATATTTTGCTTTTGTTTGCTTTTTCGTTTGTTGTTTTGTTTTTTATTTTTCTTTGACTTTATCAGTTTGTGTTGGTGGAAATACACATACCTGTACACTGAGCTATTCAGATAAAGACAATAGAAAATTCCTTCCCTAAAATAACTGCTAAGAAAAAGGTATAAACATCAATGGTATATTTCTGAAATTTATATCTATGTTGGAAAAGTCTGTTGTTTAAAAGAAGATGGCTGATTTCGATCTCTGAGTAAAGCTTGTCATGATCATCCATTATCTTTTTACATTGTCCCTATTCCGTAAAGGAATGACTCAGAAGATGTCTCCATGCCTTAGGAAGTTGTTTTTGTAAATAAAACATATCTGGATCTAAATAAAGGGAAGTTCTAAAAAATTCTGATGAGGTCTGAAAAAATATGTTAAAATATCATGATTTTCAGCACCACCCCGCTCAACTATATATGTATGAAAAAACAAAACAAAATAAATTATTAATAAGAGTTGTGGGAAGTGCTTGTAAACCCGTCGGGATGCTGAATAGGTCTGCTGGAAGAGGGTAAATGCATGCATGGCACCAAGACAACTTGTTGGCAGCCAACCCATTTTTTTTTATTACTCTCAAAAAGCTGCCTACACCTTGTCGTATTACGACGAATCATTGTCGCATTGTGATTTTAAACATTTCGTCTCATTTTGTGCGACAATTACGATTTAATTTCATTTTAGTTTTCACAACTGCAAGTGTGAAAACACCTCTTTCGTTGCTTAGATTGTCATCGTTTTTGGTTGATTTACTGAAAGACGCTTGATCTCTGGTTTATCACATGACTGCTAAAGGTTGTCTCAAACTTATGTTCTTGAGCATTATCTTATTTTGATTACACATTTGGATATATTTGATTGTTAAACCTTTGGGCATAAAAGTTATTGGTCTTGTTTCAATCTTATGAAAATTGTAATGGATTTGGTCTCATTACTTTTTCTCCTTATTTGGGCTTTCACTCGATTATTATATGAAAAGTTTTGATCATATTGTTCTCAAAATATTGGAATGAAAACATTACCATATGCATCGAATACATGGACAAGTTTATAAGGTGTGATAGCAATAGTTCAAGGCGCATGAA
>ML778231.1:966879-992226 GCA_009831015.1 Picea engelmannii | reverse complement strand
AGCAGTTAGACATACCTTCAACCATACCTTTACCGTGTAGTAGTCAAAGACCCTTCTCTCCGATATGCCCCAGTCTTTGATGCCACAACATAACCTTTTCTCCAGAGACTGTAGGAGTTCTTTCTTCTTCAACTCCAATATCAAGAACAATGGAGCTATTACACCCATCACTGATAGTGCTTCCTAGCAGCTTATACAAAGTTCCAAACCGAACTCCCTTAATCAACACCATTGCTCCTCGAACCATCCTACAAGTTCCCTTTTCAAAAATTGTTTTTACCCCTGCATCTTCCATTTTTCTTACAAAAATCAAATTTCTAGCCATGCCTGGGATGTGTAAAACACCAAGAAGTGTTGTAATCCTTCCATCTATGAGTCTCAACTTGACCCTTCCTCTTCCTATGATTCTGGTTGTCGAATCATTACCTAAGAAAACATTGCCTCCATCAAATTTTTCATATTCGCAGAACCACTCCCTGTGGGGGATCATATGAAAGGATGCACCAAAGTCAATCAACCATGCCTCATGATCTGCATGTGTGCTTGAAGAGGCCAAGTACACATCCCCTCCTTCTTCCTTGGAGGTCTTTTCTTCTGTAGAATAAGATTCTTCAGATCCCTTCTTTTTCTCAACTTTGGATCTACATTGCTTCTTGTAGTGCCCTTCTTTTCCATAGCTCCAACATACCCTTACAAACTTTCCAGGAGATTTAGATCCACCCTTAGACTTAGATCTCCCACTTGAGAAATTAGATCTATTTCTTTCCTGGGAACGTCCTCTTGCAAATAATGCATCTGTCTTATGTCCTTCCATATTCTTTTGTCTCATCTCCTCTGACAACAAGGATCAGACCACTTTTTCAAACATCAAATAAGTTGTATTATTACCTATGGCCACAACCAGACTATCCCACGAGTCTGGTAAAGAACACAACAAACTGATACATTTATCTTCATCTAAAATTTTAATCTCAACAGATACTAACTGACTTACCACAGTATTGAAGGCGTTCAAATGCTCTTCCACCGAGTCTCCATCTCTCATCCTCAAGTTATACAGCTTATTTCTCAAGAATATTTTATTTTCCAGGGACTTAGACTGATACAACTTCCCAACTTTTCCCATAAATCCTTGGTTGTAGCTTCCTCTGACACATTCATTAATACTGAATCGGAGAGACACAGTCAAATTATGCTCTTTGCCTTCCAATCCATCTTTTTCCAGTCATCTGCAGAAGTTCCTGTAGGTGCAATACATGTATCTATTGTGATCCACACATCTCTAACCACCAAAAGATATTCCATATTGAGCTTCCACAGCTCAAATCTTTTCCAATTAAACTTCTCGATCTCCATCTTCGAATTGCTTGCCATTTCTTTTCACCTGAAAAACAATGTCACAGATCTCCCACTGTAACAAGGCTTATCATAGTCCCGAGCCAAACCCTTGACCACAAAGGTGTCCCCCTGAAGCCAATAAATCTCTGATACCAAATGTAAATTATAACCTTATACAATCTCTACTGTAAACAGATATTCATAAAATAACAGAAAAGATACAACGGAAAATACAAACATTACACAGATATTTTTCCCCTGGAAACCCAAACCGGAAAAACCTACATATATTATATTCATACATTGTGTTACATTGTTTACAATAAAATATACATATAGGAGCCAAAAACATCCAAAACCCTAACCCAATGACCTGGATTAGTCCAAAACCTTAATTCCTTAACTAGAAATAGAAAACCATCAGCAAAAACCATGTGTCAAAAAAACCACCTAAATACATGACACGTTTCCAGAGGTAGGTGTCACGTTACTTGTGCAAAGAATATAACACATACCCAACAACATATTCATCTATTCCAAGAATGAAAGAGAACATGAGGAACACTTGTGAGTGGTGTTGTCCTACCTTAGAGAGAACAAATTGTATGGGAAGTTATCGAAGTGTTTCTTCTTCCAGAGAGAAATCCACTATTTAGGTCATATCATTTCCGATGAAGGAATCTCTATGGACCAAGAAAAGGTAAAGGCCATTATGGATTGGCCAGTGCCAAAAAATTCCCATGAGGTAAGAAGCTTCATGGGGCTAGCAGGTTATTATCGGAGATTTGTGGAAGGATTCTCTAAAATAGCGAAACCCATCACCACTTTGCAGCGCAAGGGGGTCAGGTATGAATAGATAGAAGAATGTGATAGTGCATTCATCGAGCTTAAGAGGTTACTAACTAGTGTGCCAATTCTACGAGTGTTGGATATGGAAAAAGGACTTCACAGTCTGCACGAATGCCTCGAAGCAAGGGTTGGGGGCCGTGCTAATGCAGGATGGAGGAGTGATAGCTTATGCGTCAAGGAAGTTGAAGAAACACGAAGAGATTTACACTAATCATGATTTAGAGTTGGCAGCTGTAATGTTAGCTCTGAAAATTTGGAGGCACTATCTTGTGGGGCGAAACTTTGAGCTCAAAATGGACCATCAAAGTTTAAAACATCTCTTCACTTAAAGGGATCTGAATGCCAGGAAAAGGTGATGGAGTAATTTTATGAGTGAGTAATATTTTGGTATTTCATACATCAAGGGAAAGGAAAATGTGGTCGTAAATTCCTTGAATAGGAGACCACATGTCTTCTCCTTGGTACCCTTAAAAGTCAATCTGAGGGAATGTGTGTTGACACAACTCCTTGGAGACAGTTGGTATTTAAAGGTTACCTCAAACCTCCAGAGTGGGAGGAAATTAGAGCCAAAGTATGAAGGATATAGTCTGGAAGCAGATGGACTATTGAGATATCGAGGAAGGATGTACATCCCTGAAGATGGGGATATTTGAAGCATCATATTGAAGGAAGCCCATAGAGCACTTTATTGTGAGCATCCAGGTGTGAAGAAAATGTATGCAGGCATGAGGAAGCTCTTCTTCTGGGTAGGCATAAAGCATGATGTAGTCCATTTTGTCGCCAAGTGTCTAGAGTGTCAAAAAGTGAAATCCAACCACCACCACCTAGCAGGCCTCCTACAACCACATGATGTTCCTATGTCCAAGTGGGAAATCATCTCTATGGATTTTGTTGTAGGATTGTCGCTCACATCTCATAGACACAATGCCATTCTTGTGATAGTTTATAAGTTAACCAAGAGTGCTCATTTTATTTCGGTTAGAGACAGTTATGATGTCACTGATGTGGCACGTGTGTTTGTAAGTGAGGTCATCCGTTTGAATGGGATACCTAAGAAGATCATTTCAGATAGGGATTCCAGATTCACTTCTAGGTTTTGGACAAGTTTGCAGTCAGCATTGGGGACTCAGTTGAACTTAAGCATAGCTTATCATCCTAAAAATGATGGAAAAACTAAGAGAGTAAATCAAGTCATGGAAGACATTCTTAGGATGTATGTCATGGATAATCAAACCCATTGGGAGAAGTACCTACCTTTGGTAGAGTTTGCCTACAATAACAGTTTTCATAGCTCCATCGGAATGCCACCCTACAAAGATCTGTATAGAAGGACATGCAGAACACCATTGAGTTGGGAAAGATTAGAATACTGATTAACAGTTGGCCCATAATTAATTCAAGAGATGGAGGAACAGGTGATTCAAATTAGGCAGAGACTAAAGGAATCACAGGATAGATAGAAAAGTTATGCGGATGCACACAAGACCAACCGAAATTATAAAGTGGGAGACCAGGTTTTCATTCATATTAGGCCTAATAAGAGTACCATACGGTTCGGGAAGGGGGAAAAGTTGTCACCTTGATTTATAGGACCGTTCAGAATCCAAGATAAAATTGTACCCGTTTCCTATCGTCTCATACTGCCACCCCATTTGCATAAAACTCATAATGGTTTTCATGTATCTGTTCTACGTCATTATGTTGCTAATGAATCACATAAACTAAATTGGAAGGAATTGAAGGCATCGGACGTGGGAACCCTCACGGTAGAACCGTTACACATATTGGATCGTAGAGTCTGACAGCTCAAGAACCGTCTGGTAGACCAAGTTAAGGTTCAGTGGGACAAGTATAGTCCAGGATCTGCTACTTGGGAAGACACCGAGACACTACGATGAGATTATCCCTCACTTTTTTGACCACCTCGATAATATGTTTCTCGAAGGTTGGGTGTATGTAACACCACCTTTTGACTTAGACAACCAGGATTACCTGAGGCCTACACACCTTTATTTTCTATTCACAAGTGAAACTATTAAATAATACAATTGAAATTTTAAGATGTATGAACCTTTATGAATGTTTAAATGTTATTGATGATGATGGATATGATGCGATCTACTATGTAAATGTAAATTCATAAATGTGTAAATGTTATTGATGATGATGGATAGGATGTGATCTACTATGTGAATGTAAATTCTATGAATGTTTAAATGTTATTGATGATGATGGATATGATGCAATCTACTATGTGAATGTAAATTCTATGAATGTTTAAAATGTTATTGATGATAATGGATATGATGCAATATATTGTGTGAATGAGAATCCTATGAGGGTTTAAATGCTATTTGAATGATGTTGGATATGATGCAATCTATTATGTAAATGATAATTTTATGAATGGGTGTCATTAATTGAATTATGGGATATTATGAGATCTATTTCTAAATTGAAAACTTTGATGTTAAAGTTGTTGGTACGCGGATACCGAATTGAAATTATGGTTGTATGCAATCACATGATGATAATGCATAGAAATGTATGAGTTTGTGTTACAGACTAATCTGTAGGTTATGGGCTATGAAATAGCCAAGGGATAATGATGATGAAAGTGGATGTCATGACCACTGGCTGAGAAACAATATGGTATGAATCTTCGTATGTGAAATTATATTGGTTTGGATGCATTTCTATGATATGTGGACCAGTGCAGGATTTTAGGTGGTGAGACTGCCCAAAACTAAATAGACGATGACAAAACTCCCAGCAACATGATGCCACTGTATATTCCATTGTAGGGCATTTCCCACCATGTATTCTCTGAAACCTGAAGTCATGGGAGGACAATGTTAGCTCATGCTCCCCTAGACATGTGATGATGACTGTCAGTTGCCTACTAGGGAAAATTGGGCAAGATAGTGACACTTTTGCTTAAGGGTTCTATTTGGAGTTAAGTCAATATAGTTGACGCTCCAAGATAGTCTAGCAGAGGAAGGATAGGAATGAATATGGAAGTAAGTTAGGGAGGAAGGATGAGTAGAAATAGTTGAGAGTGTATAGAGATTTTTCTTATGGTGGAATTTATTGTTTTTCCTTCTGAAAAGAAAATGGATATATATGAATGTTCATAATTATGTAACTAAACTACAATTGTCTAAATAACATTGTTGAGATAGATAATTGTAATTAAAGGATTTCACATACATTTGATTGGTTTATTGTCTTTTATAAAATGAATATCCTTGTTGAATGGATTGGATGCATATGGAAATTACTATAGAGATGATAGTTATTGATATTAGTACATGAACGAGATTTGTATGTACTAGCTACACATGCATTTCTTGCACATGTACACTAGTATGTATGAGTTTCTTGGCTTACTTACTAATAATGTCGGTTATTTGTTATGAATGTGTGAACCATGTTTCTTTTCCCTTGTATCATAAAATACTTTAACTTCGGGACGAAGTTTCCTGAAGGGTGGGTGTATGTAACAACCCTAGTTAAATAATTGCTTAAGGTTTATCAAGTATAATTAATTAAATAATTAACTATCCTAATGTATATTAGTTAAATAATGATTGTTTATTACTAATATTATTTATTTATTTATTTATTGTTTAATATATGTTGATTAATTAATTAATTAATTAATTAACACATTTAATGTTTCGGTAACAAATTAAAAGTTTAATCATTTTTAATTTATTTAATAGAAAACTTAATGTATGAAGGGATAAGGCATTGAATGGAGGGATAAGGTGGGTGGCATTGAATGAAGGGAGGAGGCGGTGAATGGGAAGGAGGATATGAGGGGGCTGAGGCATTCGAGAGGGGGGACTTTGGAATTTTGGGGAAGGAAGCATTATTTTGAGATTAGGGACTGTATTTTTCTAGTTTGGAGTTTGGGTGGACTGTTATAGGGGAGCATTGGTTGCTAGGAGTTTTGGGCTCGATGGCCAAGAATCCTCATGAAATCCTGGATCTAGGGAGCCGGATAGGCTCTGTTCCTAGCTGGCAGGGAGGAAAGATTCAGTTTTGGGCAGAGTTTGGGCAGAGCAGCAGCAAGGACAGACGGAGATTGGAGAAATAGCATCAGTCAAAGTTATGTATTTTCATGATTACGCTATGTTAGGTGGTTATCATCATGTTGTTGAATATGCTTATATGTTAAATAATGAAATTGCGTATATGTTGAAAATAAATTTTATGTTTAAATTTATGAATTTTATTAGGCTTTGTTAAATTAGGATCTTACAATTCGAAAGTGAATTTCATGATTTCACACTTTGGGGATTCTCCAGTGAGTCCCTTGACTCCTCTAATTCCCGGTACCTGGAATGGATCCTAGCTACGCTAGCTCCTTCCATTCATGTGACCACTGGTGGTGACCAGGGGCCAAGTCCGAAAATGCATTTTGCAATTCATGTTTCAGGGATTCTGTGAAGAGTCATCTCGACTCTCCATGTCACAAAATCCGAAATGGATCTTGGCTTCTCCAGCTCTCGCTGATGTGACCATGAGTTATGAACACTTTCCAATCGAATGAGCATTTCTCTCTCCAGATCAATGGTCCATAACATTATGTGATCTAACGGTTGTGATCATGTCGCGACCTCGCATATCATGAGTTCCCTCAACACTGCCTTTGACTTTCCTGATTTGCGAGTCAGTGAAATCCCAATCGCTCACCATGTGTCCTCTGGCTCCAACGACTAGGATCATTTCATGACCTTCCATATCGCGAGTTCCAGCAACTCCTTCCTCTGGAATTCCTGATCTATGAAACGCATAAATGGATCCATATCAGATCAACGGTCGAGATTTCTCGTTTATCCAACGGCTCAAATATTTTTGCAATTTTGTGTATCACGAGTTGGAAGGTTAGGCCCCTCTTTCCTTTGACCTTTCAGTCAGCGAAATTTTGATCTGTAGCCATGTTTCCTGCCCGAAGATGGACAGTCCTCCTAATTTCGTGATTTTGTAAGCTGGCTTCACCTTGCACTTTAAAGATCGTTTAGGTTCTCCTGGATCCAATGACGGTCGGTCCCCACACTCGAATCTAATGCCCGAGATCTGTCCTCCATATGCATGCTCCTCCTGCCTGGACTTACGATGTCTTTCGAGCCTGTTTTCCATCAAATGACAGGCGTACTCTGCTTGTGTTGTTTTCCTGTGTTGCTCTTCCTGTAACCATACCATGTTGTTCTTGCCATCAATGAAAAGCACACTCTCCCTGTAAACATACCAACAATATCCCCCTTTGGCATTGATGGAAACCCTGAAAAACTGCTCTAATCTGTTTGGACCTCCAGCTATAACATCCGGTCTGGACCACTCATTTTCTCCCCCTTTGACATCAGTCAAAGAAAACATGCTCCCCCTGAGCTGTCGCGGTATTTTTCGGAGGGATCAGATATTGAAACAATACATAATCCCCCTAAAAGGATGGACTCTCATAGGTTGATAATGGGATCACACCCAACTTCTGGCATAGATACTCAAACTAAGCTTGTGCAAGCAGTTTAGTGAAGATATCAACAATCTAATCTTTGGATGGAATATAATGCACAAAAACCACAGAGTTGGTTACCTATTCCCTCAAGAAGTTATACTTTATGGGTATATGTATGATATTGGAGTGAAAGACAGGATTCTTTGACACACTAATTGCATTGGCATTATCACAATGAATTGGGATCGGTGCAGTATATTTAACCTCCAAGTCTGCAAGTGTTTGAATCATCCACAATAATTGGGTACAACAAGTGGCAGCTGCAATGTATTCAGCTTCTATAGTTGATATGGAAATGGAACCTTGCTTCTTGCTCAACCATGATATAAGAGAATCTCCTAAAAAGAATGCACCTCCACTCGTGTTATTCCTTTCATCCACGTAGTTATCCCAATCAACATCTGAATAGACTGATAGTTGGAAATTTTGATTCCTAGGATACCATAGACCATAGTCCATTGTTCCTTTCAAATATATGAATTTACTTTTGACAGCTAACAAATGACTCTATTTAGGTGCAGCCTGATACCTTCCTTCCATTCCAATAGCATGCATTATGTCTAGAAGAGATGTTGTGATGTACAATAGGTTGCCTATCATAGACCTATATGAACTCTAGTCAACATTAGGTGAGTCTTCATCCTTGCTTAACTTATATCCAGTGACCATAGGTGTGGAATCTTCCATTTGAAACATTTTCAACATTTCTCTTAGATATTTCTACTGAGAAAGAAATAATCCTTCAGACCTCGTAATTTGTAGACTAAGAAAAAATGATAGTTCCCCTATCATAGACATTTCAAATTCAGACCGCATGGCAGAAGCAAACCATTGTACCAATAAATCATTATTTCTTCCAAAGATGATGTCATCTACATAGACCAACACGATGAGAAAATCATCACTCTATGTTTTGATATATATATTGCTTTCAACCATTCCTCTATTGAACCCTTTGTTTTGAAGAGACTTATCCAGTCTGTAATACTAGGCACGAGGATCTTGTTTCAACCCATATAAATCTTTCTTCATCTTGCAGACAAAGTCAGGGTTATCTGACGATTGGAAACCCTCTGGTTGTTCCATAAAGATTTCTTTTTTTATATCTCCATTTAGAAAATATGACTTGACATCCATTTGATAGACTTTGAATTGTTTATGGAAGGCATATGCAAGAAACATTCTCATAGCTTATAATCTTGCTATGGGCACAAATGTTTCGTCAAAGTCTAGTCCTTCTATTTGAGCATATCCTTTGTAGACCAATCTAGCCTTATGTCTTACAATATTTCCTTGTTCATTCATCTTATTTTTGTAGATCCATTTGGATCCTATTGTATTTTTATTTGTTGGTCTAGGAATGAGTTACCAAGTGTCATTCTTTTCAATATGATCCAGTTCCTCATTCATTGATTTTACCCAGTTTACGTCTTTACTGGCTTCATTAAAGTTCTTGGGTTACATCATGGATATGAAGGCTATGCTTGATTGCTTAGTGTCTTTGATTATCCTTATCCTGGTCTGTACACCTTTGTCTTTCTCACCAATTATCTAGCTTTCAAGACGATTCTTTTGAGTAATTATGGAGGAAGGATTTGATGTTGATTGTCATCCTGACTCTTCTTGTTTGGGTGTCTCTTCTCCACCTGATTCATTATCTTCTTGTGACTCTGATATTTGTTGTTCTTCATCTTCATTATTCTTATCCTCTTCTTCATCTAACTTGGTGCTTATTTTATGTTGATCTTTTACAGGAGCTTCTTCATCAATTCGAACATCAATACAATCTACTAATTTATACAATCTTTTGTTAAAGCATCTGTATCCTTTACTGTTCATTGCATATCCTAGGAAGATACCTTCATCATCTATACTATCAAATTTTCCCATATGATCATCATTATTCTTGATGTAGCATTTACTTCCAAATACTTTGAAATGCTTAATGGATGTAGGTCGACCAAACCATAGCTCATGTGGAGTTTTATCATTGTTCGGTCTTAGATGTGATTTGTTCAGAATATAAACAGTTGTGTGAACAACCTCCACCTAGAAGTTTTGTGAAATTTACCTCTCATTCATCATATCCCTTGCCATCTTATGAAATAATCTATTTTGGCATTCTACCACTCCATCTTGTTGAGGAGCACCTGGAATAGTATATTCTCTTTTAATTCCACATCTATCACATAATTATTTGAAATATCTTGACAGAAATTATCCTCCTTTGTCTGAGCGAATTGCCTTTAACCTTCTTCCTGTCTAATTCTCGGTTAATGCCTTAAACATTTTAAACTTCTCAAATGCATCAGATTTTTCTCTCAGAAAGGCAACCCACGTATGTCTGGAGAAGTCATCAATGACCAACATAATGTAATTTTCTCCTCCAGTTCCTTCTTTCCACGATGGTCCACACAGATCTATATGAACAAGTTGAAGTGGTTTCTCTAAAGATGTGAAACTCTTTGATTTTAACTGAGCACGATGCAGCTTCCCTATTTGGCAAGACTCATATACATAGTTATTAGGCTTAGATAATTTTGGAAGGTCTTTCACAACACCTTCCTTATTCAATTTGACAATATGATCAAAATTCAGGTGTCCAAGTCTTTTGTGCCATAACCAACTTTCTCAATTTTTCTTAAATGACACTTCTCCTTATCTTCCTTCAGGACGTATACATTATTTTCAGTTCTAACCCCTTTTGCAAGAAGCTCTCTTGTGTTGACTGTATTTATTTTATAATTCTTGGCAGTGAAAGTGAATTCACATCCTCTGTCACATATATGAATGACACTAAGAAGATTATTCTTTAAACCATCAACAAATAATACATCTTGATCTTTGCTTCTTCCATTACTTAAGCTTACTAGACCTTTACCTCTTATCTTTCCTGGAGCATCATTTCCAAAGGTCACACTTCTTGATTTATTTTCCTTGAGTGATAGGAACTTACTTTTGTCACTCATCATATGACTGGAGCAGCCATTGTCAATATAGTAGGATTCATTTTGTTTTTGAGTTGAAAACACTAATCCATACTTGTTATCTTCATTCTTCTTCCAAACCTTGATGTTTTCAGCGCTGTGATTTGACTCTGGCTTATAGTTCTTTAAGTGACAGTCTGCAGCCTTATGTCCATAATTATGGCAGATGTAACATTATGGTTCATTGAACAAAGGATCATAACGATTGTTATTCTTAGTTTGCATCCTTTTCCCAGCCATCACCCGTTTTGTAGTCTGTCGTTGTTTCATTCTTTGTTGTGGCAGGTATTTATTTCTTATCTATCTTGATTTCTCATGTCTAAATCTTAAAGAACAATTTATAGCTTTATGGCCAAAGTTAGAGCAGTGAAAACAATATCCATAGAAAGAATCTTTGTACCTGGACAATGGATGTCTTCTTTGAGCAGGTCGATTTCTTCCATGTTGATGATGTTCTTGGGCAGAGAGTGTAATATTTATTTGTTCTTCAGATTCAGTTCTAGTATCTTTTCCTTCACTCCTCCTTGGTGACTAATTCCCTTCCTTGGTGTCTGCAGGTTTGTTGTTGTCAGTAGTTGTGTATTTGACAAAATTGATGAATTCTTTGTTGCTTGGTTGATCACTACTTGATCCCTCTTCATAGCCCAAACCAGTTTTCAACTTTGAATTTCTTTTTTGTTTCAGAATGGAGGCTAATCCTTCTGAGGCTTTAATACTTGTCAGATTCTGATGATATAAAGCCTGGAATTTCTCTAGATCTTTTCTGACAGTCACCACTTCAGCTTCCAATTTTTCACCTTTCGTTTCGGCTTCCTTAAATTTTTGTTTGAGGATGTCTTACATATTCTTGGCTTCTTCTAGTTAACCTTAAACATATTAATATCTTCAGATGGTTCCTTGCATGTTTCCTCGTACCTGTGCAACAACTATTTTTTTTTTCTTTCCTTTTCTCTGAGTCTATCAATCTCTTCCATGATGCTGACAAGTTCTCCTTCAAGATCTACTTCTGCTTCACAATCAGCGAACTCACTTCTTGTATCTTCAATGTTTAGATATTGTAAATCTATTAGCATGATATTATTTAGTTTATCTTCAATAGGAGAGTCACTGTCTTCATCATCTGAAGGATCATCATCATTGTTTACACAAAGACTTTTCTTAAAATTATTCTCTATATAGAAATTTTTTTGTTTGTGCTTCTCCTCATCATCATATGTCTGATCCTTTCTTTTGTGAGGACACTTATTTGAAAAATGACCTATATTACCACAGTTAAAACATTTGAAAGGTAGTTTACCTTTTTATTTTCCTGATCCTTTCTTCAGTCTTCTCATAAAATTTTCTTCAATCTCATCTATGTCGTAGTCTGTGTTTTTCTCTACTTTAAAAGATGTCTCTCTTGTAGTGGATTTAAATTTGGTGATTCTCATTTCATAAGCAGTTAGGGTTCCAAGAAGTTTATGTAGAGTCATCGTTTTGAGATCAGCTATTTCCTCTATAGTAGAGACCTTTGGATTAAATATATCAGGAAGAGATCTTAATATTTTCTGGATTAGAAAAGAATCAGCTATCGTTTCACCTAGCCCTTTCATAGTGTTGACAAGTCCTTCTATATGTAAAAGGTACTTACTGATAGTTTCATCTTCATCCATCTTTAATTTCTCAAACTTCAGTCTGTGAGTCTGAAGTTTTGTGTCTTTCACTTTTTCATCACCTTCATAACTGCTTATCAGCTTGTCCCACATAACTTTTGTTAAGTCACAATGCATGACTTTGACAAAGTCGGCTTCAACAAGTGCACTGAGGATGGCATTCACTGCTTTCACATTAAATCTAAACTCCAGCTGATCATCTTTTGAGGCCAAGAATATAAGCTTCACATATCCCATTTCAACGACATCCCAAACACCATCACCCAAGGACATTAAATGTGTTCTCTTCCTCATTTTCCAGAAAGCAAAGTTTGTTCCATCAGATATAGGGGGTCTATTAGTTGAACCTCCATCATGACTCGTCATGTTCAATCTTATGGATCTACCTTTGATCAAAGGCACCTGCTATGATACCAATTGTTGGAAATATAACTGAGAGGGGGGGTGAATCAGTTATATATATATATAAGATTGAAAATTTTCTCGTGTTTTCTTTTTATTATTTCTAGATTATTATTTAATGTGTTGTTGATAACTTAACATGCATAGATATATAATGATCAAATATACAGAATACACAAAGACACTGATTTTCCTGAGGAAACCCATAAACGGTAAAAACCTCTTCTTCTTGATATGATAAGTAATCTTTACATTCTGTACATTATCATACTTATGAGCTCCAACTCATTGTGAGGATGCCACCTATGTTTTGCAAGTTGCAACTTGCTGAGAGCACCAACTCTCTAGATTCTATAGCACCCACTAGAAGGAAGCACAAACTCCCTAAGTGTTCCAGTACCAACTAGATGGAAGCACCAACTTCCAGTCACACAAGCACGACCTGTATAATAGGGAACAATAGTTCTCCCTTGCACCACCCTGCCACCCTAGTTTTTTTGGCTGCAACCAGATGGAAGCTACAACTCCCAGTGTTCAAGCATCCACTTGAACCTCTAAGGACAACAGTCCTCCCTAGCACCTCCCTACCACCCTGAAATCTAAAACTTTGCTTTTCGTGTTCTATTACAATGAGACAATGTTTATTCAAAGACTTACTAGTCACTTCACTATTCTGCCACACTGAATTGCTCTACCTCAATCAATGTCTCTCTGCTTGCATCTTCTTGAACTTTCTGATCTTCTACTGTAACTTTGCTTGTGCAACTCAACCTATTTTTTTTCTCAGATGTACATTCTTGTTCCCTGCTTCTACTCTATTTTTTATCCTATAGACTTCATAATTCTACCTACATGAATCACTCCCAATAATCGTAACATCGATCTCTTCTCTGTTCTACATTTGTATAGTCTCTGTGCACCTTGTGCATGTTGCATGTGCTATCCCATTGCATACACTTCATTGTGTTCATCATCATTGGCCCTTCTCCTGAGATCCTTTGGCTTTACTGATTGTAACAGTCTTCGACCCATTTCCATCTGTCAGTTGACTATATGATGAGTCTACACTCCACTGGCAGTTGCCTCGAGGCTCTTCGTCTTCTCTGTCAATCACCCTAAAGACTCTTCGAATTCTCTGGAAGAAACCATCAGTGGTCTCTAACAGTTACACCAAGACTCTTTGGATCCTCTAGCAATCACCCTATAGCTCCTCAAATTCTCTGGTAGATGCAATCACTTCATTCTGGAAATTACTGAGAGAACCTTCGCGCGTTCATGTGTTTTGGTGCCTTCTCTCTTCCTAAGGAAAACTTCATACTGGTCGTTTTATCCTTTCTGGCTCAGCCCTTTCCTTTCACATGTGGCCTCAGGTGGTGACCAAACACCTATTCAGAAGTCATTTCACGATCTTGAGTTCTGGGATATCCAACTGCGAGTTTCCTCACTCCACTCGAGAAACTCCGAAATGGAGCCTAGCTTTGCTATCCCCTTCCCCTCACTTTCGTTGATATGACCACTGGGTGTGACCATAGCCCCATTCGAAACTGCATTTCACGATTTTGCAGTTCAAGGATTCTCCAATGAGTCCCGTGAATCCTCTAATTCCTGGTACCTAGAATGGAGCCTAGCTATGCTATCTCCTTCCATTCACTTGACCATGGGCGGTGACCAGGGGCCAAGTCCGAAAATGCATTTTGCAATTCATGTTTCAGGGATTTTGTGAAGAGTCGTTTCGACTCTCCATGTCGCAAACTCTGAAATGGAGCTTGGATTCTCTAGCTCTTCTCTCCATCTCTTGACGATGTGATGATGAGTTATGACCACTCGCCAATCAAATGAGCACTTTGCTCTTCAGATCAATGGTCCAAAATATTTTGTGATCCAACGACTGTGGTCATGTCATGACCTCACATATCGCAAGTTCCCTCAACACTACCTTTGACTTTCCTGATTTTCTAGTTAATGAAATCCCAATCGCTCACCATGTGTCCTCTAGCTCCAATGAACAGGATCATTTCGCGATCTTCCATATCGCGAGTTCCGACAACTCCTTCCTCTGGAATTCTCGATCTGCGAAACACAAAAATGGATCCATATTAGATCAACAGTTGATATTTCTCATTGATCCAACGGCTCATATCTTTTCTCAATTTCGCATATCGCGAGTTGGAAGGTTAGGCCCCTCCTTCCTTTGACCTTTCAGTCAGCGAAATGTTGATCTGTAGCCACGTGTCCTGCCCGAATATGGACGGTCCTCCTTCTTTTGGGATTTTGTAATCCCTCTTCACCTTGCACTTTAAAGATCGTGCAGGTTCTCTTGGATCCAATGACAATCAGTCCCCATGCTCGAATCTAACACCCAAGATATGTCCTCCATCTGCACGCTCCTCTTGTCTAGACTTACGATGTCTTTCGAGCCTGTTTGCCATCAAATGACAAGCACACTCTGCCTCTGTTGTCTACCTGTGTTGTTCTTGTCTGTAACCATACCATGTTGTTCTTGCCATCAATAACAAGCGCGCTCAACCTGTAAACATTCCAACAGAGAATGCTAGAAGTGGCTCAAGATTACTCAAGCCACAATCATTAAACACATTAATATTATTTTTAGTATCTTTTAATGTATTTAATGTTGATACAAATTTGGTTATTTATTTTCATCATATTTTTATTTTAAATTTTTATAATTTATAATTTTGTTTATTTAAATTTTTTATTTATAAGTAACAATAATCTTTTTGATATTTTTCTCCAATTTTAAAAGATTAAAAACATCATTTAATTTAATTTATCCTCAAATCTTTATAAAAAATGTTTAGGTGTTTTATATTACAACATATAATTTTATTAAAAACTTTATAGATATAAAACTCAACATAGACAGAACCATTATATAACTCATATATTTTTTAGATGATTTGGATTTTTCTTTTGCATTTTTATATTAAAAAAATAAAAATTATTGAATTTATTTTTATTTAATAAAAATATCTCTATTTTAATTTTTTGTATTTAATAAAAACTTGATACCTAAAACTTATTTAAGTATGAATCTTTCTTTATTTTGATAAAATCTTTCTTTCTTTGGCAAACCATTGTAACTACATGTAATTAGATTGAATTATTTCTTAAAGTTATAGAGGAGACATGGATAGCATTGTCGTTGTCTCGTTTCAGTCTATCCTTGGGTGAAAAAATCCATTTTCATTGAGAAGCCAGAAGTATTGGTACTTTTTGGTGTGGTCTTTGTTGTTCTCCATGCAAGAAGTTGAGCAGATCCTTCCTACCTTGGTTGGGCAAGGGATTCACTCTATTATCCTGTAAAGGTGTTCATGCACTTTTTATGTCTTTAGAGAGGGACTACAATATCAATTCCAACATCCTTAAAAATAATATATAAACTATATCTATTCTAATATTATAATATATGTATTTAGATAATTTGAATATGCTTAATATTTTTCTTTAACACACTTTCATGTTGCACACCCAATAGAAGAAAATAGAAAACATTTTTTCTTAAATGTAGTCTTACCATTAAGAAGTGTATGCTTGACTATTTTCAAGTTTCTCACTCCCCTAACTTGATTTTAATGGTTTATACCCATTAACTCTATAGGAGGATTATAGTTTGTTTTTTTATTGTTGGAATCATGCAACCTTACATAAGTTGTATACTATCCTCTTTTTAGGTTCATTGTAGTATTTGATGGCTCGATACAAGTGTGACTAGGGTTTTTTGAGATATCAATTGCATTTGTAGCTTTAAGTAGGGATTTGAGTATTGAATTATTCAACATATCTCCTATTAAATATGGGTGGATTTTGAACAATAAAGACTACAACACTTTTCTAACTGCATGAAGGAAAATTTTTCTTCATATAATTAAAGCCACATATGGATGCAAGCATCTACATTTTCTTTTTTATTGACTCATGAATACCTAATTTTTCATCCTAAATAGATTTCAAATCCAAAACATGCTTCACTAGAGACTAATCACATCGTTGTAGCAATGAAATAGTATCTTATGTCTTAGGTGTAATATTTCATAGCAAAAATAAGAGTATCTCAAAGAGTTTCATGACTCCCACACTCATGGATATAGATGAGAAGTTGGTCCTTGTTTGGATATTGTTGGTTGTGGAGCCTGATTATCTTCTTGATTCATAGGTCCTTGCTTTCAGTCGTGTTTATACCCCATGAAGTATTTACACCCCAGAAGTATGTACACTCTTCCACGCGGGGGAGTGCAGAGGGGGGGTACCCCCTCTACGGGGTCCAGGGGGTCCATCCCCCCGGCTGGGGGGTCTGGGGGCAAGTGGGCCCCCAGCGGGGGTTCGGGGGCGAAGCCCCCAAAGCAAAATTTGCCTTGTAAAATTATATTGTAATTTCATTGTAAATCTGGACCGTTCATTATAAAGTCGCAGATCTAACAGTAGAGATTATGTTAGGGTTTTTTTCCCTAGAAGGCAACCCTCTTTTATGAGGGAAATGTATTGCGGCTATGGATGATGGTGAATATTGTATTCTGAGAGAGGAGACTGTGAGAGAAAGAAGATGAAGTTACAGCGGGTTTTGCTGTAGGTTGTATCCCTTCATTTGCTGGATAATAATAAAGGAAGGACCTGGCAATTTCTCTGGTGGACGTAGCCCACACTAGGTGAACCACATAAATCTATGTCTCTCTTGTATTGTGTGTCTTCTGTGTTTTGTTTCTGCATTTGTTTTATTTTATTGCTCCGCGGTCCTGTTTTTCTAACAGATATTTGGGCTCCCAATGTTTTGGCCTTTCAGGAGGCCATCCTTGGTTTATTTTTGAGTTCCAAAACCCTTTCATACCATCAAAGTACATGTCTATGTTGATCAGGTTAGATTGTTTGTATGTGAGCATAGTTTGCAAAAAATCTAACATTGACCATTTTCACTAATTATTAGGTAGGATCCACGTAAACTAGGTATTTAAAAAAATATTCAAATAATTATGTTGTCTTTTCATAAAATCCAATCCATGTTTTTCTTGTAACAATCTTTCCAACAAGCCCTCATTTGCTTGATTCCATTTTTGTATGCCCAATATATGAAGTGCATAAGTTGCACATCTCCCAGGGGTCAAAATTTCATAGTATGGACTCCATTGTACAAATTCTATTCTAAATCAAACCCAAATAGAAAACTAGGCCTAGTAAGGATGCATGGTTGTTTGATACATTTCCAATGACATATCTCATTCTTGGTTTTGACCCACATTTGTTGAAAACAAACTTTCACAAGATCAAGACTAGCTTCGAGGTAGCATTTTGGTGGCAAAGTTTCATAGTGTAAAAAGTGTTGTTGTTGTACTATAGAATGTACAAATTTTAATTTTTCATACTATATCTTAGCTCAATACCTTTCTTGTGACATATAAGTTTCCCTATTATAATATCATATGAATCACTTACAATTGTCACAAGTGAACCTATTTCAAGGGTGTGGTCTAGGAAACTTACCTAGAAAGGTTTCTAAGTATATGTGATCTGGATTTGATCATCATATTATTTTTCATTTATCTCAATGTTTTTAGAGTGAAACAAATTGGAGCAATCCACGCGTAGGGTCATTTTATTGGTAGGTCCTAGTTTGGAAAATAGGGTTTCAAACCTTCTGGATCCATTTTGAGGAATTAAATGATGTTTTTTGGGGTTCTAGTGTCCATAACTTGAGCCCACCCCTTTCATAGTGTTCTACACTTTGAGATATTTCCAACGATGCATATCATGCATCAATTGAAGCTCATATGGAAAATGTATTCCTCCCGCAAGTTGACCTATCGTGTTGACCACCATGGTACACAAAGATTCCATGTCAACCCCTATTACTCATGCATATTGGGTTAGCCACATGAGTACTTTCAAGAAGAATATAGAAGTTCTACAACCTTATCATAATTGAAGGTTGATGAAGTTAAAATCCTAATCCTATATGGATATCAGGCTATGTTCAATACCAGGACGCTAGGAAGAGAAGGAGTTCCATTCTATATTATTGTATTTTATTCCATAGCAGAGAAGAAAAAATGGGAGTCGGAAATTAGAGAGAATAACAGAGGTGGTTAATTTTCTAGAGCACCCTAACATGCCACAGGTATCAGGTAACTCCATAGAGAGTTCCTTCTCCTTCATACATGCATTACTTCCATACCAGAGAAAAGAGAGCAGAGCATCCTCACCTTCTAGTTGGGTTTTCTCCCGTAAGGGTTTCCTAGATAAAATATTTGTGTTATTTTATGGATGGTGTGTGATTGTATTTCCTTGTTCTCTATTTTATTCATTTTATCTATTTCATGCACAAGAAGAAAAATGAATAACTAAATATTCTGGAATCTAAGGAATTTAACTTTCATAGTGTATATTTCAGTTTTATTTATTGGATCTATTGTGACAAACCACCTAGTGGAATATCCACAACAGTTTACAGATCATATTGGTATCAGAGTAGGTTTTACTTTAGGTATTTGTCGGAATTTGCAGGATATAGGAATAAATTTAAAGAGAACTCATAGAAACCATATCCATGCCATATGAGTCTATTCATAACAACCCTGGAGATCCAGTAGAAGAAATGTTTAAGAGGTTAGAAGCATATGTCGTTGATATCAACCATAATATGAACCTCTTCATGGCAGCTCTAGAAAACAAGCTCGTACCATTATGAGATAATTGAGGTTATAACTCAAAGATCATATAGGAGGGAAAATCGAAATATTAAGAAGGCCCAAGAAAGGAGTCACGAAAAGAACCTGAGAAAGAGCAGTCAAGATTGAGTGTCATTAATGCTTCACAGTCCTTATTAAATATGGAAGTGAAAGTGGACATAAAGCCAAACCAAGGTGAGATCGATAAATTAAAATTGAATCATTGGTTGCAACAACTAGAAGTTTTTTTGAGCGTTTACCTTATAGATGAAGAGGAAAAAGTTTCATTTTCTATATTGACGTTAGAGAACCATGCTTCAACCTAGTGGGAAATCCATTATGAAACACTTAAGTTGGAGGGTGGGTGGGGGGGGTGCGGTGTTGGTTCAAAACCCTTGTAAAGTCTCAATTCTACCTTATAGGGTATGTAGAAGACCAATGGATCGGGTGGCACTACTTTAGGAAAAGGAAGGGGTAGCTTCTATAGGAGTACACCATTGAGTTCAGAAAGATGGCCAACATGCTGGGTATCTCTCCCAAGAACCCAGATGTAATCCTCAAGTGTCTGGAGGGTTTACTCGGTCATTTATGAAATAAGGTGATTCTCTTCAAGCCAAGGACATTGGATGAGGCATGTGTACATGAATAGTACCTGGAAAACATAGGCCAAAATAAATGGAAACCAATCGGTTCCAAGAAGAAAGAGCACCAGGAAGCTTCCAAGGAAGGTAAGAATAAGTCGAAGGGGGAAAAGGATAATAAGACAAAAACCATTGTACATCAACACAAGTATCCTAACAACCATTTCAATATTCATGGTCACATTGAGGAAAAATGTTGCAAACTACATCCAGAGTTGAACCCGAAGAACCACAAGAAGGAAGGAAAGAAAACAAACCTTCTAGCCATGTATTTGAGCAATTAGGTTGAAAGTATCTCTGATGTGGATAAAAATATTTTCTACACATTTATGCAAAAGGAGGTGAATTTGAGTAGCCTTCGTCACCAGGAAGAGAAGCAGATGACCAAGCTCTTCCACATCAAGATTTAGGTCAAGAAGACCAAGATATATGCTTTGTTTAACTCTGGTTCATAGACTAATATCATATCAATGGATCTGATCATAAATAATAGATTGGAGGTTCATGATCATCATCGATCCTATCCATTGGGTTGGGTAAACAAGGATGTAGAGATCAAGGTAACAAAGCATTGGAATATTAAATTTGTTGTAAGTGTTAATTTTATAGATGAAGTAGAATTGGAGGCATTATTGTTGGATGTATGCAAAGTTGTGTTTGGAATCCCATACATGTATATGAGGGATGTTATTTTCATGTGGAGATCCAACTAGTACCGCCTCATCAAGGATGGGAATTCCTTCATCATCGACATGCACAAAGGAAAATAAAACATTCATTGGTAAGTGCCAATCAAGCTAAGAAATTGATCAGCTCTAGCAAGAAATATGTTTTACTTTTCTTAAGAGAAGATTTGCATAATGATGATTCAATAAGGTTAAAGGAATCCTTGAAGGGGTGTACTAAAGAGAAGGGTGTTTGAGAAGGGTTTGATTCCACCAAGTACCTCACCTTGTGCATCACCAATCATAATTGTGCCCAAGAAGGATGGGACATGGAGAATGTATATCTATTACAAAGCATTGAATAAGATTACAATGAATAATCGATACCCTCTTCCCAGGATTGATGATCTTTTGGACTAGATACAACATGCCAAGTACTTCACTAAGATGAATTTGAAATCAAGATATCACCATATATGAATCAAAGAAGAAGATACCTGGAAGACTTCCTTCAAGACAATATAAGGTTTGTATGAGTGGTTGGTTATCCTTTTGGTTTATGCAGTGCACTGGATACATTTATGAGACTAATTAATGATTTTTTACGCACTTATCTAGATTTATTTGTTATTGTATATTTGGATGATATATTGGTTTATAGTGCTACATGGAAGAAGCATATATCACATATTATGCAAGTGTTAGAGACTCTGAAGAAGCACCATCTACTAGCCAATCTCAATAAATGTGAGTTTTCTCATCAATATTTGGTTTATATGGGGTATGTGATCGGTGGAGGTGAGATCAATATATATCCTACCAAGATGGAGGCCATCATGAAATAATGAGTTCCTACAAATTGCACAGAATTTATAAGTTTTGTTGGGGAAGCACAATACTTGCAAAAGTTCATATCTTTGTTTTCAGCAGTAGTTGCACCACTCCACGTAATTACAGTGGGAAGTAAGAGTTTCCAATGGGGAAAGAATCAACATAAGGCCTTTGATGACATAAAAAGAAAGATCATTCAAGCACCAGTGCTCATGCTACCAAACTTGCATAAGCCCTTCGAAGTGGAGACAGATCCAAGTGTGTATTCCATGGGAGAGATCTTGAGGAACAAAGGATTATCTTCTATCATTATGAAGTATTTCATGGGGCGGTCCTCAACTACCCTACCTATGACAAGGAGCTCTATTCCTTGGTACGAGATGTCAAAAAGTGGAATCACTATTTGAGGGGCAAGGAGACCTTCATCCACACAAATCACCAATCGCTCCAGTATTTGTATGGATGGATTTCTTACAATGGTTTCATTTGGTCATAAATTATAAGGGTAGCTCAAACAAGTTGACATACATTCTTCCACAACCACCCAAATCCAATATTACAACTTTGGGAACTCTCATGCACATGGATCCTTTTACCCATGATGCATACATAGAGGTATACATAGACTATGCGAACTTCAAGGAGGTGTTTCAATAGCTACAAGTCCAAATTCATATTGAATAAGGTGACAGTAAGGTTGACTGTCATTTCCATAATGGTCTACTTTACAATCTCGACAATTTGTGTATTCCTAAAGTTGAACAATTGAGGCTTATCAGAGAGGCTCATACCTCCAAGGTTGTAGAACATTTTAGTGTTGGGATGATAGTTTCCAACTTACAGAGGTATGTGTATTGGACCATAATACAATAATATGTAGCATGGTATATTAAAGGATGTATACTTTTTTGTATCAGAAAGCCCAGTAACATGAAGTAAGGTATATACCATCCCTTATCAGTACCCACTAGACCTTGGGAAATCATTTCCATGGATTTTGTGGGTGGTTTACCAACCATGTAGAAGGGACATGACTATTTATTTATGGTAGTTGACAGGTTCAAAAAAATGTGCATTCTCATGCCTTGTAAAAATACCATCAAGGGACAGGAAGTAACAAACTTGGTCTTTGAATAAGTCTAGGTGCACATTTGAGATACCAAAGAGAATAATATTATACAGGGACACCAAATTTCTTAGTGCCTTTTTGACTACATTGTGGGAGAAGATGGGCACTAAGCTTAATAGGTATACAACATTCCATCCACAGACAGATGGGAAAACAAAAGTAGTCAACAAGAATTTGGTGTAGCTTTCGAGGGGTTACAATTAGAAGCATCCGAAGACCTGGGATTAAAACATGATTTATTTACAACACTATTATAAAAGAGTAGTCAACACTTATATCGGTAAGTCACCTTTTGAAACTTGCTTTGGGTATTTTCCACCTTCACCCTTATATGTTGTATATGGATAGCAGGGAGGAGTGAGGAAGGACCTTAGAGGAGATGCATTAAAAGAAGAAAAAATTGTTGAGAATATTAAGCAGATCCATTTGCAAGTACATGAGATGTTGAAGAAGTCACAAGAAAATTACACGTCTAGACATGACCACACATAAGAGAGAGAATGTTTAGAGTGGGAGACAAAGTATGGTTATAGATAAATAAGGAAATACTACAAGGTCCTGGTAAGAATATCAATGATCTGAGGTATGGTTCTTTTGAGGTATTGGAAAAGATGGGAAATAATACCTATAGACTTATTCTACCCCCATACATGAGCATTTATGCAGTAGTGAATGTGGAGAATCTCAAACTCTATGTGGAATTCAACAATGCAAAATTAGTAAATTCATTTGATGAAAAAATGAATGTCAACCATGATTAATATACTAAATAATATGAAAAATATTTTCCAATCAACATTGTCCATTATTTGATAGTGTAATATTCGTTAAGATTATAGACTTGTAAACATAAAAGGTAATTTTCACCCAGTAGACCAAATAGTAGAAATACAAAACTTATGATAGATGTCAAAAAAATGATAAAGACTTTCTAGCCTACATACAATAAAAAATACTAAATTTCCAAAATCATAGTAAAGACTAAAACAAAATCCCTTGAAAATACCTTTATCTATGAGGGATACCCCTTGGAAGTATCAAATTTATAAATTTTGGAGATTAAAAGAGTAGTTAGGATTTAAAATTATTGTCAACTAATATTATGGGATGCTTGGACAAATAACTCAATTAAAATAGTTTCCCTATTTGAAAATTTTACTTGGGAAAATTTTAAATTCTAACTTTCACAATTTGGCTACTTTTCCATTAGTTTTTTAAATGATTCACCATGTTCCATTTTTTTCCAAAAATTGTGCACCCACATTCTATAGGGTAAAATCATTTTACTAAAAAAATTTGATAAAGTTTTCTATAAACTATATAAAATTATGAGAAATTTTAATATCTTATAAAATATTCCCAAACAATTTTATAGTTGGAATTTTAAGAATTAGTAAGATTATCCAATGTTTCTACACTTTAAGATAAGTATGGATCCCTTAAAATTTCCCTAGAACTTGTTGTAGTGCCCTGTTTGTTTTGCTAGTTTTACATATTGAATCTTCTTATTTGAGGTAATTTTGTTTACAAAATTACCTGGTTTATTGAGTTTTCTTATGATGATGAAACTCAATCTCTTTGACTATTTTGACTGGCTTTAATTGACTATATGAGGTAATTCACATTATCAATTCATATCGATGATACATTGAAATGGATGAATACATATATTTTATAGGCATTAATTTCCATATCCTACTAATATTTTTCCTAGTGTGATAGGGAAGCCACATGCATACATTGACATGGGATGATGTCGATATTATATTGACTCCATATTGTGTCAAGGTATTATAATATGATCATTCAATTAATGATATGTTTTAATTTATGATTATGGAACAATTTGATGTGTCAATTGTAGTGTGTGTAGGCACAAGGAACATGTTTTTTTATCAAACCACACATAGGTAATGGGGTTATATGGAAGTTGTACATGGTATCACCATGAGAGGATGAACAACATTCATGTTTCCAGCTACTAGCACTCCTTTTCCATGTCCTAGGTTGAAAATTTCATGATGCTTTTACCTACAGGTTGCATGTTGTAATGAGGGTAGGACATAGATTTGGTCTCTCATCAGGTTTACTTGAAGGGAATGAAATAAGGTGGAATATTGTATTCCTTAATGACCATTAGTATATCAACAAGGTAATGACAAGTTGAGTTAACATGGTCTTAAAAGTTGCACAAAATTCCACACCAAAAAAATTTAGATGTTTTAAGGGCATGCATGAACATGGCACCATTGGTACTTACTGAAAGGTAATTCTTGAAGAGCACAACGAAACATGACACCCTTGGTATCAGTTAGATTTGGTGTGCATATATAAGAAAATTAATTAACTAGCTTATGCAATTTACTTAAAAATGTGAAAAAGTTAAATAAATGAATGATTGTATGATTAAGCATATAAGTTATTATGTATCTCATAACAAAGAGAAATAAAATGGTTTAATTAAAATCCAATTTTAGTCTCGGTAGACGTTAACCATCATCATCATCATCACACACACACACACACACAGATATATATATATATATATATATATATATATATATATATATATATATATATATATATATATATATATATATATATATATATATATATATATATATATATATATATATATATATATATATATAT
>ML778231.1:923264-945345 GCA_009831015.1 Picea engelmannii | reverse complement strand
TGAGAAAATGGCATCTAAAGAGAGACTTTCTCAAGATGAGAAGGATATGCGAAAAACTTTATTTTCCATGTCTGAGATGGTGAAAATGTTGTATGAAGCCTACTTGGAACGAAAGAGAATGGTTCAAGAGAAAGATTCAAATAACAAAAAAGGCAAAGAAGAATTGAAGGAATTAGATTCTACATCTGTTTCAGAAAACAACTATGCGGTATGCAGTGGAGGACATTCATCAATTTCTCCTTGTTCCCATCAAGATGGTTTTGGTGCCTTTGAAAAACATACAAAAGGTGTAGGTTTGAAATTTCTAACCAAGATGGGTTATGAAGAAGGAAATGCCCTTGGATGTAAGGGTCAAGGAATCGTTAATCCCATAGAGGTTGTGGAAATACCTCATTATTTAGGATTGGGATATGGCGAAGAGGAGATTGGAACATTCTCCAAAACATCGGAAGAAAGTAATGCTTCGAATGGCCAGGTTAATTCATTGTAGGAACACTTCATGAAAGGTGATGGTGTATCACTCCTTGATTGTGATAGTGAATGCAAGTCATCTCCAAAGAAAAGTGAAGATCATCCAAGAAGGTATAATGGTCATAATTTTTCCAATTCTCTTTTTTATTATAATAAACATAATCATATAATGTGAAACTTGTGGAATATGTATCCATGTACTTTTTGTCATTCACCCAAGCATTTTGTTTCCAAGTGTTGGAAGAGACAAACTTTGTATAGTAAATATGTGTCCACCAGGAAGGAAACAAGACATAAAGACTCCACTCCACAACATAAGAAAGAGAAGGGTAAACAAGTATGGATGCCAAAAACTCACTGCACTTATTGCAACAGGGGTGGACATCAAAAGGCTAATTATTATAAGCTTAATCTAGAGCTTTGTCCAAAGAAGGACAAAATAATTGTGCATGTAATCACTAAGGAAGAGACATTACCAGCGAATCAAGAGGAACACCATGAAGGAAAGAAACCAACCACTTGGTTTTTCCATAAGTGGATGTCACAACTTCATTGTATTTTGCTTCCATTAATGTAATCACACTTGTTGAAATGATGACCTGATATAACATCATTTTTGTACAGCATAGTGTTTTTTTTTGCCCTTATTAGTATGTAATCAAGTAAAGGTCCATTTTGTAACCTTTTGGAAAACCAAAAGGTCCTTAGTGGGGAGTTGTGATCCAGAATTGGATCCAGGAGCTTGATGGGGCTCAGAAAGGCCTAAAAATCAAAGTTCTGAGAATGGATTCAAAACGGTCGTTTGCATAGGCCTCATCGATACTAACCCAACACAACTTGAACAGGATCAAACGGGCATCGTATGCTCAAGATATCGCGATATGTTCATTTGGTCAAATAGGCAAAAATATGTTGATTGTATAGTGCCACGTGGCAGCTGACTGTACAGGCCATATGGTCGTACAACTCACATGACAGGGTGACTGGGCGTATGGACTGCTGACATGGATAGACAAGTGGGCCAATCAAGGAGTGACATGTGTCACCCTTGCAGTGGTGACATCTGGCACGTCCGTACGGATGTCGTGGCATGTTCATACAATACGTACGACACATGGTGTTGACGTAGCAGGTATAGTGGAAGGTTGTTTTCTGGGCAGTTGACAAGTGGGTGAGTGAATGGTTGGCACGTGTCTTTGTTTGGGAGAATATGAAGGTGCCACGTGGCCCAGTCCTAGCCTTCCATGTGGCACCCCTCTATTGGTCATTGGTTGTTTGGAATAATTGTGGAGCGCATGGGGTTCGATCATGCGACCTCTCCACCAAGCTAATGACTTGGCAGGGTCGAGCTAGCCAGTCCGCCCACATTTGATCCTTGTTATACAAAGGGGAAAACCTATATTTAAGTTTAAATGTGTGTTTTGGTGGGTGAAGTAAGGGTTGGGGCTTAGCCCCAGCCCTGACACAAAACAAACCACGCAGTTGATTAAGGTTGGTTGTCATTGATGTCAACCCTTGAAGAAAGCCTCGTAGCACAAAGGTTTGGGTAATGGACCCAATATTTTTTTATGTAAATATGACTCATTATTGTTTTTTCATGGTTGATAAGAAGTAAATATCGATGAACTCCAAAGTGGTCCCCTAATGGTGAAAGCCCTCATGGGAAGACACTTTGCAGAGTAAGAGAACCCATGCTTAATTATGGAATAATGAGATGAAGGATAGTGAATTTGTCAGGGAAACTATCCTAGATGGATAGTGTTTGTCATGCCATTTCCGATGGTATGTAGAATGTCACATAACTCCTCATGGTTAGAGAGTTATGACCATGTGAAGTTGGAGAACCCAGGTTTGGGTAATGGACCCAAGTTTGTTTGATGGATAATAGTATTATTTTTTCTATATTTGAAGGTAATACTATTGTAGATGGATAGTAAATGTCATTCCATTTTTGGTGGTATGTGGAATGTCACATAACTCCTCGCGGTTTGAGAGTTATGACCTTACGAAGTTGGAGGACCCTCATATGTCATCTAGAAGCCCCAAAAGGTCAAAGTAGTCAAAGTGGTTTAAGAGATTTTAAAAGGTAAATAATAAAGTGAAGTGATGAGTGTATTATAATTCAAAGTGAATAAAAAATAATTTATTTCAATAATAAATTTAATGGAAAAATTAGAAGTGGGTTAACCCTAAAATAAGGAAAGTGGGCCAAGTGACCTAGAAGATGTTTTTAAGGAAGCTACTTGGAAAGATAAATAAGAGGCAAATTTCTCTCATTTTAATCACACTTGAGCATATTGAATATCTATAGGTGTCTAAGGTAACCAAGGATATCTAAGTCAAATTACTGAGGGAAGGTGAAGAAAAGCAGGCTGAAATGCAAGGAAGGGTAAATTCTTTTGATGGTGCTTTTTAAGGTATGTTATTTATAGGTCATCTCATCATTTTCGCTATAAYGTTTTTTGTATAATGACTCAGACCGTGACATTTCTATTCCATTGAGAAAACATACCCAAGTATCTGTGGTAAAAAAATCATCTTGTGGGTCGTTTTATTTTGGGAATTACACTCCGTGGAAAATAGGGTTTGTGGCTAGTCCTAAATCTAGTCAAAAGCAGGTGTTTCAGGTAAAAACATCATAACTTCTTCATAACCTATCCAAATTCCTTGAGACCAAATTTGTTGGTTATGGTAACGTCTTTAGTATTTTTTTTTACCGTTTTCATATCAATTCAAAGAATATTTTGTGCAGGGCATGCTCTACAAGGTCGCTCTCTAGAATAAGCCAGAATTCAACAAGGTATGCCATTTTTGCTATAACTCCTTTTCTGAGAGGTTCCAAGTAGTGAAACCTGGAGGAATTTCATAAAACAGACTGAAGAAAATTGTGTATCATTTTCAGATCTTTATATATTACAGGTTCAAATTTATGATTACTTCAAGTTAGGGTTGTTGACTAATCCAAAACTAGGCATGTGAGACTAAAGAAAATTTTGATGAAAATGTTAGTGTCTTGTTGTTAAAGTTAAGGAAGTTTTGCAGGAATGTGATCATATACACCAGGTCTATTACAGAGCTACAAATCATATTTGGATGATGAAATTGATGAGGGATTTTGGTTGAGGTACATGTTGAGTACATGGTTGAGACCAGTAGTTGATGAGTTGCCACATACATGAGGTGTATAGTTGATGATGTTGGTACATATTGATGAGTCATAGTTTATGAGTAGTTGACACATTATTGGTACATACTTGGTACATGGTTGGATCCACTTGTTTATGGTACAGGTTGATTATAGATTGTTTGGTAAAGGTTGGTGCATGGTTGATGCACTTGTTTATGGTACAGGTTGATTACAGGTTGAGGTATAGGTTCATGCATGGTTTAGATTTATTGGTACAGGTTTACAACGGTATATCTCACAGTGATAGTGTGACAGTGGTTCCATCATTCTACTTCTACTTCAGGGTGGCAGGATGGGGCAAGGACATGTGGTTGTAGCCACCTTTCGGTTGTAGCCGGAGAAAATAGGGGGTTGTAGCCTCCTTCTGRTTGTAGCCAKAGAATTGGGGAKTTGGAGCTTCCCTCAGGTTGTAGTCTGAGAAACTAGGGGGTTGGAGCCTCCTTCCAGTTGCAGCTGGAAWACAAAGGAAGTTGGTGCTTCCAATGAATGTAATTCTTCAAGACATATAAKAAAAAGCATTMTGTGGTTTTCTCCTGATTTGGGTTTCCACRTAAAACACTGGTGTAYTGTGTATGTSTGTGATTGTTTATTTCTTACTACTCATTATTGGATAATAATTTTACATTGATATAACATTTGAAGAAAAATGATTATAATTACACTATTACTGATTCACCCCCCCTCTCGGTAATCCAACAATTGGTATCAGAGCAGCTTCCTTTAGAAATCAGTTTAACCATTGAAAGGTAGATCATGGAGAGTACCAACTCGTATAAAAATGGAATACGACAGTTTGATGGACATAAGTATGATTTTTGGAGCATAAGGATGAAGACATATATACAAGCACAAGGATTTCAAGTTTGGAAATCAATTGTAGATGGATACGAGGCACCAACAGTTCCACCAACAAATGGCAAAGCAATGGAACTCGGTGAGAATAATTCCAAAGCCAAAAATGCACTTTTGAATGGTCTCTATGATACAGTATTCACCAAAGTCGCACATTGTAAATCTGCTAAAGAGATTTGGGACAAGCTTTGAAATATTTATGAAGGAGATTCAAAAGTCAAAGAAGCAAAGCTTCAAACTTATAGAGGTTGGTTTGAACAACTAAAAATGAAGGAAGATGAAGATATCACAACCTACTTCTTACGAGTCGATGAAACAATGAATGCAATCATAAGATTGGGAGAAGAAATCAAATAATCTGTAATTGTTCAAAAGGTACTAAGATCTCTTGCTATGAGATTCAACCCTAAGATATCATCACTAGAAGAAAGATCGGATTTAAACTCAATAAGCATGGATGAACTGCATGGAATCTTCACAACATATGAGGTGAGAACTGAATAGGAAAATCCAGATGTAAAAGAAGTAGCCTTCAAAGAATCCAAAAGATCAAAGCAAAAGAAAAGGGAACAAGAAGAATATAACAGCAGGAGCGACATCTCGGAATATGATGAAGAAGTGGCCAACTTCGTCAAAAGACTAAACAAGGGAACCAATGGTAGGTATAGAGGTAAGTTTCATTTAATTTGTTTTAATTGTGATAGTATTGGTTGTTTTGCTAACAAATGTCCTCATAAGAAAAAGAGAAATGATGAAGGTTACTCAAAAGGTAGACAAACATATAAAGGTAGAAGAACTACAAAGAAAGTTTTCAAGAAAAGTTTTTGCACCAAAGAAGACATCTCATCATTAGATGAATATGAAGTCAGTGACAGTGAAACAGAGAGAGTTTTATTCATGGCAGTAGAAAACTTTGATAAAGAAGACTCCGAAGAAGAATATGAAGAAGCATATGAAGAAGAAATTGAAGAGGCAGAAGTTTACTTTCGAGAAGAATTAATGAGTTCCATAGAAGTTATCAGAAGAGAAAAGAAAAAAAACAAGAAACTACAAACAAAACTAGATAAAAAAAAAGACACTCAAGAACTAGAACAATTGATCACAAAATTGAAGGTTCAAATAGAAGAAGATAAAAAAATTGAAGAAGCAATCAAAGAACAGCTAGAAAAAAAGGACAGGATCATTGGAAACCTGGAAGCAGAGATTGTCACGCTACGAAAGGATATTCAAAAGAAAAATATGCAGAATATCTCAAAAGTTTTGGATGACATTATCAACAGTCAAAAAACTCATCTTGACAAGTCCGGACTTGGATACAATCAGACAAAAAAGGGATCAAACTCCAACACAACAGAGCAAGAAACAAATCCAAAAAGCTATGCAGAAACAATCAAAGGGGATAAAAAGGTATACAAGGAAGATTACAGGAACACTTCTCCACCGAGAAGATTTAGATTTCAGAATCAACAACAGATAGATAGGCCTCAAGAAGAAGAAGGATTCATAAGAGCATCTCCTTTCAGAAGATATTCAGCTACCAGGTATCAAACTATATTTTTGGTTTATGTTATGCATGTAATAATTTTGTACATAAAGTTGTAAATTGCAGAGCTAACAACATGAACAATAACTACTTTGAGAGCCATACACAAAGGGGTTATCAAAGAATACCTAGTGAAACACAGAGACGAAGTTACAACAGGTTTGAATCTTTGGGCACTGAAGTGGAATGTTACAAATGTAACAATTTTGAACACATGGCCAAAAATTGCAGAATGACAGTCCCTCCTAAAGAATCTCAATAGAGTCACAAACAAGAACCTCAAAAAACGACATGGATAAGAAATCAAGATCGGTATAGAAATGAAGAATGCACGGTCGCTCTACAAGCTAAACAGAAGAAACGTGGTTGGTATGTTGACAGTGGATGTTCAAAACACATGACAGTTGATAGAGTCAAGTTTCTTACATTACAAAAGAAAAGAGATAGATCAATCTCCTTCGAAAATGATGATTCATCCAAAATCATTGGAAAAGGCACAGTCCAAATTGGGAACAATAATGAAAAGGTAGAAAATGTTCTACTAGTAGAAGATATGAAACATAATCTTTTAAGTGTGAGTCAAAGGTGTGACCAAGATCATAAAGTTACTTTCGATTCACAAAAGTGTGAGATAAGAAAATAAGGTTCAGGGAAATTGGTCACTACAATTGCAAGAACTTCAAGCAACATATATGTGTTAAGAAAAATTGGAAATGAAAAGTGTTTTCTAGGAAAGGAAGATGAAAGTTGGCTATGGCACAGAAGAATGGGTCACATGCATTTTGATAACCTTGTCAAAGTCATCAAAAGAGAAGAAAACAGAGAAATGCCCCAGATCATGAAACCAACCAACACTTTATGCAAGCATTGCCAACAAGCAAAGCAAACAAATACCAGGTTCAAATCAAAGGAATATTCAACATCAAAACCACTGGAAATTGTGCATACTGATCTAGCTAGACCAACTACAACAAAAGTCTTAAAAGGTGAGAGATACTTTATGTTATTAGTTGATGATTATACAAGAATGACTACAGTTTGATTTCTCAAGAACAAGTCAGAAGCTTTTGAAAACTTCAAGATCTACAAGGAAATGGTTGAAAATGAGATGGATCCAAGAATCAAATGCTTAAGATCAGATAATGGAGGAGAATTCACCTCAAAGGAATTTATGGACTATTTCAACAATCATAGAATAAAAAGGCAATTCTTCGTCGCTAGGACACCTCAATAGAATGGAGTTGTTGAAAGAAAGAACAGGACAATACAAGAAATGGTTCGAACAATGATAATGGATTCAAAGTTTACAAATATTTTTTGGACACATGTAGTGCATACATCAATTCACATTCAAAACAGAGTAATTCTCAGAAACAACACTGATAAAACTCCCTACGAGCTATGGAAAGGAAGACCAACAAATGTGAATCACTTCAGAGTTTTTGGAAGCAAATGTTACATCAAAAGAGAACATGGAAGAATGGGAAAGTTTGACTCTCCTGTGGACAAAGGAATACTTGTTGGTTACTCAAGTATAAGGAAAGCATACAAGTGTTACAATCTAAGATTAAAAAAAGTTGTGGAAAGCATCAACGTAACAATTGATGAAACAGGCAAACCAAAATCAAAGGAAGAAGAAAACAAATCAATGGAACAACTTTTCGAAAAAGAAGTAGAAGAGGAAGATGAAGATGAAGAGAATTTGACAGAAAAAGAAGAGCAAGGTCAGCAAGTATCTCCAAAGACACCTAGCAAATGAGTACAGAAGAATCATCCTTCAGATCATATTATTGGAAACAAAGATGCAGGAGTTGAGACTAGAAGAAAAATTCGTTCACCAGAATAAACACACCTAGCACTCTTATCTACAATTGAACCAAACTGTTTTGAAGAAGCCATCAAGGATGAATTTTGGAATAAGGCCATGGATGAAGAATTGGATCAAATAGAGAAAAATGACACTTAGGAATTGGTTCCAAGATCAAAGAATAAGAATGTGATCGGCACAAAATGGATTTTCAGGAATAAATTGAATGAAGATGGACAAGTTACAAGGAACAAAGCTAGATTGGTATGTAAAGGATATGCACAGATTGAAGGAATCGAATTTGAAGAGACATTTTCCCCATTTGCCAGAATGGAAGAAATATGTTTGCTTTTAGCTTATGCATGCTCCAAAAATGTTAAAGTATATCAGATAGATGTAAAATCAGTTTTTCTGAATGGGGAACTTGAAGAAGAAGTCTACATTGAAAAATCAGAAGGATTTCAGTTGTCAGAGAATACAGACTATGTGTGTAAATTAAAGAAGGCCTTGTATGGTCTAAAACAGGCTTCTAGAGCATGGTACTCCAGACTAGATTAGTATCTGCAGTCGGAAGGGTTCACAAAAGTAAGTACAAACAACAACCTCTACATCAAGGTAAGTCAAGGTAATATTTTATTAATTGAAGTTTATGTTGATGATATTATTTTTGGTAGTGATGATGACAGGTTAAGCCATAAATTTGCAAAAAGCATGCAGAATGAATTTGAAATGTCGTTACTTGGAGAACTATCCTTCTTTTTGGGACTTCAGATACGTCAAAGCAACCAAGGAATTTTTATTTCTCAAACCAAGTATATCATAGAAATGCTAAAGAGGTTCAGAATGGAAGATTGCAAACCAGTTATCACTCCCATGCAAACCAATTGTAAGTTGAGCAAAGATGATGATTCAAAGTCTACAGATCAGAGGCAATACAGGTCAATGATTGGCAGCCTACTATATATGACAGCATCCAGACCAAATGTAATGCAGGCAGTTGGACATGTGGCACGATTTCAAGCAACACCAAAGGAATCACATGTATTAGCAGTAAAGAGGATCTTCAGATATCTCAAAGGAACAAGAGAGTTTTGATTATGGTATCCAAAAGGAAAAGATATATCATTTATTGCCTACACAGATGCAGATTGGGCAGGTTGTATTGATGATTGACAAAGCACCAGTGGAGCAGCATTCTACTTAGGTGAGTGTTTGGTATCATGGCTAAGAAAGAAACAATCGGCAGTATCTCTATCTACCACCGAGGCAGAGTATATTGCAGCAACAACATGTTGTACACAGGTTCTTTGGATGAAACAAACTTTGACAGATATACAGGTTGAGTATGATGAGCCCATTCTAATATATTTTGATAATACAAGTGCCATCAGTATCTCAAAAAACCTGGTGATGCACTCCAAGACGAAGCACATTCCAATCAAGTATCACTTTCTACGGGAACAAGTTGCAGAAAAGAACATCAGAGTTGAGTATGTGGAAAAAAAGAACAAGTGGCAGACATATTTACAAAACCACTTCCATGAGAAGCCTTTGAATATCTTCACCAAAGACTTAGAGTTATTTCTACTCCAAAATGAATGATTTTTTAATGCTTTTTGAATGTTTATCTTATATGTCTTAAATGTACACGAGGAAGCACCATAAGATGACAGTTCAGTCAAGGGGAGAAACCCCGAATGGAAAGATACATTTTCCATTGATGACAAAGGGGGAGAGATTTATCAAATGCAGGGGATAGAGGCATGGTTCCAGGGGGAGCAGATTTATCAGATGTAGAGGACAATGGCAGATTTATCAGATGCAGAGGATAGAGGCATGGTTCGAGGGGGAGCATGAGTGATATGATTGCAGTATTGCATTGGAGTGTTGCCATCAATTCCAAAGGAGGAGATTGTTGATTAAGGTTGGTTGTCATTGATGTCAACCCTTGAAGAAAGCCTCATAGCACAAAGGTTTGGGTAATGGACCAAAGATTGTTTGATATAAATATGAATCATTATTGTTTTTTCATGGTTGATAAGAAGTAAATATGGATGAACTCCAAAGTGGTCCCCTTATGGTGAAATCCCTCACGAGAAGACAATTTGCAGAGTAAGAGAACCCATGCTTAATTATGGAATAATGAGATGAAGGATAGTGAATTTGTTAGGAAACCTATCCTAGATGGATAGTGCTTGTCATGCCATTTCCAGTGGTATGTAGAATGTCACATAACTCCTCACAGTTAGAGATTTATGACCATGTGAAGTTGGAGAACACAGGTTTGGGTAATGGACCCAAGTTTGTTTGATGAATAACAGTATGATTTTTTTCTATATTTGAAGGTAATAGTATTCTATATGGATATTACATGTCATTTCATTTGTGGTGGTATGTGGAATGTCACATAACTCCTCACGGTTTGAGAGTTATGGACTTACGAAGTTGGAGGACCCTCATATGTCATCTAGAAGCCCGAAAAGGTCAAAGTGGTTTAAGAGATTTTAAAAGGTAAATAATAAAGTGAAGTGATGAGTGTATTATAATTCAAATTGAATACAAAATAAATTATTTCAATCATAAATTTAATGGAGAAATTAGAAGTGGGTTAACCCTAAAATAAGGAAAGTGGGCCAAGTGACCTAGAAGATGGTTTTAAGGAAGCTACTTGGAGAGTATAAATAAGAAGCAAGGCTCTCTCATTTTAATCACACTTGAGAATATTGAATATATATAGGTGTCTGAGGTAACCAAGGATATATAATCCAAATTTCTGAGGGAAGGCGAAGAAAAGAATGCTGAAATGCAAGGAATGATAAATTCTTTTGATGGTGTTTTCTAAGGTATGTTATTTACATGTCATCTCACCATTTTCGCTAAAACGTTTTTCAATATAATGATTCTGAACATGAAATTTTCATTCCATTGCGAAAACATACCCAACTATCTGTGCTAAAAAACTTGTCTTGTGGGTTGTTGTATTTTGGGAGTTACACTCTGTGGAAAATAGGGTTTGTTGTTAGTCCTAAAACTAGTCAAAAACGGGTGTTTTGGGTAAAAACGTCATAACTTATTCATAACAGATCCAAATTCAGTGAGACAAAATGTTTTTCTTAAGGTACCGTCATTAGTAAGATGTGTAATAGTTTCAGATCAATTCAATGAATATTTCATGTGGGGCACGCTCTACAAGGTCGCTCTCTAGAATAAGCCAGAATTCAGCAAGGTATGCCATTTTTTCTATAACTCCTTTTTTGAGAGGTTCCAAGTAGTGACACATGGAGGAATTTCATAAAACACATTGAAGAACATTGTTTATCAGTTTTAGATCTTTATACATTACAGGTTCAAAGTTATGATTACTTCAAGTTAGGGTTGTTGACTAATCCAAAACTAGGAATGTGAGACTAAAGAAAAATTTGATGAAAATGCTAGTCTCTTGTTGTTAAAGTTAAGGATGGTTTGCAGGAATGTGGTCATATACACCAAGTCTATTAAAAAGATACAAATCAGATTTGTATGATAAAATTGATGAGGGCTTTTGGTTGAGGTACATGTTGAGTACATGGTTGAGACAACTAGTTGATGAGTTGACACATACATGAGGTGTATAGTTGATGATGTTGCTACATATTGATAAGCCATAGTTGATGAGTAGTTGACACATGATTGGTACATACTTGGTACATGGTTGGATGCACTTTTTTATGGTACAGGTTGGTGCATGGTTGGTGCATGGTTGATGCATTTGTTTATGGTACAGGTTGATTACAGGTTGAGGTACAGGTTCATGCATGGTTGATGCATGGTTCAGATTTATTGGTACAGGTTTAAAGTGGTATATCTCACAGTGATAGTGTGGCAGTGGTTCCATCATTATACTTCTACTTTAGGGTGGCAAGACGGGGCAAGGACATGTGGTTGTAGCCACCTTCCGGTTGTAGCCGGAGAACATAGGGGGTTGTATCCTCCTTCTGGTTGTAGCCAGAGAATTGGGGAGTTGGAGCTTCCCTCAGGTTGTAGCCTGAGAAGCTAGGGGGTTAGAGCCTCCTTCCAGTTGCAGCTTGAAAAAAAAGGAAGTTCGTGCTTCGAATGATTGTATTTCTTCAAGACATATAATAAAAGACATTACGTGGTTTTCTCTCGATTTGGGTTTCCACATAAAACACTAGTGTATTGTGTATGTGTGTGATTTTTTATTTCCTACTGCTCATTATTGGATAATAATTCCACATTTATATAACATTTGAAGAAAAAGGATTATAATTACACTATTATTGATTCACCCCCCCTCTCAGTTGTTGGTTGTGGAGCCTGATTATCTTCCTGATTTAGAGGTCTTTTACTTTCAACCATGTTTATAACCCATGAAGTATTTACACCCCAGAAGTATGTACACTCTTCCATGCAGGGGAGTGCAGGGGAGGGTACCCTCCCAGCAGGGGAGTGCAGGGGAGGGTACCCTCCCAGCAGGGGTTCAGGGGCGAAGACCTCGAAGGAAAAATTTCCTTGTAAATGTATATTGTAATTTCATTGTAAATCTGAACCATTCATTATAAGGTCACAGATCTAACGGTAGAGATTATGTTAGGGTTTTTTATCTAGAAGGCAACCCTCTTTTATTGGGAAATGCATTGCGGCTATGGTAGAGGGAAAAGATTGTATTCTGAGATAGGAGACTATGGGAGAAAGAAGAAGAAGTTACAATGGGTTTGTTGTAGGTTGTATCCCTTCATATGCTAGATAATAATAAAGGAAGGACCTGGCAATTTATTTGGTGGACGTAGCCCACACTGGGTGAACCACGTAAATCTATGTCTCTATTGTATTGTGTATCTTATGTGTTTTGTTTCAGTATTTGTTTTATTTTATTGCTCCACGGTCCTATTTTTCTAACAACTGATATCAGAGAGAAAGGTAACTCGCAGGAAAAGAGGGTTCCTGGTTTGAGTGGGAGCAATGTTGGAAGATGGAAAGTTTAGGGTCAAGAAATTTAACGACCAAAACTACCAGTTATGGAAGATGCAGATGGAAGACTATTTATATCAGAAGGATCTATTCCTACCATTGGGCAGAATAGAAAATAAGTCGACGGCTATGAAGGATGAAGAATGGGAGATTCTTGACAGAAAGGCTCTAGGAACGATACAGCTGAGCCTGGCAACGTCGGCGGCTTTCAATAATTTGAAAGAAAGGACAACGAAGGGTTTGATGGATGCATTGGCCAAATTGTATGAAAAACCCTCGACGTCCAATAAGGTATTTCTAATGAAGAGATTATTTAATATGAAGATGTCGGAAGGTGGGTCTGTTGCAGATCATTTAAATGATTTTAATACGGTTACTATACAACTAAGTTCTGTAAAAGTGGACTTTGATGATGAGGTCAGGGCTCTTCTAATCTTGTGCTCATTGCCAGAAAGTTGGAACGACTTGGTCATGGTTGTAAGTAACTCTGTCTCTGGTACAAATACTTTAAAATTTGATGATGTTGTTGGTGTTATCCTTAGTAAGGAAATGCGACAGAAAAACACAGGTGAGACATCAGGACATTTGTTGAACATGGAGAACAGGGGAAGACAAAAGGATAGAGGAAAGGGTTTCGGGAACCGTGGAAATTCTAGGAAGGGTAGATCCAAATCCAGACTTGGAAATATAGAGTGATGGAATTGTGGGAAGAAAAGGCATCTGAAGAAAGACTGCGGAGATCCAAAGAAACAAAGAGATGGACAACAAGAGATAAATCAGGAAGCAAATGTAACAGGTGATGTGTTACAAGATGCTTTGATTCTTTCTGTAGATAATATTTTTGAGTCTTGGGTAGTAGATTCAGGGGCTTCATTTCATGCCACACCCCATAGGAAACATTTTATAGATTATGTTTAAGGTGATTTTGGACAGTTTCATTTGGGTGACAATGCACCATGCAAAATTGTTGGAATGGGAAAGGTAAAAATAAAGCAACGCAATGGAAACCAATGGTTGTTGAAAGAGGTAAGACATGTTCCATATTTAAGGAAAAATCTAATTTCAACAAGGCAGTTGGAAAATGAGGGTTGTATATCCATATTTACAGATAAGACGTGGAAGGTCATCAAAGGATCATTGGTGATAGTGAAAGGAGAGAAGGTAGGTACATTGTATTTATGTACTGGTAATACTAAATCTTCTATCTCTTTAGCTTCTACTGGAGTGGATACAGCATTGTGGCATCATAGGCTTGGACACATGAGTGAGAAGGGGATGTAGATACTTCACAAAAGAAATTTGTTGCCAGATCTTAAAAAAATTGATTTGGACTTCTATGAGCATTGTGTTTATGGAAAACAGGAGTCATATTTCTCAGAGTCGGAAAAGAAAAGAAGAGTGAAAGGTTAGAGCTTGTGCATACAGATGTATGGGGACCAGCTCAGGTGTCATCTCTTGGTGGCTCTCATTATTATGTTACTTTTATTGATGATTGACGCAGACCTCCCTGACCCTCGGGCCGAGATCCGCACGGGATCGTTCTAAATTCTCCTCGATCCGAAGTGGCTCCCTCGAATCCCTATTGGAACCTCACGAATCCGATCCATAGGTCCTTCGTGAAAACCCGTCCTACACAACTTAACACCAGGCGCGAGCCTTACATCTCCATGCTACCACAACTGGGCCTTAGCGCAAGTGCCTTTCACAACTCGCAAGTTCATGAGTCGATGACCTCGACTCCTCTTTCTCCAAACCTTCGATACCTGAGATGCGATACAGGTATGGCTCCCTCCTCACTAGCGCCTGCTACAAATAACTGTAGGCTACACTAAACACTAGCAGTACTCGCAACTCACGACATCGCGAGTTGGAGTGTTGAGCCCTCATGCTCCTCCTTTGAGAATCCCCGAAATGTGATAAGTCAACAATGGGTTGACTCCTTCCCAAGCGACGTGTGTCCACCACCTGTCACCCACTTCCACTTTTCTCTAGGTACTTGTTGTTACGCCACCTGTCAACCATGCAGCTCCACCTAACAGATGTGCAACATGTTCATATGAGCCCTCGATGCTCGACACTTCATGACTTCACAGTCGAAAATAAATTCTTTCAACCCCCGATACGCAATACCCCGTGGAGGTTATGATCCAACGGTTCTCCCATGGCTTGGATCCAATGGTCTGGATCTCCTTCCCTGCTCCGCGCAACTCAGGACTTCACAAAACCAAGAATTTGGTCTGCCCTCCAAACTCATGAACCCCGAATTCATGAAATGATCCAATGACGTGGGTTGAAACGAGATCAACGACTCATATTGACCCTCGAATCCTGGGTGATGGATTTCACCGGCCTCTAACCACCTTGCGACTCTGCAAGATCCAACGACTCTCACAACTTCGTCACTTCCTTCACGAAGGCCTCTCGCCATCCATACGGCTCCTTTCCTAGGGTGCTTCTAAGTGCTTAAATCCATCGCAACTTGGTGTGATCCTCAGGCTCTCAGGCCTCCACGCTCCGGATCTAATGGTAGTTGTAGCTCCTCCTTGAGCATGTGCTTCTTCCTTCCCCTTGGAAGATTTTCAAATTTTCAAAGGCCTCGGCCTTTGCTTCCTCTACGAGCTCGATCTGGATTTGATGAACTCGCTTGCATTCTAGGAACGTTTTCCCTCTTGAGCTTCTCAAACTCTAAACCCTCCAAAGGGTTTTCTTGGCCTCTGTGACTCCTTGCAAGGTCCTTGCATGAAATTGTGTTATCTCCTCTGAGCTTATCTGTGGCTCTGACCTCAAAGTTTCTATGTCCTTTTCTCTCCTTGAAGGGATGTAAGTGCCCTCTGGAAACTTCCTGCTCAAGCATGCTTTGTTGAGCTTGTAGGGTGTTCAGTAACCCTGTGAGTGTCTCCTCCTGTGACACTTCTCTTCTCTATGAACTCAAAATAGAGTTCCTTTTGTGCACACTTGCACCAACTCAATGCCCACCTGGAAGAGTTCTCCAGAATCCTCAGTGACTCTATCTTCTCACTGAACTCGAAATAGAGTTATCCTCAATGCATCCTATGCATTTTCTCAATGCCTTCCTAGCAGATCCTTTACAGAATTCTCGACAATTCTACTTCTTGTCTCTGTGCTCTCCTCTGCACAGTTTCTCCTTCAAGGTGTTCAACAACCTTGAGGCGTCCTCCTTGATTCAATGACTTCATCTAGTACGCCCTTCTGGAATGTCTCTGTCTGAACTCCGCAGAATTCAGAAGTGGACTCTATGCACTGGCTTACAGAACCCGCAGTGTTCTGTCATGCAACCTCTTGCATGAAGCCACAAAGAACCAGACGTGAAATCATTAAACCCACAGATAGAAAACACTATCTATCCCTACAATTGCACATCTAACGTCCATCTACAACATATCATAAAAACATAAAGACATTCATCCATGCAGGAAAAACTGCTCTGCTTGTATTAATATGAAATGCCTCTTTACAATGTGAGATCGGACTGCAACAGAGTCACGACTTCCTCTCTTCTCCCTATTCTCTCTATTCTTCTTTACCTTTGCTTCTCCAAAAACAAAAAAGAAGATCTCTTTACAAAAGGGGCCTCCTCAAGCGCTTCCCTCCATCCTCACTAAGTGTCATTAATTACAATGAATTACATTGAATGGGCCATCTAATCTGAATTGGATATAGATCCCCATAAACCTGCCATCCATTAAGGCGACACCAAATACAACAAGCTCAAAGGCATGGCTTCGGCTCTACCGGCCTTGCAAACATTTAATACATTAAATTCAAATTTGAAATTTGAAAGTGAGAGAGATGCGCCTCTCCTCTTCATTGAACACGTGTTGGGTGTGCTAGTTGGCTGGCACTTGATGACGTGGAGTGATGCTCCTGCATCATACTCCTCAGCTGCAAAAATCATGAGCTCCTGCTCATGATCTTCCCAGCACCGTTGTTGAAATCCACCTGGATCCCAAACAGTTCTCTAGAGTTTTCCATATGCTCCACTGCTTCGCTGCTGCTGCTGCATCTAGTGCCCTGCTGTTATGGCAGGTTCTCCTCTGCTCAGCTCCTCCTCACTGGTAGATTCCACTGCTAACCTCGACATCAGCCTTTTGATTCCCTCAAATACCTCATCCATCTGATCTATTGGTTGTCTCTCTTTATGCAGTCTCCTTGACTGCACTTCTTTGTCCTTATCAGTGGGCATATCAACTAGATCCCTTATGCTATTTGCTTCCTCTGTGGCCTCAACTTGCCACTCTGCTGCAAAATTCAATTCTGCAGTCTGATCATTGAGTCTCTTCTCTGCTTCCCCTTCTGACAGCTTTTCTTCTGTCGGTTCTCCTGCTGGTGCATCTCTATCTTCCTCCAGCTGCTCCTCAGATTGGAATTCTAATTCACCTTCTGCTACATACCTCAGCGCTGCAGTCATCATCTGTTCAGATCCCTGGCTGAAATTTTTGAGCAATTTATCTGAATGCTCTTTTTCCAAAATCTTCATGACTGTCTTCTCATGGCAGTCATCTACTAGTTCTGGATGGTTCAACCAATCCTCCAACATTTCTAACTCCAACTCCCATGGAGTGAACATCTTATATGCATGCTCTTCTTCTGCTACAGCTTCCAGTGTTGTATTTATCCCCTATTTAGCCTCTTGACTGAAAATTTCGAGCATTTCTGTTGAATGCTCTTCTTCCTCTGGTGCACCTTCATCCTATGCATCAGCCTCCACTCGGTTGCTTGGTATGAATACTCTTATCCCTCCAATCATTAGAATTCTCTTCTGATCTTCCTTCTGGATGGTGCAAGTTTTTAACTTGTCATCATATTCATTCACATGGTCTGCAAAACCACATGAATCTTCACTTCTCAACACTCCTTGTTGACCTGAACTCACTCCTGAGTCCCTGAGACTTTCCGACAGTCTCACTTCTTTTCCCCTGCCCGCCTAGAAATTTGGGAATTTTCTGCTTCCCACTTGTCATTCTATGAGATCTAGTGATCCCATCTCATTTCCCACTTGGAAATCTGAACTTTCACCACTTCCCCCTTGGCAGTATGTGAGACCTTCTACTAATCTCTTCCCATTTCCCACCTGGCGATTTGAAAGTTCACTTATGCCCACCTAGCAGTTTACGAGATCTACCAGTGATCTCTCCTCCTCATCATCATTGAGATTTCTCCCAGCTTCTGGTTCACAAGAATGAACCATCTCCTTTGTGGCCCTGAGGATTTTCACATACCTCAGCCACCTCCTCAATAGCCTTTGTTGTCTTCTGGCCAACAATTTCTTTACTGGCCATTTTTCTTTCCTCCTCAGAGGCCATTCACACACCCAACGTGTCTTTGCGTTCTATTGCACCCGCAGTGTAAGCTCTTCCATCCTCGCCCTCACCTCAGTGAATTCTAGATCCATCTCTGGATTTTTATTTTTCTTGCAGTCTTCCCTATGACCATGCCCATGGCCTTCAGTATCCATATTCGTGTTCATGTCTACCCTCCTGGAAAACTTGTTGCTGTCACTCTGCAGCCGTGAGTGCTTCCAGCCTTTCCTACAGTCCTCCTGACTGTCTATAGACTGTTGCGCACCTTGCAACAATCATCACAAAGATTCAACACTCTGTCTTCCTTTTCCCCTGGCTCCCTTTGCTTGCAATATACAAACAAAATCAATCTCTGATACCACAACTGATGCAGACCTCCCGGACCCTCGGGCCGAGATCCGCGCAGGATCGTTCTAAATTCTCCTCTATCTAAAGCGGCTCCCTCAGATCCCTATTATAACCTCACGAATCCAATCCATAGGTCCTTTGTGAAAACCCGTCCTGTGCAACTTAACACCAGGTGTGAGCCTTACATCTCCATGCAACCACAATCGGGCCTTAGCGCAAGTGCCTTTCACAACTCGCGAGTTCATGAGTTGATGACCTTGACTCCTCTTTCTCCAAACCTCCAATACCTGAGATGCGATACGGGTATGGCTCCCTCCTCACTAGCGCCTGCTACATATAACCATAGGCTAGGCTAAACACTAGCACTACTCGCAAATTGTGACTTCACGAGTTGGAGTGTTGAGCCCTCGTGCTGCTCCTTTGTGAATCCCTGAAACGTGATAAGTCAACAATGAGTTGACTCCTTCCCAGGCAATGTGTGTCCTCTACCTATCACCCACTTCCACTTTTCTCTGGGCGCTTGTTGTTACACCACCTGTCAACCACACGACTCCACCTAACGAATGTGTCACGTGTTCGTATGAGCCCTCGGTGCTCGGAACTTCATGACTTCGCAGTCAAAAAGAAATTTTTTCAACCCTTGAACCCCCGATACACGATACCTCATGGAGGTTCTGATCCAACGGTTCTCCCATGGCTTGGATCCAATGGTCTGGATCTCCTTCCCTACTCCGCGCAACTCGGAACTTCTCGAAACCAAGAATTTGGTCTACCCTCCAAACTCACGAACCCCGAATTCGCGAAATGATCCAACGACATGGGTTGAAACAAGATCAATGGCTCATATTGACCCTTGAATCCTGGGTGATGGGTTTCACCAGCCTCTAACCACCTTGCAACTCTGCAAGATCCAACGACTCTCGCAAATTTGACACTTCCTTCATGAAGGTCTCTCATCGTCCATACGGCTCCTTTCCTGGGGTGATTCTAAGAACTTAAATCCCTCACAACTTGGTGCGATCCTCGGGCTCTCGGGCCTCCACGCTCCTGATCTAACGGTAGTTGTAGCTCCTCCTTGAGCATGTGCTTCTTCCTTCCCCTTGGAATATTTTCAAAGTTTCAAAGGCCTCGGCCTTTTATTCCTCTACGAGCTCAATCTGACTTTGATGAAATTGCCTACATTCTAGGAACATTGTCCCTCCTGATCTTCTCAAACTCTGAACCCTCCAAAGGGTTTTCTTGGCCTCTGCGATTCCTTGCAGGGTCCTTGCACGCAATTGTGTTATCTCCTCTGAGCTTATTTGTGGCTCTAACCTCAAAGTGTCTCTATCCTTTTCTCTCCTTGAATGGATGTAAGTTCCCTCTAGCAACTTCCTGCTCAAGCACGCTTTGCTAAGCCTGCAGGGTGTTCAGTAACCCTATGAGTGTCTCCTCCTGTGACACTTCTCTTCTCTATGAACTCAAACTAGAGTTCCTTTTGTGCACACTTGCACCAACTCAATGCCCACCCGGAAGAGTTCTCTAGAATCCTTAGTGACTCTATCTTCTCACCGAACTCAAAATAGAGTTATCCTCAATGCATCCTATGCATTTTCTCAATGCCCTCCTGGCAGAGCCTTTACAGAATTCTCGACGATTCTGCTTCTCCTCTCTGTGCTTTCCTCTGCATAGTTTCTACTTCAAGGTGTTCAGCAACCTTGAGGCTTCCTCCTTGAGTCAATGACTTCAGCTGGTGCACCCTTCTGGCACGTCTCTGTCTGAACTCCACAGAATTTAGAAGTGCACTCTATGCATTGGTTTACAAAACACGCAGTGTTCTGTCATGCAACCTCTTGCATGAAGCCACAGAATAACATGCAGGAAAAACTTCTCTGCTTGTATTCATATAAAACGCCTCTTTACAATGTGAGCTTGGACTGCAACAGAATCACGACTTCCTCTCTTCTCCCTATTCTCTCTATTATTCTTTGCCTTTGCTTCTCTAAAAACAAAAAAGAAGATCTCTTTACAAAAGGGGGCTCCTTGAGCGTTTCCCTCCATCCTCACCAACTCTCATTAATTACAATGAATTACATTGAATGGACCATCTAATCCGAATTGAATCTAGATCCCCATAAACCTGTCAGCCATTAAGGTGACACCAATTACAGCATGCTCGAAGACATGGCTTCGGATCTACCGGCCTTACAAACATTTAATACATTAAATTCAAATTTGAAATTTGAAATTTGAAAGTGAGAGGGTTGCGCCTCGCCTCTCCATTGAACACGTGCTGGGTGTGGATGTTGGTTGGTGCTTGATAACGTGGAGTGATGCGCTTGCATCAATAATGCAACTATAAAAACTTGGGTTTATTACATTCGACAAAATTCTGATGTTTTTGATACTTTTAAGAAACGGAAAGCTTTGGTTGAGAATGAGACAGGAAAAAAGTTGAAGTGTCTCAGATCAGATAATGGAGGTGAATATTGTAGCAAGGAGTTTGATGATTACTGTTCATACCATGGGATTCGTAGAGAGAAGACAGTTCCAAGAACACCACAAGAAATTGGTGTGTCAGAAAGGATGAACAGGACAATCATGGAGCGTGCAAAGAGTATGAGATTGCATGCTGGTTTTCCCTTACAGTTTTGGGCAGATGTTGTAGATATTGTTGTTTACTTAATAAACAGAGGACCTTCAAGCTCTTTAGATGGTAGAATTCCAGAGGAGGAATGGATAGGAAAAAAGGTAAACTATTATTTTTTGAAAACTTTTGGTTGTGAAGCATTTGTCCATATTGATAAAGAAAATAGAACAAAACTTGAGGCAAAATCCAAGAAGTGTACCTTTATTGGATATGGTGTTAATGATTTTGGTTATCGCTTATGGGATTATGAAAATAACAAAATCATTAGGAGTAAAGATGTCATATTCAATGAGAAGGTCGTGTACAAAGATCAGTTGCAGGGAAAGAAATAGGAAAAAGAAAAACAAGAATACATAGTGCTTGATGAGATCACTGAAAAAGAAATTCCAAAGGAACCAGAAAATCAAAATGTACAACAATAGGAGCAACAGGTACCTCAAACACCTACAAGTGTTGTTAGAAAATCTACCAGGTTAAGTATACCCCTGAACGATACTCTCCTTCATCGTATTATTTATTGTTGATTGATTCTGGTGAACCAAAATGTTATGAAGAGGCAATGCAGGTAGACACCAAAAGGAAGTGGGAGCAAGGCATGAAAGAGGAAATGGATTCATTGGTAAATAACCATACTTGGGACTTGGTTCAGTTTCCTGCAGGAAAAAGAGCATTGTAGAATAAATGGGTTTACAAGTTGAAGGAAGAAGATGGAGGAGAAAAGCGGTACAAGGCTAGACTTGTTGTAAAGGGGTTTGCACAAAAAAAAAAGGTATAGATTTTGATGAAATATTTTCTCCTATTGTTAAAATGAATTCAATTAGAACTATTTTAAGTCTTGTGGCAGTAGAAGATTTTCATCTTGAACAGTTAGATGTAAAAACAACTTTTCTCCATGGGGATTTGGAGGAAGAGATTTATATGTAGCAACCACAGGGGTATGAGGTCAAAGGGAAGG
>ML778231.1:896290-922322 GCA_009831015.1 Picea engelmannii | reverse complement strand
ATTTGAAGACTAAGCATATACAGTTGAGGTACCACTTCATAAGATCATCCTTGGAAGATGGACATTTGAAGTTGGAAAAGATACACACTAGCCAGAATCCTGCAGACATGTTAACAAAGGAAGAAACTAGGGAGAAATTGAGTTCCTGCTCAGTTTCAGTTAGTCTTCAAGAATAAATATGAAGATGAGGAATTTTCCAGGTCCAATAAGGTTCAGAGTCTAGCATATACAACAACGATGGAGTTGTTGATATCAGTCTCCAAGTGGGAGATTGTTGGTTGTGGAGCCTGATTATCTTCCTGATTCAGAGGTCTTTTACTTTCAACCATGTTTATACCCCATGAAGTATTTACACCCTAGAAGTATGTACACTCTTCCACGCAGGGGAGTGAAGAGGGGGGGTACCCCCTCTGCGAGGTTCGGGGGGGCTACCCCCCCAGCTGGGGGGTCTGGGGGCAAGCAGACTCCCAATGGGGTTTCTAGGGAAGCGTCTTCCGATGGGGGTTCGGAGGTGAAGCCACCGAAGGAAAGATTGCCTTGTAAATGTATATTGTAATTTCATTGTAAATATGGACCGTTCATTATAAGGTCGCAGATCTAACGGTAGAGATTATGTTAAGGTTTTTTCCCTAGAAGGCAACCCTCTTTTATGAGGGAAATGTATTGTGGATATGGTAGAGGGAAAAGATTGTATTATGAGATAGGAGAATGTGACAGAAAGAAGAGGAAGTTATAGCAGGTTTGTTGTAGGTTGTATCCCTTCATATGCTAGATAATAATAAAGGAAGGACCCGACAATTTCTCTAGTGGACGTAGCCCACACTGGGTGAACCACGTAAATCTGTGTCTCTATTGTATTGTGTATCTTCTGTGGTTTGTTTTCATATTTGTTTTATTTTATGGCTCCATGGTTTCTGTTTTTCTAACATCAGTAATCCAAGAACCATACCATTTGACCAGCCACCACTCCGTTATATCGTTAGCACGAATGAACAGGGCCTAGCCCCCGGTTTCGGAGCCATATCCCATACGACCCAGATACATAACCATAGTGCGGAGGTAAAGGGGTTAGCCTTGGTTGGTCAGGCTAGCCCGCTGACTAGGGGCATAACCACTGGCCAAAGATTGGGGCTTATCCCATTGTTTGCGCGTGGAGGCTAACCTGAGGACACATGGGCCCATGCATGCGACCAGGACCAGAGATCCAAGGGGGCAATGCATACAACTAGCACTAGGCCACATGGAGCACGCCATGTGACCATGAGCCCTCTCTAATGGGGTTGCACCCTGATTATGTGCCTAGAGTGGGTTTTAAACTATAGTATATGGTTTTTAAATGATTTTATCAACAAATTTGTGGGATTTTGGTCATTGTTTTGGGATATTGGGCCCTTTTTTACGCTAGATCTTGGGGAGAATTTGGGATATGGTTACCAACTTTAGTCCTATATAAACCAGAGGATTTTATAGCTATGGAGGAGGTTCAAAACAGATTTATGTTGTCGAATTGTTGAGCCAAAGCCATTATCATGCAACGAAGCTATTGGGGAGAGCACCTTTGAAGGCCATTTCTGGGAGATTCGTTCATCCAATTTGGGTGTCGTCAGTTTTGATGGGTTCATGAGATCTGGTAGAACATGACCAACTCAGTTTTGTAATCCATTGGAACTTTCATGATGTACTTGAAAATATTCGAGCAGAAATAAGAAATCCCACTGAGACATAGGCCCAGAGACGTAGGCGAGATTGTCGAACTTCATTATCATATTGTTTTTTATGGTTTGTTGTCTTCATGCTTATGTTCAAATCTGCATATTTCTTTATGGTTGTCATGTTTCATTCATAATTATTCCTCTTTGATTCTACGTCATAAATGGTAAATTAACACATGCATAATAACTCAACCATTGTCGTTTAAAAGATATTTTCGGATCAGTTCCATCCAAAATGACTCTAAATACTTCAACCAAAATTGCCCTAACTACTCATCCAAACATTTAAAGGAAACAATGTGCAACCATTATGGGGATTCAAGAGAGGTCTTAGAAGGATAGAAAATTTATGAAGGATATGTGATGTTAGAAATAAAATTGAGAGAGAGAATTTAGGCAGATTTTTCAGAGAGTAGTATGTTGTGAGTGTTGGGAGATATTTTCATTTCATTCTTCCATTACATCTTCAGTAGAGATTGATGAAATCGTTGGCAGCAAGTGGTCTTGCGAAGCAACGAAGAGTATAAGAGAGGATGATTTTGTTGGCCTTCATGAGTTAAAATTTTACTTGTTTAGTTTGTTGTAATAAGGCTCGATTTGATTCGGTGCTAATCTGTTTTACTATGCAGGTTCTCTCCTTGCGATTCACCATCATGGCTCTATTCCTTCTTGGCTCAGATTTCTTTTTCTTCTTCATGCTTGGTCTTTCTATTGTACATTGTGTCTAGAAGGGATAAACACCATATATCTGGCCCTCATCTACTCAGATACTTGAAGATTTTGATTATTTATGATGTTGTATGGGAAGTTTTTCAATGGAAATCAGATCTTTGTCACTCTGTATATCTCTTTGATTTTTCTTTAAATTCCTTAGTTTTCTTCATCTTTATTTTACATTTTGATTTCAGAATATAAAAAAGAAGTTATATAAATCCTTAAAAGGCAAATTAAATGTATTTATATTTTAAACAATCATGTTCATAAAGTTGATTTACTATCTAATTAGTGTACATAAACTTGGTTTATTTTATTTATTTATTTTTGTCTTTACATCCTAAACTTTAAAAAGGAAAATGAATAAATTCATAAATTCATAAATGTTTTTTTATGTAAATATGTTTCAATCATTAAATATTTTAATGTATATAAACCCTTTTGTTTTTCTTACTATTTTGATTTATTATGTCTTAGTCATCCTAACTTCTAAATGAAAAGAAAAATGTTATAATTCAAACTAGTGTTATGTAATAAATTTTCTTTTAATTAAATTACTTTAAAAAACATAGTTTTTTTAAATTTTCTAGCTTTTAGTTAATTTTGCTTTAATTTACTTTTACTAAAATAAAACAAAACATTGCCTTTACTTTTATCATTTGTCTTTCCTTTATTAATTTTAATTTTATTATTCCAATTGTATAAAGCCTCACATAGAAATGATTAAATTGTAAATAGTATAAAATCATAAATCAAATAAAAATTAAATATTGCTAAAAAAGAAATTACAGGACAATTGGATATATGCTTGGACTATAGGTTAGGATAAAATTAACTTAGAGTTCAATTCACATTCTTGTATGGGAATTTAATCCTAGGGTGACATTCTTGCTTCTTCTCCCCTAGCCCTGTGGAAGGTTGAAATTGTTGATGCTTGAGACTCTCTAGTCTTTTGGTGTCAACAAATACCATACAAAATATCAATCCTAAACCATACCATGTAGATCAACAATGTACATCAACATATGTACCATACCATGTGTCAATCATATACCATATCATGTCATACACCATATACCAATAAACCAAGAAATGCACCACAATGTATCTCAACAAGTAGACCTCAAACAACATGTACAATACATCCAATATGTACCACAAGACATATACCAAAAAATGCACCAAGACTGTTAATAAATGCAGATATAGGAGACATCCTCCAGCTTACAACCTATGAGATGTGGAATATAGCAGCTATGTGAAGTCTTACTCTCAGCTTACAAACCTGAGAGAAAGCCCCTAATAAAGGGTTCGTGGTTCCAGCCTGAGATAAGGGCTAGGAATGTATATGGCCTCCTCCATGACGTGAGAGAGAATAACTCCATATGATTATCCAACATAAGAGAAATCTGTTGAGTTAGGGAAATCCCAAAAAGTGTTGGGCACATCATCATGAGAATTAGAACGAAGATGATGTGATGGCCTCCTCTGAACAGCAACAGAGTTGATGTGAAGACTCCATATGATCCTCCTATTGGTATAAGTGGGAAAGAAGATTTGTAGAGAAGACATGACTATGGATGAGCATAAGTGCACGTGCAAGGACCTAGCTCATCTATGTAATGCAGTGACTCAGGTCTATGGCATCCCTATGGATGTGGCCCCTAGTGGATGAGAACTAGTGGGTGTATCATATCCTTTGCTATATATTGTTCAAAAGTCAGACCTACCTGTAACCCTAGTTATTATGTAAAGGGTACAGGTCGGCCCTATGTTAATATGATTAATATAAAGAAGATAATTAATAATAAAAATATTTATTATAATAATAAATATAATAATAAAGTGTGTTTGACTTAGCAAGGTCATCCCTGTTGTGCCAATGAGACGCCCTTGCTAATTGGTCAAAGTCTAATATAAATAGGATATGATTCTCCATTGTAGAATCATATCCTCCTCACATGTTTTGGTAATTTCAACAAGTGCTTCTCTTTGGAAAGGGTGCGCACCTCTCTTGGGCGCTAGGGTTTCTAGGGATTAAGCATCCTCTTGTGTGCTAAGTCATTTTGGTGGTGAAAGGTCTTTCTATTGAAAAATATAGCAAAAGATTTGGCTTGGTTTTTCTCCCTTGTTTGAGAAGGGTTTCCTGGGATATATCTTATGTTCTTGTGCATGGTGGTTCTTCTTGTGATCTTAGTTGTTGCAACATTTATGGTTATGGATATTTGATAAAATGGAATGAACTTCGTACTTAACCTAATGCTATGAAAACTTAACAAAGACATGCCTTAAGCATGCTTCAAAAGATCACCAAGATGCAACTTCAAACTAAGCATATAAACATACCTATGATCATGTATCTAACCTAGTGTATGTGATCACATACCTGCAAACCTTCCTTAACTTCAGCAATAAGAGAATAGAATCTTCATCAACCTTTACCTCAGTCTCACGGGACTAGTTTTGGATTAGTCACTAACTCTAACTTTCAACAAGCATAACTTTGTACCGATAATGAATAAAGGTATAAAACTTGTAAAAAATATTATTCAATGTATTCTATGCAATCAATCCAAGTTTCACTTCTTGGAACATCCCAAAAATGGAGTTATAGCAAAAATGGTAGACCTTGTTGAATTTTGGATTATTCTAGAGAGTGAACTTGTAGAGCATGCCACGCGTGGAATATTCGATATCTGGATCTGAAAATTGTACACAACATACTATAGCTTGTATTATATCTAATTAACTTTTTCTGATTGAATTTGGATCTTCTATGAATAAGATATGGTTGTTTTACCCGGAACACCTCTTTAAAACTAGTTTTGGGACTAGTCAAAAGCCCTATCGTCCACATAGTGTATATCCCAAAATACAACAACCCATAAGCTGAAATTTATACCAAAGCTACCTTGATATGTTTTCTCAACAACCTCCAATTTTCATTATCATAGTCATTCTAGAACAAACTTTATTGCAAAATTGGTGAGATGACTTGTAAATAAAATACCTTAGAACACATCATTAAAAGACTTTATCCTCCCTTGGATTTTTGTCCTTATTCACTTCACCTTCCCTCTAAAATTAACCAGATCTCCTTGGTTACCTCAGTCACTTATATATATTCAATATGCTCAATAGGTTCTAATGGGAGTCTCTTGATTTCTTATTTATACTTCCTAAGTAACTTCCTTTAGGGACAACTTGTAATTGTTTTACCCCTTCTCCTCAATCTAGGGCTAACCCACTTTCTTGTTGCAACTAACTTTTCCTTAATTAGTCAAATCATAAATACTTTGTTGAAAATGATTTATCCTTAATTATCTTCTTGTTGCAACCACTTTACCCATAATCAATTAATTTATTGTTGCAGCCACTTTGACTATTCAACCTTCTTGTTACAACATATTTACCCATAATTAATTTCTTGTTATAATCATTTTTACTAGCAAAATTCTTGATGACTTTCTAGGAGCTTCTAGAATAATTGACTTCTTGTTGACCTTATAGGGGCTTCTAGAATATTCTTGAAGGACCTCCAACTTCACAAGGCCATATCTCACTAACTGTGAGGAACCATGTGACGTACCACATATCGCCGAAAATGGAATGACGTGTATTATCCATATATGATAGTATTCCTTACCTATTAAATGATCTTCATGTCTTTATTCCTTAATTAATTTAGGGTTCCTTAACAACACTTTTGAGGATACTTGAATTTTCTACAGGACTTGCTTCAAGTGTTGATATCAATATACAATATCAATCTTTAATGGTTGACATCAATGACAACCAACTATCAAACAATCTCCCCCTTTGGAATTGATGGCAACACCAACATTGATGGGGACACTTAGACATGGCAACACTCATGCTCATTCTCCCCATGTGATCATCGCTCCACATCAATGTTTCTATCTCTCCCCCTTTGACATCAATGGAAAAGGGTATCTCTCTTTGTGACTGTTCCTTCTATCATCACTCTTTTGATCGCTTCTTTGACCATTTATCTCCCCTTTAATTCTCTGTAATATGTTGCATAGATCAAATGTAGGTCTTCCTGTACATGTTTTCCTTTTCATAGTTTTTTTCCATTAGCGCTTCCTCGTGTAAATCACTGACATATATAAAAAAAACATTCAAAGTTTAAGCATTCAAATGTTTCATTTATCATAATCATCCAACTGTCTCTGAGTTAGCATCTGAACCAATATATGAATCCATGCTCTCATACAATGGAATACATCTATTCAAACCCATTAAGTGTTCTTACAAATCCATCTATGTCCATATTTTCCATGACTCTGCTACTCAATTGTCCACAATTCTAACCCATCTATCACTTCACTATTCTGAAGACTTCTCTGAATCCATTGCAACTGATCATCATGTACCTACATGGAGATGTGTTCTGAAACTTGTTCCTTAACCAACCAATATGTCATAGGACGTCGTGTACCTCTACCATCGAACCAATTTGAATCAAACATCTGTAACACCACTCTGAGACACTTCATGTTGTTTGAAGGATAGATCTATGAACTGCAAAATCTTTTGCATTGACTCCCCCTGTTTCAATATTCATATTACCTGGGAGTCTCCAAGACAGTTGGCTCAGAAAAATACCCTCTCTGATGTAGAGTAATATTCATCTTCTTTTGTGGAGACATCTTCCTTTTCATGCTCTTTCTAAATTCTATCATGATCCTGAGTTTTGACATCTTCTTCTTCATCTCTAGCTGAATTCTGACACTTTCCTCTTTTCCTGTAAATTCACCATGATGTTGTGTTGCTGCAAATCCTGTAAGTACGATTCCTTGGACCTCTTCTTCATTTACCTTCTCTTTTTATTTTTCACTTCTTCTCCAAGCCTTCTTGTATCTATCATCAATATTTTATTTCATGGTAGGATTTATCACACTTCTACAATTTCGAGCTATGTGTCCATAGTTGTGGCATTTGTAACATTCAATATTATGTGGAGCCACATAAGAATTTCTTGCCTAATCATTTCTTTCATAATCCCTGCAATCTACAACTTTATGTCCAAATTTAGTACAATTAAAACAATGGCCATAAAATAAATTTACATACATGGGAGTGAATGATCTTCTTTGTGGTGTAGTCCTTCTAAAATCCTGCCTTGGATGATCAAAATAATCTCTTTGGTTATTTCCTTCACAATGGTTGAAACTTATCTGTTCCCTGAATGTAGAAGCTCTTATGTATTCATTCCTTTCTAATTCTTTTTTACCATGAATCCTTACTTTGAGAACTTATGCATAACTTCTTTGTTCTATTGCTTTCATCATGGAGCTTGAACCTTCCTCAAAATGAACATTCTTGTATCCTAGTCCATATTTGTCACTGTATGGCCTTTGATTGTTGAGAATGTTTTCTAACACTTAAGAACTTTTCAAGTTCTTGTTGAGCTTGTTGACTTCAACTCTCATTGTCATGATTTCCTTTTCAAGCTTCTCACACTCTTTTTATTTATTTATCATCTAGATCTGCATTACTTCTTCCTTTCTATTTCCTTCTTCAAGTTGGGGTTTTAAGTAGATGTTTTCATCTTTGAGTGTTTTTTTTTTCTTCCTTTATTTCTTTAGCTCATTTAAAGAACTAAATAATTTTTCCTCAAGATCCACTTCACCTTCTTTGTTGTTTTTCTTAATTTACGTAGCCATAAAGAGTACTCTCTCCGATTCACTATTGCTTTCATCATATTCATCAGATGAGGAACTGTATTCTCTTGAGTGGATATTTTTCTTGAAGACTTTCCTTTTATCTTTTATGTTTCCCTTTTGATATTTATTTTCTTTCTTGGGATCTTCCTCTTCATCACTATCTGAATTCTTAGCACAAGGACACTTATTTGAAAAATAACCATTTTTACCACAATTAAAACATTTTAAGGGAAGCAAACCTTTGTACTTATCGGTTCCTTTCTTAAACTTCCTTACGAAGTTGACCATTTCTTCATCTTCCTCTGAATCATCACTACAACTACAATCTGACTTTGACTTTGGATTTTTCTTCTTCTTTGTCCTTTTGGATGCTTTAAAAGATGTTTCTTTTGTGGATGGATTTTCTTGTACTATTCTCATTTCATAAGATGTAAATATTCCATGCAGCTCATCCATGCTTATCATACCCAGATCTGCTATTTCTTCTAGCGTTGAAATATTAGGATCAAATCTCATTGGAAGAGATCTCAGTACTTTTTGAACAATTATAGAATTGTCAACTTCTTCTCCCAATCCTTTAATTGCATTCACTATTTCGTCAACTTGTAAAACGTACACTAGAATGTTTTCATCTTCCTTCATATCCAGTTGTTCAAATTGACCTCCATAAGTTTGAAACTTAGCCGCCTTAACTTTGGCATCCCCTTCATAAGCATTCTGATGTTTATCCCATATTTGCTTTGCAGAATCACAATGCATAACCTTGACATATATTGAATCAAACAGACCATTCAAGATAACATTTTTATCTCTTGAAATTTTTTTACTGAGTTTCTTTCCGTCATTATATGTTGGAGGAGTGGTATACTCTTGGTATATCCGTCTACTACTGATTTTCAAACATTAAATCCATGTGCTTGTACATATGTTTTCATCATTCTGCTCCAGAATGCATAGTTATGTCCATCAAACTGTAGTATACCATTATTATACAAATTGTTTCTCTCCATGATCTTCCTTTCAGTAGTTAAACTATTTCATGAAGGAACCTCACTCGGATGCCAATTGTTGGAATATTGAGAGGGGGCGGTGAATCAATATGAGCACTTTATTCCACTTTTAACCACAATATATGTTATTTTAACTTATTCAACAATGTTCACCAATGCATCATCAATGTAGTATATATGAATGTATTAAATATTTCATAAGCATATTAATCATAACATCAAAAATATCACATCAAGTACATAGTACACCATAATTTTATGTGGAAACCCAAAGTGGGAGAAAACCACACAATGTTTTTCTTATATGTCAAAAGAGTTACATTCAAGGAAGCACCAACTTCAAATTCTCTAGCTACAACTGGAAGGAGGCTCCAACCCCCTATTCTCGGGCTCCAGCCTAAAGGAAGCTACAAATCTCTGAATTCTCTGGATCCAACCAGAAGGAGGCTACAACCCCCTAAGTTCTACAAATCTAACCGAATGTGGCTACAACCACCTGGTTCTTAGGCTCCAACCTCAAGGAAGATCCAACTCCCTGATTCTCTGATTCCAACCAGAAGGAGTCTACAACCCCCTTTCCTTTCCCCATCCTGCCACCCTGAAATATAAGTGTAGACCAACTGTCACTACCAAAATCACTTTGTCACTTCCATTGTCACTATCACTGCCACTCTCACATCAACATGTAACCTATCACTAAACAACCTATCACTGAACAACCTGTCACATCAACCAACATTTCACATCAATGAACCTGTCACTGATCAACTTGTCCAACCTATCACTATCATCAATACTCAACCAAATCCTCTCACATGGATCATATACCAAGGACACCTCTCAACGCGATGTCCAAGATCACCAACACATGCCTCTACCAAGCATGTACCAAACCATCAAAGTGTGCCACAAAAAGTGCATCAACTATGCACCAACACATGTACCAAACCTTGCATCAACCATGCACCACAACTATACCAAACTATGCATCAACCATGCACCACAACTATACCAAATTGTGCATCAACCATGCACATCAACACCATACAAAATATCAATCCTAAACCATACCATGTACATCAACATTTGTACCATACCATGTACCAATCATATACCATATCATGCCATACACCACATACCAATAAAGCAAGAAATGCACCAACAATGTATCTCAACAAGTAGACCTCAAAGAACATGTACAATACATCCAATATGTACCACAAGACATATGCCAAAAAACTCACCAATACATGCCTCAAGCATGCTCCACAAGATCACCAAGATGCAACTTCAAACTAAGCATATAAACATACCTATGATATTGTATCTGATCTAGTGTATGTGATCACATACATGCATACCTTCCTTAACTTCAACAGCATGATAATAGTGTCTTCATCAACCTTTACCTCAGTCTCACGGGACTAGTTTTGGATTTGTCACAAACCCTAACTTTCAACAAGCATAAATCTGTACCAGTAATGAATAAAGGTATGAAACTTGTAAAAAATATTATTCAATGTCTTCTATGCAATTCATCTAAGTTTCATTGTTTGGAACATCCCATAAATGGAGTTATAGAAAAAATGGTAGACCTTGCGGAATTATGTCTTATTCTAGAGAGATAACTTGTAGAGCATGCCACACGTGGAATATTTTATATCTGGATCTAAAAAATGCACATAACATACTATAGAATGTAATATATCCAATTAATTTAGTCTCATGGAATTTGGATCTTCTATGAAGAAATTATGATTGTTTTACATGGAACACCTCTTTAAAACTAGTTTCAGGACTAGTCAAAATCTCTATCTTCCACAGAGTGTATCTCCCAAAATTCAATGACTCAGAAGCTGAAATTTCTACCACATCTACCTTGATATGTTTTTGAAACATCCTCTGATTTTGATTATCTTAAGAAATCTAGAACAAAATTTATTTTTAAAATGGTGAGATGACCTATAAATAACATACCTTAGAACACATCATTAAAAAACTTCATCCTCCCTTGTATTTTTGGCCTTCTTTACTTCACCTTCCCTCTTAAATTAGCCTCAGATCTCCTTGGTTAACTCAGTCACTTATAGATATTCAATATGCTCAATAGGTGGTAGTGGGAGTCTCTTGATATCTTATTTATATTTCCCTAGTAACTTCCTTTAGGGACAAATTGTAGTTGTTTTACCTCTTCTCCTCAATCTAGGGATAACCCACTTTCTTGTTGCAACCAAATTTTTCTTAATTAGTAAAATCATAAATACTTTGTTGCAACTGCTTTATCCTTAATTATTTTATTGTTGCAACCACTTTAACAATAATTAATTAATTTCTTGTTGCAACCACTTTGACTATAAAAAATAATTTGTAACTACTTTACCCATAATTAATTTCTTGTTATAACCACTTTTACTAGAAAATATATTGATGGCTTTCTAGGAGCTTCTAGAATAATTGACTTCATGTTGACCTTCTAGGGGCTTGTAGAATATTGTTGAGGGTCCTCCAACTTCACAAGGCCATATCTCACTAACCGTGAGGAACCACGTGACATACCACATATCACCGGAAATGGAATGACATGTGCCATCCATCTATTACAATCTTCCCTGGATATTAACTTATATTTATTTATTTATTCATTAATTACTTTCGGGTTACTTAACCACACTTCTGGGGATACAATAATTTTCTACCGGACTTGCTTCAAGGGTTGACGACAATCTACAATATCAATCTCTAAGGGTTGACATCAATGAAAACCAACTGTCAAAACCAATTGTCCAACATCGATGAGGTTCACGAGATTCATGGTTTACATATAGGTTCTCTTATTGTTCTCATGTCTTATCCTTTCCATATTTCTCATGTTTGCATATCTTAGAGACACCAACCGTGCATATCATCAATGGATCTTGGATCCCACCTCTTCCAGATTGATCATGTCAGAGGCAGGTATTAGAGATGATAAGTTTGTGGAAGTTTCACAACCTTCCAAGTTTTGCAAGTTTCGCATGTCTTCTCCTTTCCATATTTCTCATGCTTGCACAACTAAGAGATGTTGATCATGCATCTCATAAATGGATGGCATATCCCACCTCTTCAAAATTGATCATGTCGAGGGAGAGTATTAGAGATGATAATTTTTATGGAGTCACAAAAATCAGAAGATCTCCCTCGCCAGGGAAAACTTGATGGCTAGAAAATTAAACTAGACTCTCCTCATTCCCAACCTCAACACCTTTCTCTTCTACAAAGATACCTCCTCTAAATTCAAGTGAATGAGTAAAAATATGTAATAATGATTTTCAAACCCATTGGGGTCTAGCGATATCATTGGATGTACTTTGTATCTTATTTAATATGCATTAATTATTAATAACTCCACACGTGGCAGTCACCATTTTCACTCCTTATATCCGTTAAGAGCCATTTATTTTGGACATTTTACTTCAAAAGGTTTATTAATGCCCTAAATATACAAGGTGTGACTACATTCCAATCCAAATAACCTAAAAAACTATCAGAGAAAAAGATAGAAATCCATGCACATGTGAGATCTCTCTGTTTATTATTTGGGTTGGTTATCATTGATGTCAACCCTTGAACAAAGTACGGTAGCAAATTTCGGTAGCACAAAGGTTTGGGTAATGGACCCAAGTTTGTTTGATGGATAATGGTATGATTTTTGATATATTTGTAGGCAAGACTATTATAAATGGATAGTACATGTCATTCCATTTCCAGTGGTATGTGGAACATCACATAACTCCTCATTGTTAGAGAGTTATGACCATGTGAAGTTGGAGAACCCTCATGAGTCATATAGAAGCCCCAAAAGGTCAAAGTAGTCAAAGTGGTTTCAAAGAAGAAATTATTTAAATAATAAAGTGAAGTGATGAGTGTGTTATAAGTAAAAGTGGATAGAAAAGAAATTATTTAAATAATAAAGTTAATGGAGAAATTACTAAGTGGACAAGTGGTTAGAAATGGGTTAGCCCTAAAATAAGGAAAGTGGGTTAAGATGATTAGAAGGTAATTAAAATAATAAAATGAAGTGATGAATGTACTATAAGTCAAAGTGGATACAAAAGAAATGATTTGAATAATAAAGTTAATGGAGAAATTATTAAGTGGACAAGTGGTTAGAAGTGGGTTAGCCCTAAAATAAGGAAAGTTGGTTAAGATGGTTAGAAGGTAACCCCTTGAGGAAGCTACATGAAAGTATAAATAAGAGGCAAGGGTCTCTCATTTTTAATCACACTTGAGCATATTGAATATCTACAAGAATATCTAAGCCGAATTTCAGAGAGAATGTGAAGTAAAGAAGGTTGAAATTCAAGGGAGGATACATTCTTTTGATGATGCTTTCTAAGGTATGTTATTTATAGGTCATCTTGCCATTTTTGCAATAATTTTTTTCTAAAATGATTCGGACCATGAAATTGGGATAGGTTTACAGCAGTATATCTCATAGTGATAGTGTGACAATGGTTCCATCATTCTACTTCTATGTCATGTCAGTTGGACGGGGCAAACATAGGTGGTTGTATCCACCTTCCGGTTGTAGCCGGAGAACATAGGGGGTTGTAGCCACCTTGTGATGTAGCTAGAGAATTGGGGAGTTGGAGCTTCCCTCAGGTTGTATCCTGATAAACTATGGGGTTGGAGCCTCCTTCCAGACGCAGTTGGAAAACAAAGGAAGTTGGTGATTCCAATGAATGTAATTCTTAAAGACATATAAGAAAAAACATTCTTTGGTTTTCTCGCACTTTGGGTTTCCACGTAAAACACGGGTGTATTGTGCATGTGTATGATTGCTCATTTTTTCATTGTTTATTTACTCTAAAACTATTGGATGATAATGCTACATTGATATAACACTTGTATTTTATGGTGAAAAATGATTAAATTGCTCTATTATTGATTCACCCCCCCTCTCAGTAATCCAACAATTGGTATCAAAGCAGGTTCCTTCAAGAAACATTTTAACCACTGGAAGGAGATCATGGATTATTCTGAGAATGGAGTAACATTGTTTAATGGCCAGAATGTTTTAAACTATGAGTTATGAAGTGGAAGGACGAAAGCATTTTTTACAGGAACATGGGTATTATATTTGGCTATCATTCGTTACAGGATATGATAGTGCCTTCTCTTTTGTACTTGCATTATTTCCATACCAGAGAAAAGAGAGTGGAGCAACCTCAACTTCTAGTTAGGTTTTCTCCTTTAAGGTTTTCCTAGAGTAAATCTTTGTGTTATTTTATGGATGGTGTGTGATTGTATTTCCTCGTTCTCTATTTTCTACATTTGATCTATTTCATGTATAAGCAGAAAAATCAGTAACTAAATATTTTGGAATCTAATAAATTTAACCTTCATACTGTAGATTTTAGTTTTATTTATTTGTTGTGATGAATTGTCCACTAGAATATCCATGGAATTTTATAGATCATTATGAATTATTATGTGGCAACTAATAGAACAAGAAAATCAAGAAGAATAAAAAAAGGATTGAATCCAAATCAATCAATGTATTCACATAATAGAGTACATTATGTAGTACATTTATAATAACCACCTTATAACAATTAATGGTACTTAATCGAGAATATCAGTACCATAACCCTAAAATATAAAAAATAAAAGTATACATAGGTTAAAAATTATAATCTAAGGTATATATGAGGTGGTCATGGAATTTGGATTAAAATATCCAAAAGGAATAAGCCCCCTTTCCCTAATAATAAGTTTGTATAAGTGTACCATCCAGAGAAACAAACTAGTGCAAAATCTAGTAACATATACAAGCCGTCAACCCAATACCATGGTCTGAAACCTCACGACTCTCGATGAAGACCCACTAGAAAAAATCACCAAAAGTGGATGTTGAAAACCAAGTTCGGAAATATCACTATGTAACAAATTAGCTAGATAGCCTATGAGTGTTCATTGATGTGAACCCAAAACAATGAGAGAAAAATATGATGAGAAATGAATTGGTTGTAAGTCCAACACATCCCAGATCCTAAAAATGCCTAAGAATCCAATGTGCTAAGAGAAAATTCAAAATAATCTATTGTCTTATACTAGGTATGAAGACAATTCTTGTAAAATATAAAGGCTATCAAGTGAATAAAGATGTTCAAAAAACTACTCTTAGAATCTAACACAAAAAAACTATTATTAATCCAAATAAGAGAAAAAGTCTCAATCAACCTCTCAACCATGTATAATGTAAAACATTTGTATGAAAACCTATGAATGATTCAAAAAGGAGTGAATCGCAATCTTTCCAAAAACCATTAAGAAGTAAATCGGGTGAACTATTGGTATTGCCTCAAATACTGAAACCTCAATTAAAAATGCTAAAAAATCATGTAAGTCACAAATCTACAATTATTAACTAAATTCTCAAATTCCAAAATGGCAATCCATCCATCCAAATATCATCCAACCAATATCCTCGAATTCCTCAAAAATCATCCATGCTAATATTCTTAAAATCCTCTAAAATCATCCATAAAAATATCATCCATGCCATTATCCTCAAAATCACTGAGTAAACTTTGAAAATTGAAGTTTGACGATCATCATCAACATAGTCCCTCTTGTCAACTGACAAATTATAAATCTTGGAACCTATAAATCAGAGACATCAATATACACCCTAAAAATGGAAAGGGGTAGTTATAATGTCTTTGAGTGGAGTATGAAGACTTGATCTTCAACTCAAAATACTTTCTCAATCGGGCCTTTGTCATGCCCTCAATCATCAATTCCTTCAATAATAACATTCATGTCCATCTATTTTAGAAACCACTCCAAATAAACATATTTGTATGTATGTGTGAATTTGATAGTAAGACTACTCCAATAGATTGTCTTACAGATTCTAGTGCCAAGTACTTAACCATCCAAAATTTACCTATTTCCAATGAATTGTCTTTCACTTTTGAAACCTTCTTGAAAGTTGGTTTGTCTTCCCATAAATACTACATGGTTTAATATTAAAACAATGCAACTCCCTATGGACAATTCAATGATAGGGTCAGCATTATTTAGGGACTTCACCAAATTCTTCGTCATCACCCAAATTATCATCATCAGTTGTATCATCATTAACATCTTTATCCTCAAGTTCCTTTTTCCTAGCTTCATCTCCATCATCAATTGTATATAGCTACAAACCATCATCAATTGTATATAGCTACAAACCATCATTAAGAAACCTTGCACTCACAAACTTAACAGGTTTGGAGTAATTAGGATTATGAAAGAAGTCATATTCATTCATTTTATATCCCAAGCCATATTTTTCTCTTTAATTGCTGACAATTTTATCTTTATTCATAAACTTATCCCCATCCTCCTTAGTGTCTTCATTGAATTCATCTTTTGTCTTCTTAGTGTCTTCATGCATATCATTTGTGTGATTTGTTGTTATATGTTGCTTGAATTCTTCTTGTTCAATATCAACAATGGATTAGGACAACCAAGAAAAGGATCAAAACGTTGAAATATTTCTCGATGCCAAAGAATTATTAACTCGTCAATTAACAACGTGTTTTATTTTGAAGTAGATCAATATTTTTGTGCATTACATCCATACATGCAACCACATTATTTAGTCAACTTTTTATGATCTCAATTGTTGCTCCTGGTGTAGTATTAATTAAATTTTGTAGAATACTGAACAATGTTTTGATACCTGCCATCCTAATTAAGACAAATTTCCAAAGAAGTGTTCTAGGTTCAATGATATACCTCCAAGTGTCACAAAAAACAATCACCAACATCAAACAATCATTGCAACCATGAAACAAGTCCCCCCAAAAGACAAGTGACCTCGCACACACAAGCATCAAAGTGTCGCAACAAAGAAAATACCATTAGACACCTTTGATCCCCTATTCAATTTCAGCTAGATCAAGATCACCAAGTAAATGGCTCCAAATACAAATCCCAAAGTTCTACAAGAATGCAAAATCATTCTTCTTATACCTCCAAACACTTCCTAAGGTCTTCTTGCAACTCCAACCTAAATTCATACTCCTAAAGACTCAATGAATTAAAGAACTCTAGACTTGTACATAAATCAATGGATTCATACTATCAACCTTGACTTAAAAGAATTCCAATACCTTACAAAATAAATATTGCAAGTTTCCTTCCTTAGGGTGAGTTGATTTGTTCAAATTTATGAGTGATGAAAAGATTGCTTCTTGATTATATCTCTTTGTTTACCTTTATTATATTAGTTTCCTTCTTGACATGTTGATTAGAGAAATTTTGAGGTAAAAAATGTTTGAATATGTTTTGACCAAAACAATATAAGAAAAAATGCACCAATAATCACCAAAACACACAATAACAAATCCTTAAACCTCTTTACTAAATTTTAATTGGATCTAAGACATTATCCAAACAAGGTTTGATTTTGTTAGATCAATATCCTTTAAAATATTCCACTTAAGAGTGCACAATCTCCTCTTATAACTCCTTACAAGTTTACTTCCCTTATAACATCATTTAAAAAAATATTCAATGTAATTTGATGACTTGACTCTCCATTACAAATTGAACATGACCCATTAAAACTTGACTTCTCCATTACAAACTGAACATGACCCACTTAAAACTTTTGAGACACCTTATGCTTCTAAAAGCAACCCCCTTATCGTATTAACAATAATAAAATACAAAATAAAGTGTTGAAATTACTACTATTATGTAATAGTTACATAAACTCATATCCACTCCATCAAATTACTTTGCACATCTCCAATACATTCTTTATTTATCATTGATTACTTTACCCATTATAAAAAACTAAAGCAACGTACTTTTAAAATATGGCCTTATACATCCTCCAATATATCAAAACATTATTTCAAAGACCATGTGTTTATCCCTTATATCGTATCACCATTAAAAAAACATGATATATATTTTTTACTTTGTAATAATAATAAAGATAACATAAAACTCCTAAGTCGTGAACTTGTAATGGTGCTTCTCGTGGTTGCCTCTTCAAACATGGAACAATGATATCACATGAATTACTTTATACATGGCAGTATTGGGGATGATTTTAAGGATAGAAATTTATTTTAAAATGTAAAAACTTTGGCGAATATTACTAATCCTTCATATGTCAATTATAAATGTTTAGCGGTATTTTTTAAAAATATTCAAATTTCTAAGTATTTTATATAGTTTTTATAAAAATTTCGTGATTTTTTGGAAAAACCATGGAAAATTAGCCCATGAGCGAAATTTAGCCCCTAAAATCATCCATGGGCAGCACCTATATTAACTTGCATATTTTACCATTGTACAGAGCGGTGGGGAGACGGTGAGGGTGAGCAAGTGGCCAAGCAGTGGCTAGGAGTTGAACAAGTGGTCAAGCGGTGAGCCAAGTTGTGAGTAAATAGTGAGGGATAAGGTCAAGCAATTGTAATGTTATCAAAAGTGGCTTGTCATAACCTATGACACAACCACCGAGAAATTTGTATTTTTAAAATAATTTTTTAACTCTGACAATGGAGAAAAATAGTTCATACCAGGGGAATAAAGTCATGTCAAATAACATTCCACAAATCAAAAAATCCATGATTGAAATTTGATAAATTTGAAAATAATTTTATTTTTAAAAATAAATCAAGTTAATATAAAATCTAGAAAAAACTTAGGGGATATTGCAAATCAGGGGATGAATTAATAAGAGGTCAGAGCACTTTAACTTGTGACCAAATGCTATAGTCTCCGACGAGGCATGGACTAATAAAGAATAATCCATTTGAGATCTCGGTGAACGTATCCTCTAGTGCACTTCAATTTGATCTAAAACTGGCATAACCCTGAAGCGGGGTAAAGGAAACGCCGAAGTAAGTTCAAGTTGTTATATTGTTTAAACATTTAGGAGATTTGGAGATTTGCCTGGATAACTTACTATAAGTACTAAGTTGTTATAGTTGTTGGAACAATCGACCTAGGAGTTGCATGGAGGATGTTGGGGTTGGTGAAAGATATATGCCTATAAATTACATTGCATTCACAAGTGGTCAATCAACACAATAGAGTTGCATGGAGGATGTTGGGGTCGGTGAAATATATATGCCTATAAATTGCATTTCATTCACAAGTGGTCAATACACACAACAAATGTCGAAAACCACTAACATGCAGCAACCAACATATGATATGATAAGTTTGGTCGTTGTGGTTACCCTATTTTTTAACTGGTCGTTGTATGGCTTATAAAGATTAGATTGTACAAAAGATTCAAAATTTTCAACGATGAAATTGCTTGTAAGTTGCCCATGCTACCTTTCAACGTTGGGGCACGAACAGAAGAAGAGAGTATGGAGTAAGTATGATAAATAAGCATAGAGATATCCGCTTCTAAAGTTGCACAATATGTAAGAAGATCAAGACCCACCATTAAAAAACAATAAGCAAAAAACTCGTGAGTTCAGTCAAAGATATTGATCTTTGCGTTGGAGGAAGCAGTGGAAGTGACTGAAATTATTTAGTGGCGACCTGCAAAGAGACATGAGATAGAGTTAATACTTTGCAATTTACTCTAATTTCTCCATTCTTGCTACTGAATAATGCGATATTAGAACATTGTATCTGGAGATTTGGTTCTAAGCTGTTGTATTTACGGGTTTGAAGACCCTTCTCACCATTCCATCCAAAAACATTCCATAGCTATACGGTCGTATTTTCTGGGTAGCTGATGAAAAAGCAGGAAGTGTGTAAGCAAGGGTGTGGTTAAGCATGTCTATGGCGATGGTTGTTGTGGCACATGACCTGTACGAAAAGTGTTAGCTAGAGTTGAGAAACGGTCCTTGTGAGCATCCTTGTGCAAACATGGGTTTCCATGTGTCATTTGATTATCGTTCCACCAAAGTGTACAAAAGAAAAAGACTTTTAAAACCAACACGTTGGATCTTGTTTCTTTGGTTTGCACATCAAGCGAGATTTCTTGTGGATCCACTGCCAATGACCTATCTATTGTAAATAAGTTGTGGGGTGACCATGAGTATTGCATCGTTGAAATATTAATAACCCCATTATTTGCATTAACTATCAATTGTTGCCGCTGATACGTTTTATTCACAACATTTTATCGCAGAAATGGTCGCATTCTCTCAAATTTCTCAGAATAAGCGAGGCAGAGATGAGTATTTGAATACTGGGTTGGCTTCCCCAGACGTGAAGCGAACTAATAGCGAACATTGGGCTATCATTGTAATATTATGGCCTTGCTCGACAAGATCGATAGTGTGGATAACAACAACAGTGATCCAGAAGATACTCATAATTCTGCGTATGACGTCGAGGGCGAGATGAGGCTCAGCATCGTTATAAATTATTTGGAAGATGAAATTGGGTTGAAAACGCAAACTGATAATAATATCGAGTCCACCGATGAAAATAGTTGTAGTGAACAGATGGGTTCAAATAAGCAAGGCGAATTAACAACACACAGGGATTTTGAAGCCACCATGGTCACGATTGATATAGAAGACTTCCCATATTATGACGATGTTTGGGGAGAGATTGGTTTCTTCCTAGACCACTTTACTCTGGATGAACTTCAAATCTTGCAAAACGATATCTATGCAAATTAAACTCTCGATATTATGTATCTGGATGTCGTGCATGCATGGTTATATTGAGACTACAGATGTTTTCTACGTGTCTCTGTGGGAGGATGATATTTGGTAATGAATGAAGGCGGTGGGGTAGAAATCGAGAGAGTCAGTGGGGAACCAATTTCGAGGAGAAATAGATAGAAATCTAGAGAGGCGGTGGGGGAATCTCAAGGAAAAGAGCTATTGGGTTGAAACATCAATCCAAGACAGTTCATAGAATATGAATGTTGCTAATGGAGGACAAGTCAGCTGAAGTACTGAGGGTTGAGCTCAACAGAGAGAAGATTCGCTAATGAACAAATTACACGATTTAATTGTCATTCGACAGATAGTTTTTTATTGCAGAAATTGGATTCGACAACTATGGGATTATTACAACCAAAGGCATTTACAACATGTATAACTAAGGCTCATTATGGAAATTAGAAAGTAGAAGAGAGGTCTAAAGTCCAACAGAATTATATCTATAATTAAATGTATACTTTTTTGCTTTCTTCATTTTGCTCAGGGTGAGGCTGATCCATAAGAGTCGGTTTTCATCCACCTTTTTGTTCCTCTGATTTCTTATTCGTCCATTGGAGCACATTTCATCATAGGAATTTTTTTTCCAACCCGATTATTAGGAATCAGTTCTGGATGTAACTCCCAACATTGGTCCTCGGTATGTTTGTGCCTTTTGAAATGGCCACTTTTCTTTGCCTTACATTCATCATTCTATTCTTCATCCTTACATTGTAAGATTGTACAGTATTAGCAACCTTCTTACCTTTCATGGACTATTTTTGTTCCTTCATTTCTATTGATGGTTCTCTAGAGCTCCCTCCAATCCCAATGTCTTGTTTTCTTTTGGCTTCAATGCATTTCATCTTTGTACAAGGCTAATCAAGGCTGTGAACCTTGAGCAATGCCAGTTCTTGTTGAATGTAACAGTGAATGCTTCCAATGTATTTGATAACCACGTTGGGTTAATCTTCCAAAATACTCAGTAGGATAGCTCACTTTTGGAACTCATCAGTGTAATCTTGGACAAACTACCCTTGACGTTGTCTAAGACACTGCCACTAGATTTGTTGCTCCATTTCATACCTATCTGGGTAGAATTTCCTTCTCAGCAAAACCTTGAACTCGTTCTAATCCATAACAGTTGCTTACTTTTGTTGTTGCAGACTCTGACAATAGCTTTCCCACCACAGGAGGGCATGCTTTGACATTTTCAAGCATGCAAAGGTAATCTTTTGCACATCAGAATATCCCTGATAACTGAAATAGGCCTCAAGCTTCCTTAACATGTTATTCAGTTATTTTGTATGCATTTGCCCATCAAATTGTTGAATGCTTCGTCTTCACTCTTCTTGGGGCTTCTCCCCATCCAAGTGATATTATTGTCTGGTTTTAACCATCCACTGCCAAGATTTTATAGTGCTCTGATACCAAATGACCTGCCCTTTTTCACCTGCCAACACAAAGACTGTAACAGGGGATCAAACTGCTAATTAGTATTAAGGGAATGCCCAGAAACAAGGCAGATCCATTTACATATACACAGTTCATGCCAGAGAAACAAAAAAAACATAGTAAATCAGAAGAGTCTTTGAACACATTTCAACGACAATTACAACAAATAAACCAAAGCTACTAGCAGAGAGCTATGAAGATTCCCTCCCAGAACAGGGACATATCAGTTGGTTTACACATAGCTTTCTAGGGAAACAAGAAAACAGAGCTTTCTAGGGAAACAAGAAAACAGAGGAAGCAATATATTACCAGCAAGATTTATTACACAAAACCATTTTGAGAAGAGTGTTGTTTTATTCAATGGGAAAATATTATACAGTTTTTTGTTACAGACGAGTACAGTCGTCTTGCACTCTAGTGTTTGCAGCAAGATTTACACGCTTTGATCTGGTCTGCATCATGTTGTGACTGTGACCTTCATTCTCTACTCTGTGTTTCTTCTCTCTCTATCCCTTCTCCTCCTTTCATCAAACTCAGGGAACCCAAGTGAGAAAAGCTAAACTAACAAAGCAAAACAAAGAAACTTCCCCAAAATTGTTTTTTCCCAACGATTTTTGTGACTCTGCTGCCAACATGTCATGAATGCCCATCTGTCTTTGATTGCTTTGATGTCCTAGATGGATCATAAACTAGAAGACCAGGTCATCTCTGCTATGCGATTTTCTATATTGTAAAACACAAACACTGGGACATGAGCCTGTGGTCTGATGACAAAGTGGGGAATTCACTCACTACAGGTCTCAAGTTCCATCTTCGCAACTGACAGTGGCACTCTTGCACTAGCCAATAACTGGGCCAGCTATGATTCAGATCATGGAAGATGTAGTGATTATCCAGTCTCGTGATAATTGGGGTTCGTGTGCATGGGTGCCTACTTTCAACTATGTTCTCAGCAACTGGATATTAATATAATTGTAATGGCACCTGGTGGTGCCAAGCAATAAATAAGTTATAAATGTTAACTTAAAAAAAAATGTTGAACACCAGATGGCAGAAGCTTGGTATTTTTATGTGGCTGTCATGTTGACAGAAAAGTTAAAACTACTCAGAATCTCTATTAATGATAGTTGAAATATTCATGGACTCTTTTAAGTGTTCATGTGTCAAACTCAGTTCAGCACTGCTGCATATCCAAGTTAACTTGGTCCCCAGTCTAACTCTCCGTGCAGTCGCCAACAGTTAGTCAGACCTACAAGTATTTGCGGGTTACTTGATAGGCTGTTCGAAAAGCTCGCCAGTGTCAAATATAATGCCTAAAAAGAAAAGAAAACCCCTCATTTTGAACAATTGCTCTTGCCAAGTTTTTGTTCGAGTCTAAGGTGAACCCTTACACTCTGGCCTCACTGGTTCGTTTGCTGAGCCAAGTTTTTCAACAATGGATCGAACCTAATTTGTTATACCTTATGGGTTGAGAAAATATACTAGGAGAACTTGTTTTCTAGAGGTTTCTTTTCGTGACTGATTTCTCCTGCTTCTTCTTTATATTTTATAACTTTTTAATGTCCACTCAGACCAATGCCTATAGGAAGTTATTAGTAGCTTTAGTTAATTGTTTCTTAATTTTGCCAAGAAGTCTCTAATCTATGTTATTAGCTAACCTATTTCATTGAGTTTTCTACTGTAGCATGGGGACGAGTACCCCACGTTGATTGTTTCTTAATCATGCCTATAAATATGTAATCTATGTTATTAACTTATTACCTACCCTAGTCTCTCTGTAATATCTGCATATTGAATTTTAATAGAGAATAACTCACCACCTGCAAAATTACAGAGCACAAAATTACAGAGCACAGTTAGAAACCCTGAATGATAACAATAATATCCCTCACGATTGCCAAATAAAAACTTAGGACCTACCCTAGTGTCTCTGTAATATCTGCATATTGAATTTTAATAGAGAATAACTCACCACCTGCAAAATTACAGAGCACAGATAGAAACCCTGAATGATAACAATAATATCCCTCACGATGCCAAATAAAAACTTAGGCTTCATCTTATGGATTTAGAACCCTATAAATATCTGCATATTGAATTTTAATAGAGAATAACTCACCACCTGCAAAATTACAGAGCACAGTTAGAAACCCTGAATGATAACAATAATATCCCTCACGATGCCAAATAAAAACTTAGGCTTCATCTTATGGATTTAGAACCCTATAAAGAAAAAATTGGGAAAGAACTTCATTAAAAACACATTAACTGAGAAATAAAAACCCGCACATGAAACAAATAAGCCTCGTTATTCAATCCATATTAACTTATTACATGCCCTAGTCTCTCTGTAATATCTGCATATTGAATTTTAATAGAGAAGAACCCACCACCTGCACAATTACAGAGCACAGTCAAAAACCCTGAATGATAACAATAATACCCCTCACGATGCAAAATAAAAACTTAGGCTTCATCTTATGGATTTAGAACCCTATAAAGCAAAAATTGGGAAAGAACTTCATTAAAACACATTGACTGAGAAATTAAAAACCGCACAGGAAACAAATAAGTCTCGTTATTCAAGCCATAACGGAATATGGTTTCCTAAAAACGACCGTTAGGTAGAAACATTTAGAGGCAGATGCTCTATTATGAATCTCAAACAACTATGAAAACCTTTTATCATAATAATAATTGCAGAAGACGATTACAAAAGAAAAATCCTCTGATTTAGAATTCGAAAGGAAAAAAAGAAGAGGCGGCCTACGACGGATAAAATAGGAGCAGGCCCACTGTCTAAAAGATAAGAAAGAAGTCGAGTCGAATGAAAATTAGCTGAAACAAAAAACGATAGAGACGCTCTCAGTCGGAGTGGGAAACAAAAAACGATAGAGACGCTTTCAGTCGGAGTGGCTTAACAACACACCCGCAGGTTTTGAACCGGTGACTTTAACAACACGGAGTGGCTTAACAACACACTCCGTCACCGACTGTCCTACACCTCTGGGACCTCCATGAAACTTTTTAAGTATAGCTTTGGAAAACATAAAACTTTGAATAATTAAATCTTATTAATTAAGATTTGAATTTAAAAAAACAAAAAATACCTATTTGACTCATCTCATATGCATTATGTTTGTAAGTTTTAAATTAAAAAACACATTCTCTTTGTAAATTTTAATTTAAAAAACAATTGTTTGTAAAAACGAAAAATGTGTTTTTAACTTGCTACATCAATTTTTTATTTTCAGAAACTTGTTCAAACCTTGTTTTCTCATTTCTCAACTTTTTTTCAAAATTTTTAGCTACTAATTTGACAAGAATTGTTCAATGTTTTCATTTTTTAGAGGTCACATTTAGTGTCTATTTTTACCCTAATTTCAAAAGTGATGCTACTAGTAGCACTTTTTTTTTTCTCAAGGTTAAAATTACAATCTTTTGCAACCATAACTTTAACAACCTCATAATGTTTCTAATCAAAACCTTAAAATAAACCCTTGAATAAAAAAGTGGCACTACCAGCGCCTTCTCTCTTTTGGGAATAAAATTACAACTTTTTTGACACTATCTCCTTAACAACCAGTACCATTTTAACAAAAATCATAAAATCAACCCTTGAATTAAAAGGTGGTCTCACTAATAACATCCATTTTTTTCTCAAGCTTAAAATTGATGTTTTACAATAATATTGATGTTTTAGGTCATAGTTCTTAAAATTGCAGCATTTTAAGAACTATGACCTAAAACATCAATATTATTGTAAATGAAATTGTAAAAAG
>ML778231.1:839830-877106 GCA_009831015.1 Picea engelmannii | reverse complement strand
ACTGACATGCAAACACTTTAAACAAGAGATCGTCTACATCAAACCCTAAAACGCATCAAGAAACCCCCAGTGTATCAGATCTGCATTTTAGAATAGGAAGATCGTGGCAAATATCTTGATCAGCCGGATCAGGGATATTTCAACATATCTCAATAAGTCGAGGAATTTGTTGACATATTCCTCTATAGTGAGTTGCCCCAGTTTGAGTTCATAAAACTCTTTAGCCTTTTCGTCGAAATATTTTTTCGACAAATACTTCTTCCAGAAGTATTTCTCAAACTGTTTCCAGGACAGGTCCTCCTCGCGGACCCCTTTCATATTCTTAAGATCTTCCCACTAGATGGAAGCTTTTCCGTTCATATTGAAAGTGGCCACTCGGGTCTTCAAATTCTCTGAAAAATCATGGACTCTAAAATATTTCTTCAGTCCAAGTAGCCAGGCCTCGGCTTCCTCTCCCTTCTTTATCTCACCGTTGAAGGAGGGAGGTTTGGCCTTTCTGAATTCCTCAAATTTATGGTCCTTGGAAGTCTTTTTCTTCTTCTGTTTTCTTCGAGAATAGGAACTGGTCCTACTGCTGGAAGAGCCTTCTGAATCGCCAGCTTCCTTCTCAGAGGAATCATCTGGAACTAGTACTTTACCTCTGGGGTGGACCTTCCTTGAGGTGCTCCTCTCAGTATGGCCACTGATATGACCATGTTTCTGCATCTTGGGTTCATGTTGCATTTGTCGTTGTAGGTCGGATAAGCTCTACAGTAAAACTGCATTAATTTTAGTTTGCTTTTCTTGTTCTTTCATCATCCTTTCATTGTCGGCCTTGCAACTTTGCAATTCAACCATGAGACTCCTCACAGTCTCAGCTAGATCTGGAGGGGTTCCTATTGCTCTTCTTTCGTCAGACTCTTCGTCTCTATTGTGGGAGCCTTCTCCCACCTCTTGGTGAGTCACCATTCTCTGCGTCTGTAAATTCCCGCGGCTAATCGTCCGCTTAGGTGAAAAGACAAACGCTGCTTATTAGTCAAGAGTTAGATACATTTTATAATCTGCGCATAAATTCATAACTCTTTCACATGCATACAAAGTCGGGTTCTCGTTTCCAAGTTTTGATCCTGGATAAGGGAGTTAAGTTAAGGGGTTACTCCTCTTAGGAGTGCTTTGAACGGAGCTTATGCACAACTCGTTCATGAGCCCAATCAGGCTGAGTGTTGTAACCATGATCTGATACCACTTTCTCACATACCCACTATCATAATCAAATTTTCGTTGGTTTCTGCCAAATCAGAGCCCCCGAATTACCTACGGAGGCCTAGCGCAAGCTAGCTCTTTCTCTCTCTCTTCTCCCATGTGATCGCGGGTCATGATCACAAGTCATATAATTCGTGGTGCCTTTTTGTATTTCGCGCCTCGACGCTACAGTGATGTCGAATCGTTCGACTCTGCGACTGCCGAACCCCGACAGGGTTAGCAACTGGCCAATAGGGACGGCCCTGTCGCGCAGTTGAGTGGAGTACAGGTGGTGAGAGGGGAAACACGACACAGTGGGCGGCGTGATAGGAGACGGGTCCCACTTCACATGCCACACCATTTCGGATCACCCCCCCCCCCTATTAAAGGTAGAATGGCAAGGGGGGTAAGGCGAATTGATCCTGACCGTTCCCGAGTTGCACGTTCGATTCTGAACCCCCCCGCACCGCTAAAGGCAAAACAACAAGGGGGCTCTGGAATGAAGCCTCAGCCATAGATCTGAGCGGGTGGACTTTGGCCATCCAAATCTGCTCGCCACTTACCCTAAGGCGCTCTCGTGCCCCGGCTTAAAGTTGACGTCTCTTCCCCACATCTGACGGTCATTATAGACCCTGAGATCCTCCGAAAGAATCTCATCCGTTCATTAGGATTTATCATCACGAGAGTCCGAACTCTCGACCACAGGACTCCCAAATTCTCAATCCCCGGTTTCCCGATGCGGTTAATCTCTCATGACACGTGGCCTCCTTAAATCGGATGGTCCAAGTCTGTCTCGGGGTTTCCACCATGGAAAGTCCCGATCTCTCATCACCAGGACTCCCGAGTTCGCGATTCTCAATTTCCCGAGATGGGAAATCTCACGACACATGGCCTCCTTAAATCGGGCGGTCCAGATCTTATCTCGGGGTTTCCACAATGGAAAGTCCCGATCTCTCATCATCAGGACTCCCGAGTTCCCGATTCCCAATTTCCCGAGCTGGGAAATCTCACAACACGTGGCCTCCTTAAATCAGACGGTCCAGATCTTATCTCGGGGTTTCCACAATGGAAAGTCCCGATCTCTCATCATCAGTACTCCCGAGTTTTCGATTCCCGATTTCCCGAAACGGGTAATCTTTCATGACACATGGCCTCTTTTAATCGGATGACCCAAATCCATTTCGGGGCTTTCACCCTTATTCACTAGGGGTTTAACTGTCGGGTATCTCCTGACAGATCCAACGATTGTCAGGTTTTCCAGCCGAGATCTGACGGCTCAGACAGGTTCCTAACTTGTGTGCTCTCCCACGACTCCCTGGACGTGGAAAGATCAACGGCCCAGATACTCTCTTGGACCTTGGGGATCTACGGTCCCGACCTCTTCGCTACCCACAAAGACACAGAAAGTCACAGGGGTAAGGCACTTAACATCCTACTTTCCCCTACCAAATCTAACAGTCATGAGTGACCACAGATTTCCCGACGGAATCTCTTCCGTCGATCACCACCTATCAAGGTTAAGGCACTTAACTTTCCAGCTTCTTCTTCTTATCTGACGGTCGCGAGTGACCACAGATCTCCCGACAAGATCTCGTCCGTCGATTAGATACCTATCAAGGATTTATTAGGGCCTTGTGCCCTCACGTCCTCCTTCCAGGTTCTTGAGGATGTTTTCAAGGAGGGTATCTCTATGGGGAGGTTTACCCAGGGTACTATCTAAGGAAGATAAGGGTATCTCTCTCCCGAGAACTAGGTGTGAAGTCTGAATTAGATCAGTTTGCATATAAATAACACTTTAAGAGAGCATAAGCCACACGTAGTCTTTCCATATAAACATACAACTACCATTTCTGATCAAGACACCAAATAGACATTCTTATAATGAATTCATTCACGATTTCACAGCTTATGATCATAAATGTCAGCATACATATATTTCAAGATGTCAAAGGCAAAACACTTATAAGAAAGTAACACCAGGGGCTTATGCAACTGCTGAGAGGGGTGCTCGTTTCCACCCAACCGTAGGCTCAGTGACTCCCAACGGATTTACCACTAGCCACCCCCGAGCTGAGACCACGATGTTGTGAGATTGCGTCTTTGTTTGCCAGTGACCAGGAGCAAAGGTTACTCTCCTCCCTCTCTGCTATCACTCACTCTGCATATCGCCAGAGTTCTCCCCTTGCGTCTGCCCCCCAATCGCTTCTCCCCCACACCTTATCCTCTTGCGAGGTTGCGTGTGGTGCGATTTCCCTCGCGCTGGTCAGGCCTGACGACTCTACGGATGGGTGGTTCACCTCCCCATCCCTCATTAATTCCTGAGGAGCCATCTACCTACCAGCCTGTGAGACATTAAATTCAGGGCCAACGAGCCGCTTTTGGTTCTCCGGGCCAGTCAAGTCCAAATACGGTATTGATTTTCGGTGGAAGTTAACGCCACCTTTCCAGGTGCCTTCCACCGCCTCTCTGCAGCCATAGTGGTCTCTTTTTCAGCATATCCCCTCTCAGCAGTCCTGCAATATAAATTCATAATATTATTCACATTCATCGACCTTTTCTACAAGGTCCATTTACATCACATATTCACATTTCTGAGTTTGCCACAGTTCTTGGCCAGTCCAGTTATTTTTACAAATTGGGGGAAACAGGGTGTTACAATTTCACACATGTGATGGTTGTTGTGGCCTAGTGAAGTATTTATGATGGAGCACCCTCTTTCCTAGCACATCCATTCATACATGCAAGGTTAGCTGGGTTGGTTAGGGTTTGTTGGCTAAACGTTTGAAGAGAACCCTTCTTCTTATCCCCTCATTCACATGTGTGAGTTGGTTTCTAGAGCATTTCTCGAGGCATGCCTCTCTTGAGTCCATATTTCTTCACACGTGTCAGTTGTTATGAGTTTCTAGGAGAATTTTGAGGGGGCACACTTCCTCCTTGGACTATATACACATGTGTGAGGTGACCTTTGACTATTTGAGGAGTATTTCATGCATTATGACTAGGTTGACCTCCCCAAGGAGGGAATTTGTTATGATTTGACGTCATCCAATTGCTATTTTAAGGAGGGATCCCACTTGTTTGAGGTGTCTATCTTATCTTGATGTACATGTGGCCTCTAGTCCACCATATTTTATTATTGTTTACCTTGTCCTCTCTAGTTAGTTGGAGGATTTACTATTTTGAGGATAGTTGGTTAGATTTTTATTATTATTATTTTTTTAGGTTGTTGAGGTCTTCATCTATATAAAGAGCCTCCTCCTTCATGTGTGGTTGTTGGATATCATTGGAATAGAGAGTTGCTACTACTTTTTTCCTTAGCATTCTTGGTGATGGTGTGCGTACAACTATCTTGTGTGGTGAATATTTCTTGGAGACTCTTGAAGATCTTGTTTTCCATGTATTGATGGACAAATTGACTTGGAGCCATAGAGGAGATGCATAGATATATTGGAGAAGGTGAGTCTCTTATTTTCTTGTCACTTTGTCATAAGGGATAATAATTGTATGCTCTAAGCATCCATGGTGAGCAAAGGCATAGTTTTTCCTTTTAGATAAGGCCACTTCATAGTTTTTTTTTGGGTTGAAGAGCTCCTTTAGTGAGTCCCTTGCCTCTATCTTTCTTGCATTTCTATTCAAATCTGAGGTTGCTAAAGTTTGTAGTTTCAAGCTATAATGCCCTTAGATCTTTAGAATAAATCCCTCAATAGTCGCATGCACTTGACCCCATATTCGTACTATAGTTTTAGGCATTAATCTACCCATTTCCTACCCATAAAATTTGAATTTTCTTATATAGATTTTCCTTTTGCAAGTTAGATCTTTTAAAAATCAGAGTTTCATATAGCCAATTTGCATTTCAAGGTTATCATTAGTTGGCTGGTTTATTGAGGCAAATCACTATCTTATTTGGCTATGTTTCTAATTGATTTGTTGGTTCCCCTCTTTGCTTGATATTTACCTCATTTCTATTCTCTGGTGTTTACCTTTTGAACAGGGGATATATGGGTTTAGATATAAAATTGCATCTAGCTGGAATACTCAAACAGATCTAACCAATTTCAATCAGATTAAAAGAAAATCATGGTTTAAGTTATAAGATTTAACTCATTTGCGTTTCAACAAATTTCACTCACATTAAAAGAAAATTATGGTTTAAGTTATAAGATTTAAATCATTTGCATTTCTGGCTTTATGTTCATCTTAAGGAAATTTGACTTGGATCTGAAATATTCTCTAAAACAACTAAATCGTTTACGCAGATCTGAAAAGTTAACAGGTTAAATCAGCATTTCAAGAGGTTAAATCCTTGGTTAATTAGTTCATTTGCATCAACACATTGTTGGTTAAAAATGGTTAAAAAAATTCGGGAGTTTTTGTTGGATTTAGATAATTGGTTTTTTATCTTTCATTAGTCAAAGGGATCTAAAATCTGCACTCATTTCTTAAGAGCGAATTCAAGGCTCATTGTGCTAAATGCTACATTACATTTTGCTTATGGTTATTTGTACATGGGATCACTCTCTAAACCAAGTGGGAAATCTGGAATTTAATCCTTAAAAGGTTCTCTTTATAAATCTTCAAAATCTTTTCAAGATAATTTTCATTGTGGATGGATTAACAAGTCTTGGAACAATTCACACCTTAATCATTTTTATGTTTCACAAGCAATGGCACTTAGCCATTGCTTCCTTAATCATCCAAGTATAACATTTTAAAACCTATATATGAAATGACATGTAAATCCCATATATAAAATGGCATGTAAAATCCATGGATGATAATAAATTGTTTCCTCTTGAAATAAAGATTCTCCACAACAAGTTATGAGATTAAATGATGATTTGATCCAGTAGCTACTCAATCATTCATAATATCATTGCAAGAACCAAAATTGCATATTCTACGAGATGTATTCAATGAATTAACAGTTTGAATTAATGCATTAAATGTTGAAAATTAAATTAGAATTGGTTACGTGCCATTGTTTGTGAAACATAAAGATGGATTAATGTGTGAATTGTTCCGAAGACTGATTAATCCAAACACAATGAAAATTATCCTTAAAAGATGTGTGAAAAGATTTTGAACATTTATAAAGTAAACCTTTTAAGAACTAAATTATAAATTTCCCATTTAGTTTAGAGAGTAATCTCATGTGCAAATAACCATGAACAAAATGTAATGTAGCACTTAAAAAAATGAGTTTTGAATTCACCCTTAAGATTTAGATCCCTTTGACCGATGAAAGATAAATAACCAAGATTTAAATTCAACAAAAAATCCAAACTTTTTTTTATGTTTCACAAGCAATGGTACTTAGCCAATTCTAATTTCATTTTTAGCATTTAACAACTTTGAGGATCAAATTGTTAATTCACTAATTGTGTGGAATACATCTTGAAGAATGTACAATTTTGGTTCTTGCAATGGTATTATGAATGGTTGAGTTACTATTGGATCACAATGTGGAATACATCTTGAACAATGTACAATTTTGGTTCTTGCAATGGTATTATGAATGGTTGAGTTGCTATGGTATTATGAATGGTTGAGTTAATATTGGATCACAATCTAAAGTTGAATCAAATCATCATTTTGACTCATAACTTGTTGTTGAGAATCTATATTTGAAGAGGAAATGATTTGTTATGATTCATGTAATTTACATGTCATTTCATATATGGGATTCACAATGTTATTCTTGGATGATTAAGGAATCAAAACTTACATTTCAATATTTTTCCATTTTTATGCTTCATTTAACTTGTTGGTATAAGTGTTGGATTTATGAGCATTCACACACCCATTATGGGCATGTCATGAGCTAAATTTGCAATCTGGAATTTCATCATGTGAATCAAGTCAATGAGATAAGTTTTCTTAGATGCAATGTTTCTTGGTATATGGTTAATGATTCTTTCAATTTTCCTAGCAAGTTTTATTGTCATCTTGGATTATAAAACATTTTATTTGAATTTTATACATTAACTTTGGGCATAATTTTGAATCAACCCATGTTTACTTCATATCAATTTGCACTAAATTATGGTTCAAGCAATAAACATAGTTAATCATTAAATTAGAATAATTAAATAATCTTGATTATTTCTCTCACGTTACAATGCTCAAGGTTAATTAATCATAGAGAAGCCCCCTAGACTAATAACCTCTTAGTCTAAAGAGAGAAAGGTTAAGCCACTAAGGTGATAGTGGTGGCTAACCTAAGTTGCATTATCACATTTGTGGTTGGGAATTTTCCACCAAGTGAGAGTTTGAGTGGTAACGTTTTGGCACCACTACCCTAGAAAAAGTCCATTGCACCAAGTTTAGAATCCCTTCATTTTTGGTGAGCATTGAGTTTTTTTACAATTAACATACAAGCTCATCTGCCGACTCCACAAAGTGAACCTCTTCCCAAGATATATTCCACAAGAAAATATTCTCAAGGCATTGTTCATTTGATCCTAGAACTAGAAAGATACTTTCATAGAAGATTTAATAGGATCCAGAACTCAAAAAACTTACTCTCCTGCCATTGAGGATATAAGGTGTTTGTTTGAGGATAATTTTCCAAATCCCACCCAAGTCATAATGGCTGATCGGATTGATGAGCTTTACAAGTAATTTAATTTCACCAAAATTCAATGGAAACCTCACGATGTCCCTGAAAAGACCATTGATAAGTTTTCCACTTTCCAAGGAAGGCATGCTATGTATTCTCTAGATCATTGGAAAGCATTCCAGACTATGACCAATAGGCATGCGCCTAAACAAGAGGATGTGTGATGCAGGAGTATCATAAGCAAGCCAGCAAAGCAAGTTCAAAAGCGAAGGACAACTGGAAATGCACCAGTGCACATTTTGAGAATGTTTTGAATTTGAAAAATGAAACATTAATGTAATATCTGGGAGGATATTTTTGCTTTTATGGTTTGGAGGATTGTAATGCAGATCTCGAGCGTATCTCTCATCTGTTGGCTATAGACATTTATTGTAATAAATGTTAAGTAGTTGTAGCTTTTAATTCTGGATTAGATAGCTTAGAGTGTAGGAGGGAAATCTCTAGAAAGGTCCCCTGCATGTATTGTATTGTAACAACAATTATTCTCATTGTAAGAGTAAGAAGTTGTAGAGCAAGAGCATAGAGAAGAACAAAGATTGTAGAATATTTTATAAGCATATAGCGGTTTCTATTGAACCCATGTACATATGTACTTGGATTAATATAAGAAAGCTTTGATCCAATTTCATGGTGTTGTGATTAATACTGTATGCATCTATTGAATGGTATGTTTACAATTTGCTTATATTCTCTGTTATGCATTTGTTTTAATGTTATATGTGTATGTATTTGTGATTTCATGTTGAATGTATGAAGTCCGTGAGGGGAGGAGTATGAGTTTCAATTGTTTCTCGTCCCGAGAATTCCTGCAAGGAGTGCAGTAAAAGTCCGTAAGGAGTGCGTTGACGAGGTTCTGAGTTTTATCTCAAAAAAGCTCAGGAGAGATATCATTGTTCTCATACCAACATAAGTGAAGGTATAGCATAGAGTTGTGCAAGGTGTGCGCAGGATGATTGAAGTCTTAGACTTTTCCAACCAAGGGGAGAGGTTGAAGAACTGTTGTTGCAAGAAGTGTGCAAAGATGGAAGTGTTAAATAACCAGAGGTTATTGTGAATTCTGTAAGGAGTGCGCACAAGAATCCTCTAGAAATACTTGAGTTGCAACAAGTATAAGCTTAGGAAGGATAGAGACTTGGAAGAAGTTAGAAGGAGGAACAAGGTTTGAAATCACCTCGCAGAAACCAAGTTCAGGAGAAAAGACGCTAAGTCATTTGGCCAGGAGTCCTTGAGAAGTCTGGACGGACGGTCGAAATTCTCAGAGGGAGAATCGTCAAAGTTTCGTGGACCATTGGATCTTGTAGACCAACAGAAAGGTTAAGGAGAGAGTCCTTAAGCACTTACAAGCTTAGGAGGGATAATAGTCGTCAGATCTGGATCAACGAAGATCGTTGATCTTGTTCTTGAATTTTTTCATTTCAAAATTCGGGGGTGTGGAGAAATTTGTGATTCGAAGTCGAGAGTTGCGAACTCCTGATTTGTGAAATCCCGATGGGATCTGAACCGTCAGATCGTATAGAGATCTGGACCGTCGATTCACAGAAGAGAAGTCACGAGTTCAAACTTCGGGGAAAAGGAGGAGCGTTGTATCATGAACTCACGAGTCACAAAATCTCGATGCGCTCGGTGGTGGACCCCAGGACGTGGTTGAGGTCACATAGTGGGTACATAAAGGGAGGAGCCAAAGATCCATTATCCCTTTTCAGGGTTTCAGGGATTGAACGAGTAAGAAGGACTCACATCAGGAATCGCAAAGTCATGAAACCCGAATTACCTTGTCGGGCGAAGACTGTGGTCATATCAGTTGGTCACGTGGAGTGGAGGTTCGTGCCTTGTGCTCGTTTGCGCAGGTGTAACTTTTGAAAAAGGACTTGTGGAAACACTTGTGTGTTGAAGATTCCTGCGAGGAATCAAAGAGTCAATCAGACTCAAAGGAGAGATTAAGAATGATCCTTAGACCGAGAGTTCAAGTAGAACCTTCTGAGGTAGGGGTGTTGTGTCAATGTGCTCATGAAGTTATTTTCTCTTTCCTTGGAAAATGATGTTTTTTATTGGTTTATAAGTCTACCCAAACATAACATAAGAGATATGAATGGATTGTTCAACATATTTATGGAGAAATGGGGAGAAAACAAGGACAATAGGTATATGTTGGTTTCCTTGAATGTAGTTTAAAAAAATGAGAATGAAACAATAGAATAATTCAACAAAAGATTTAATCAAAATCTCCAAAAACTTTACCAAAACATCAAACCCCCAGAATAAGCCATTCTCATGTACTATATTGATACTGTTGAGGGTGAATTAGGATTCTACTTGAGACAACAAGATCCCCAAAATCTTACAATTGCACAAGAAGCTACTATTAATATTGAGGAAAACATAACTACATCTAGAAGGTCAAACCAACCAAGTTCTTTTAGAACTTGAAGTGAACCAAAGAAAAGGGTAGTAAACATTGTTGATCCAACCCTTGATCCCATGTCGAATTTGATTGAAGTTTTGAAACACATTGAGACAACCTTTACACAACACAATACAATGGTTCATAATAGACTTGTCCACTTAGAGAGGAAATCACAGCAAAACAAGTACCCATCTAAGGGAAATAATGGATGGGATAGGCCAAGACCTAAATTCAACCAAAATAAAAGGGTGCTAGTCCCACTAAATAACATCGACGTGGTGGATCATGAGGCTTTACCATGGTTCAACCCATGCGAGAAACTTCATGACCAAGATACTTTCCTTTTTGCAAAAGAGGTTTTCCAACAAGCAAGTGAAGCCAACAAGGAATAATAAAATGGGACTGATACAAATAATTTTGTAGGTGAGTGGCTAGACACTATAAACAATGTGACATCAGAAGCATACAATGTGTCTAAGGATAAAATGAAGAATATTAAGGAAAAAAGTATTGATTCCTCCACCATTGCTAGAGCCTTATCTCCCAAAACTTTCTAAGAAGAGATAAAGAGGAAAAATTGAGAAAAGGGATGGGTTACATACCAACGTAGGGACAAGCCAACTCAATAAGGAGCTAACACACCTCAACAAGAACCCTAGAATGTTTCAAAACAAGAACCTCAAGTTACACCCGAAGAAACACAACCAACACAACCAATTAGGAGAACCGGTGAATGTTCAACATCAAATATGGCAAAGCTATGTGTGAGGATGTGGACATTGATCTAGAAACCTACATCACAAAGGATCATATATCAATTCCCCTTCTTGAAATTTTAAATATTCCATCACAATGGAAAACGATTGAGAGAATTTTGGGAATTGGAAAAATTAATGAAGCCCATCTCGAGGATGACCCAATAATATTGAAAACCATGGGTCAAGGGAGGAACATTGGCAGGCATAATCCCTTTTACATTTCATTACAAGTGAATGATTTGTTATTACACAAGTATATGTTGGACTTAGAAGCATCAACTAATGTTATTCCATTAAAAGTAATGAAACAATTGGGTCTTACAACTAGTAGACCATATATAAATGTATATTCCATGGATGTTAGGGAAGTCAAAGTGTTTGGCCTAATTAAAGATTTGTATGTTATATTGGTTGTATATCTAGATATATTGATTTTTATGGATGTCATTGTCATATATATTTCATATTCTTGGGGTATGTTGTTTTCTAGGAAGTGGGCTACTAGTTTGGGAGGTTTTGTGCAAATGGACCTATCATATGCAACTATTCTGACTTGTGAAGGAACTATTTTTACTTTTCATAGAGAAGAGTTTAGGAGATTCCATGTGGAGAATCTAAAAATTCCCATGAGTGAGTTTATTTTCACTTTAGATGATGACATGGGTAACTATGAAATTTGTTCCCAGTTGTTAGCCCCTAAAATTGAGGAAGACAAATAGAAAGGGGTGAATAATGAAATATGGAAGATGCACTTTGATGGAGCACATTCCCAATGGGGTACTGGTGCAGGAATTTTTTTTTTCCCCACTTGCTGTCACATTAAATTTTGCCTACAAGCTAGAGTTTGAAGCCACAAATAATGTTGTTAAGTATGAGGCTTTGGTCTTAGGACGTGAGTTAGTTATAGAAATAGGAATACATAATATACGAGTGATAGGAGATTCTAATTTGGTGGTATCTCAAATAAAGGGTCATTTTAAGGTAAGAGGTGATAGATTGAAAACATCTAATGTTTCTATAGGGGACATCATGAACTCATGCGATGCCTTGTCAATTGAGGTTGTCCCAAGCTAGAAAAAAAACCCAAGTCGATGTTTTGGCTATAGATGCCACTACTTCTCATCCTTGTACATTAGGGAAGGAAAAAATGGATGTTCTTATAGACCTTCAATCCTTGATAACATTGACCATTGGCAAGTTTTCAAAAATGATTCTCAAGTGAATATTTCTCAATAATTTGGAAGAATTTGTTGATAGTAAGGTGGATTGGAGAGGGGAAAATAAAGTAGATGGCCAATTTGAGGTGGTTGAGTTACAATATGATAACATAATATCTAATGGTTTGGTACCATTGGAAAGGATTTTTGACCGACGTGATAGGTGTAAGTTAAAGAAAGAAGCTTGTTCCCCCAAGGATCACTTGGAAATCAACATTGGTTCAAAATATAGTCTTAAAATGATTAAGGTTGGAAAGGGTACTTCTGCAAAGGAAATAAAACAAATAGAGGACTTAATTTGAGAGTATAGGAATGTTTTTGCTTGGTCATAGGATGACTTAAAGGCATAAAAGGGTGATATACTTCAACACACTATCCCATTAAAAGAAGATAATACAAATTATAGGTAGAAGTTGAGGAGAATCAACCCCAAAATCCTCCCCAGTATCAAAAAGGAGCTTGAAAATATGTTTGGTACAAAAATTATAGCTCCTACCCAACATTCATCGTGGCTTGCTAATTTAGTGGTGGTTAGAAAGAAGACTGGTGAGAACAGGTTATGTGTGGATTTTTGGAATCTCAATGATCCAAAATATTTTAATCATGACTTATAAATAATTGTATTAAATGAGCATAAATTAAAGTGCACCATTAAAGAAAGGAAAACTTAAAAATGAAGAGACATAAGCATCAGATTTGAACACAAAAACTTGATAACGGAGTTCGTCCCTAGTGGATTACGTCTTTGGGTCCTTCTCTCAAATGGGTAGGCTCTTTTATTAACTTAGAAAAAGAATTTGGAAAATACATGAATATACCTCATTCTGAAATCAAGCTACAAAAATAATGCTTAGATCAGAAAACAAACATCACCACTGGATTCGTGGTGTCAAATTACCCAAAAATGATTGTCTCCATGCTTTGATCCAATTCTGTCACTCCCAGGACCAATTCAAGCGACACCGATGGCGCGTTGGTTATGGTGGAGTTATTAGAGAGTTGGGTAAGGCGGAGGTTCTGGGGTTGAACCCACTAGAATCCATTTTGGATGTTTGTTTGTATATAAATATATCCATTGGATGCTCCACTAACTATAGTGATTCCTCTATCGAGACTTCTATTGTTGGCTAACATTGGCATGGTCCGCTAGATTTGGCGGAACCGCCATATTTTTTAAAACAAAATTTTGTTCACGGATCAACATTGGACATTTCCCGGGATGCCACATGTCGCTCGATGATTGGACCATGTGGCACCCACCTGTATGCTGACATGTTTCCCAGTCACTCCATATTGACATGTGGCGCTTCCCGGATGGTACCATGTGGCGTCACTTGGGGGTTCCACGTGGAACTTTTCTATTGGTCCACATGGACCCTTGAAAATCCTAATGGTGGGTGAAACATGGTAGCCTCTGGTTCTACCACATGGAATTCTGATGTCAGAATCCCATACGATGATGTCACCCTACCATGCCAGCTACTAACGTCAGCAGTACAGATGATGATGTGTCCCCTGCTGACTGGCCATGTTTGATCGCAACTTTAACCGTGAATATCTTTCAAACCGTAACTCTATTTGACGAGCCGTTAGAAATATTCTGACGCGCTCTTCACGATCATGTTATTTTCACTGAGTTTTGAGAACTTTGAAAATTTTTCCTTTCTTTGTCTATTGGAGCCATTATGAGTGTTCTAAGTTGCCTCTGTGAGTTCTGAGTTATTCTTATCCTTCTCTGGATCCTTTTTGGATCATGCCTTCCTACTGAGAGCTTTTTGGACCACCAAAATATTTCATCAATCAATTGGTAAGTGAGGGAAGAGTCCCCTCACTTTGTCCTTCTTGATCCACTTTGCCTTGCTTGGATGTGTACCCTTTAAGCCTACCCAAAGATAATAAACAACAACCCTGCGTGAAGTTCTTTTCCTCCCATCCATGATGATATCTTCATGTAGCTCATCCAAGTACTCAGGTGAAAACACATCAACTCATGGTATTGAAACTTCCTCATCTTGATCCATGATCATGGGAGGCTAAAAAAGTTTCAAGTTCTCAACGTTCACAACTGAGTAAATCTACATATAAGGTGGAATATACAGATGAAAAGCATTTGTACCTCTCTTCTCCAAGATAGTGAAGGGTCCATAACGAATGGGCTCGAGTTTCTTACCATCACCCTTCAACCTCTCCTTGTTGATGTGAAGCCATACCTGGTCTCCAACCTGGAACTGATGATCAATCCTCTACTTTTCATGTCGAGCTTTATATTGTGCTTGACATTTCTCCAACTGTTCCCTGACTTCCTAGTGTATCTGTTGAATCCTCTAGATGAACTTACAGGCTCTTTCCTCTATCTGTTCTTCATTTAAATCAGTATCTCTCCCGTACATCAAGTCCAAATGAACCTTTGGTAGGTACCCAAAACATGTCTCAGAAGGTGAACTTTGAGTGGATGAATTTAAAGATTAGTTGTATGCATGATTTACATAGGGTATCTATTCATCCCATACCTTGGGACACTTGTTGCAATAGCCTCGAAGAAAAGTACCATTGTTTGGTTTACCACCTCTGTATTTATGTCGGTCTGTGGATGGAAAGCAATGCTCCTCTTCAATTTGGTGTCCATCATTCTCCACATGCTAGTCCAAAAGTCCCCAAGGAATCGAGTATCTCGATCTGAGACGATAGATGTGGGTAATCCAAAGTGAACCCAAACATGCTGAAAGAAGAGATTAGTAGTCTTCTCAACAATGATCTTCTTTTTACAAGGCATCAAGATACACATCTTGTTGAACCTATCCACTTCAACATACAAATAATCATGACCCCCTTTGGTCATGGGTAAACCCCCTACAAAATCCATGGATATACTTTCCCATGGATGGGATGGAACAGGAAGTGGTGAGTATAGCCCCAGTTTTATATTAGTGGGATTACAAGTAGAACACATCATGCACCCCTTTACATATTTAGTTACAATTGCTTTCATTTGAGGCCAATAACAAAACCTCTGTAAATGAGCCATAGTTTTTCCTACCCCAAAATGCCCAAACACAAGAGAAGTATGAGCTTCTCGTATTACATGAACTCATTCACTTGTAGGAATACATAGCTTTCCAAGATGGTAAAATAACTTTCCTTGTAGATAATAGTTCTCTACCTGTGCACTAAGGGTTAGCTTCATATATACTTCTTTAAAATCTTCATCGATGGCATATTTTTCTATATAGATATCATGATATAAATAAGCGTTCTTCAAAATAATAGAAGCAACAATAGGAGGTATAGAAAGCATATCATCTACCTTGTTACTTGTACCCTTTTTGTACTTGATTACCAAGTAAAACTGTTGTAGAAAACCCATCCACCTGTAGTGTCGAGATTGTTGCAATTTGGTTTGTGCTTGAAGATACTATAAGGGTTGGTGATCTGTATGTATAATGGTTTCCTTCCCTAACAAGTAGTGCTTCCATTTCTTTACACTCTGAACTAATGCATACAAATCTTTATCATATGTAGGATAGTTAACAACATCTTAGTTAAAAGTTTCAGAGTGGTAACATATAGGCTTACAATATTGCATTAGTACTGCACCCATGACATATCTGTTGGCATCTATCTTGATCTCAAAAGGCTGTTGAAGATTCGACAATGCTAATACTAGTGCGGTACTGATCTTTCCCTTCAAAGTGTCGAAATTTTTTTGTTGTTTTCCTTCCCACTGAAAAGTGTTCTTCACACTAGTTAAGGCATGCAAAGGAGATACTATGAAGGAGAATTTGGGAATGAATCTCCTCCAATACTAGACTGCACCTAAGAAGCTTCGAACTTCGGTTACACTTTTTGGCTCAAGCCAATTTACAACTACATCAACTTTAGAAGGGTCAATTTTCGATTGTCCTCCTCCTATAATATGACCTAAGTATACAAGTGAAGTCTTGCCAAATTCACATTTAGACAATTTTACATACAACTTTTCCCTTTGCAAAGCATCCAATACTTTCTTTACATGTCCAATACTTGCTTTACATGCCTCACATGCTCATCCCATGTCCTACTAAAAACAAGAATGTCGTCTAAATATACAATCACAAAGTCATCTATGAAAGGTCTGAATACATCATTCATCACACGCATGAAAGTTGTCGGAGAATTACAAAGCCCAAATGGCACAACCAACCACTCAAACAATCCCTGTTTGGTTTTAAAGGCAATTTCCATGCATCATGTTCTACAACTCTGATTGATGATATCCATTGTGCAAATCCAACTTAGTGAAATAGACAACATTGTTCAATTGATCAAGTAAATCATGTATGCGAGGAAGAGGGTATCAATTTTTCACCGTGATTTTATTTAAGGGCCAATAATCGACACACATTCACCATGTGTCATCTTTCTTTGGCAGCATCACGATCGAAGAACCACAAGGATATGAATTGGGCCTGATGACCTCTTGATCCAATAAGCCCTGTACCTGCTTCTTGATCTTTGTCATCTCCACAACTAACATACTTTACATGCCCACATAAGGAAGAGGATAATCCTATTGAAGATGTGTCTCATGTTGGATTTCCCTCTTAGGAGGTAATCCATCTGGTTCTTGAAAAATATCATCATACTTAGAAACAATATCAATTAATTCATTTTTATGAGATGGATCACACCCTTGGAAAGCCTCGGATGTCTCGACATCTTTCTCTCTGACGACCATGAGTACATATCTCTTATTAGTGTTTATGAGTCTTTTCATTTTCCCTGCACTAACAAGTGTTGTATTTACCCTCATGCTATGAGCTCTAACAATATATTCCACTCCCCCCTTAGTAAGGTGGTATTTTTTCTCATGACAAAAGAAAACTACATTTATATCATAAAGATAAAGACTTCCTAACACTATGCTACATATATCAAGTGGTACAACATCCAAATCCACTTCATCAATCAATTTTGAAGTAATCGCAAATCTGATCCAACATTTATTGGTGACATTAAGTTTTTCTTTGTCACATACCCAACCAAGAGGATAAGGCTTCAGATGTGGTTTCATTTCAACACCCATTTTCTTAAAAAGTGCTTCAGATATTAAGTTTACTTGGGAACCTAGATCAAATAATGTATCTATCTTAGCGTGTTTAGATACAACTCTTATTTGAAATAACTCATTCCTCTTTCATTCATCAACATGAGATTCATCATTGGAACTAGAGCTAGCATGAAGAGAATCTTCACCTTGTACTCCAACCGTTGTGATATTTCCTTCATCTCCTGAATCGGAACCAAGATCTTTTTGTACTATAGCAATGGTCTTTTTCTTCCCCTTTTCCTTGAATTGTTTCGGTTTCTTTTTCGGATGCAATTTCCAACACTGTTCTTCATCATGACCACTCTTCTTGCAATGAGTGCACGATGGTTTTCGTCCTTCTCTCGTCACTGTAGCAGTCTTCTTTTCCTTCCTTTTAAACTTCTTAAAAGTCCTATGTGGGAAATTGGAAGGTTTTTATGTGGGATGTTCTTGAACATGTTTCCCCATGTTCTCAAGGTGAGTGGCTTGCACACAAACTTCATCAAGACTAGTGGGGTTAAACAAGAACAAAGTATGTCGAATATAACTGTGAAGTGTGCCAATATACTTCATTAAAGTCTCATAAGAATCCAAAGGAATGTTCAATGCAAGAGATTTCTTCCTAAATTCTTTTGTGAAACTTTGTACAGTTTGTCCTTTACTTTACCTTAAAGTTTGTCATTCCATCATTGCTCTATGTAAATATCCTAATGGATAAAATTGCTTCCTTATCAATGATTTAAATTTCAACCATGAGGAAAGAAGCTTACCACACTTACTTCTTTCCTGAAGCTTGCTATCCCACCATACGAGAGCGGTGCCTTCCAACCGAAGAGAATCTAGTTGCACTTTAACTTCCTCTTCACCAATATGATGGACACAAAAATACACTTCAACCTGTCGGATCCAGTTATCTAGATTTTCAGGATTAACATCTCCATTAAACACAGGTAAAGCAAATTTTACATCAATCTTTAATAATGGTTTCTTAAAAGAGGCTTTATGGCTAGAATGATGAGAATGACGAGAATGCTCAGAGGAAGAAGAATTAGAACTCGAAGGTGAAGACGAAGGCTTAGGATGATCTCCTCCATCCCCTTGGCTTACCGAAGCATCATCATCTGCATGTGATTCCTTTTTCTTCCCTTTCTTATTTATCCTCTTCTCATAATATCCATACATTTGCTCGACCATTTCTGGCATGCGATAAAAGACCATGTGAAAGTTTTTCTCCTGTTCATCACGTTTGTCCTCTTCTACCATTTTCTTCCTTCAGGATACACGACCAACTTCGGGATTGAAATTCTTTAGATTTCCTTCAATCTACTTATGCTTGGCCCTAGTAAGCATTTACACTCAAAAATTCAAGTCAAAGATGACTCTCTCAATACCAACATGATCCAGGATCTTTTCATCGTGACTTATAAAGTATTGTATTAAATGAGCATAAATTAAAGTGCACCATTAAAGAAGGGAAAACTTAAAAATGAAGAGACATAAGAATCAAATATGAACACAAAAACCTAATAACGGAGTTCGTCCCTTGTGGGCTAAGTCTTCGGGTCCTGCTCTCAAATGGGTAGGCTCTTTTATTAACTCAACAAAAGAATTTGGCAAATACATGAATATACCTCATTATAAAATCAAGCTACAGAATCAATGCTCAGATCAGAAAACATACATCACCACTGGATTTGTGGCGTCAAATTACCCAAAAATGACTGTCTCCACACTCTGATCTGATTCTAGCACTCCCAGGCCCAAGAGAAATTTTGTCTCAATTTTCGTGCCCTCTGTACATGCAATTATGACAGTCTTTGTCTCGTAATACATGTCTACGGTTATATGGTACGGTCATGCCTCTTCACCGGCTCTGGGCGGATTACAATTTTTAAATAATGAAACCTATGGATAACACAAAGCAACACCGGTGGTGCATTGGCTATGGTGGAGTTATTAGAGCATTGGGTAAGGCGGAGGTTCCGGGGTTGAACCCACCGGACTCCATTTTGGATGTTTGTTTGTATGTATATATATATCCATTGGCTACTCTTCTAACTATAGTGATTCCACTATCGAGACTTCTAATGTTGGCTAGCATTGGCATGGTCCGCCATTTTCGGCGGACCCACCATATTTTCTAAAACAAAATTTCGTTCACGGGCCAACATTGGACATTTCCCAGGCTTCCACGTGTTGCCCGATGATTGGGCCACGTGATGCCCACCTGTACATTGACGTGCTACCCAGTCACTCTGTAATGAAACATGGTGCTTCTCGAATGGTGCCACGTGGCATCATCTAGGGGTGCCATGTGGCACTTTTCTATTGGTTCACATGAACCCCTGAAAATCCCAATGGCAGGTGAAACGTGGCAACCTTTGGTGCTGCCACATGGCATGATGATGTTAGCATCCCATACTATGATGTCACCCTACCATGTCATCTGCTGACGTCAGCAGTACAGATGATGATGTGTCCCCTACTCACTGGCCCTGTTTGACTGCAACTTTGACCGTGGATATCTTTCAAACCGTAACTCTGTTTGACGATCCATTTACGTCGTTAGAAATATTGCGATGCGCTCTTCACAATCATGTCATTTTCACTGATTTTTGGGAACTTTGAATTTTTCCCTTTCTCTATCCGTTGGAGCCATTCTAAGTGTTATGAGTTTCCTCTGTGAGTTCTGAGTTATTCTTAGCCTTCTCTGGATCCTTTTTGGATCACTCAATCAATCATACATTAAGGACAACTACCCCTTGAAAAACATGGAAACCTACTACAAAGAGTTATAAGGGAAAACATGGTGTCTATGTTCGATGGTTTCTCAGGGTATAATCGGGTGTTAGTGAAAGAAGAAGATAGGTACATGAAAACATTCACAACTCTATGAGGAACATAAGAATATTGTTGGAATATTCACCAATATTTAGAGGGTGGGGGTGAATCAATATTGAGAAATTTTTACCATTTTCAACCATAACATGTAATAAGTTATCAACAATTCCATTCACTTATTATTGAATTTAATAGATCATAAACATATAACCACAAATGCATAATGCAAAAGAGTTTTACAAAGAAACCCAAATGGGATAAAACCATGAAACAATTTTTAACATATGTCTTGAATATTACATCCACAGGAAGCACTAACTTACAAACTTCTCTAGCACCAAATGGAAGGAGGCACTAACCCCCTATTTACAGGCTCTGACCTGAAGGAAGCTACAACTCTCTAAATTATCCAACTCCAATTGGAAGGAGGTTCCAACTCCCTGATTTACAAGCTCCAACCTGAAGGAAGCTACAATTACCTTTATTCTCCAGCTCCAAATGGAAAGAGGCTCCAACCTCCTAGTTTACAGACTCCAACCTGAAGGAAGCTATGACTCCCTGTATTCTCCAGCACTAACTAGAAGGAGGCTCGAACCCCCTAGTTTTCAGGATCCAACTTGAAGGAAGCTATGACTCCCTATATTCTCCAACACCAACTGGAAGGAAGATCCAACCCCCTTCCCTTTCCCCTTCCTTTCTCCCTGAAATATAAATGGAGACTCAACCTGTCACTGTTACTGTCACTGATACTGATACTTAATCATCACCAAAACTCAACCTGTCATTGTTACTATCACTAATATTGATACATCATCATCAAAATTGATACATCATCATCAAAATTGATACATCATCATCATAAAAACTTGTCACTCATACTAATACATCATCATCATCAAAACTAGATCCATTACAACTGATATATCAACATCATCAAAACTAGATCTACCATAATGGATACATCATCATCATCAAAACAAGATACATAGACAACCTGGGTCCACTTAGAAACCAATTCCACATAAATATCCTAGGTCTTGATGGGTCCACATATAAACCCCAACATCACTTCTTAAATTTATCTCGAACACTTGTTTGGGACTAGTTTATGGATTATTCACAAACCCTAACTTCCAACAAGTATAAATCCATATCTGTAATGAATCAATCTCTAAAACTTGTACCAAATATTATTTGATATCTTCTCTAAAATTCCTCCAAGTTTCTCCCCTTGATACATCACTGAAAAATATATATAGCGAAAATGGCATACCTTCCTGAATTATATCTTATTCTGGAGAGTGCACTTGTACAGCATGTTACATGCTCAATATTTGATATCTGATTTGAAACATCACACAAAAAATACTACATACTATATTATTTCCAATGCAATTTGTCTCACATAATTTGGATCCTTTATGAAGAAGTTATGGTTGTTTTTCCTGGAACACCTGTTTGAGACTAGTTATAGGACTAGTCAAAAACCCTATCTTCCATAGAGTGTATCTCCAAAAGTACAATGACCAAGAAGATGAAATTTGTACCACAAGTACCTTGATATGTCTTACCAACATCCTCCAAGTTTTACTATTTGAATCATTCTATTAAAAAACATTATAGCGAAAATGACAATATGATGTTTAAAGAACATACCTTAGAACACAACATCACAAGACTTCATCTTCCCTTAGAATTTCTCCCTTTTTCACTTCATCTTCCCTCTAAAATTCACTACCAATATTGTCCTAAGAGATCACAAGAATGAATGATGAAAATGAGAGGTTATTGATGTGTATTTATACCCTTCCAAGTACCTTCTTTACTTGACTTCGAGCCAACTAGTAACTTATTGTTTACAACAACTTTTTCACCTTTACTTGACTTCTTGACCTTAGATATGGGGCTTCTCTACCATACTTCGGGGCTTCATCTTTAAGAGGGAATAAATTATCAACTGTGAGGAACCACTTGGTGTGCCACCTACCATTGAAGATGGCTTGAAGAGGACTATCAATCAATGAATGCTTTGCATGCATTTGCAATGTCCTTCATACTCTTTTTCTCCAATCAACTTCAGGCTTCATGACCACACCTCTTGGGCTTCTTAACCACTTGACCATATTTCCAGGGCTTCTTTTAGACTTCTTCAAAGAGTTTTCCCATGAGGGCCATGCTTAAATCTACACCATAAGGGGACCACTTTGGAGACTTCTTCAAATACACCCATCACTTCTATAAGCTTCCAAACTTGCTTTGGGGCTTCTTCTAGGGTTGACACCAATGAAAACCAAGTTTCCAACAAATATCTTAGGATTTCATTTGGGCTTATGAACCCAAGATAAATCTTTCAAAGTGCTATGGACTTTTCCTTTAGAGACCTCATAGGAAAAAATATAGAAATCTACCAAGATGATTTGACTTTATTTTCAAAGGATAAAGGGGATCATATACACAATTTGAGGAAAATATTTGAAATATGTAGGAAGTATGTCATATCCCTTAACCCAAAGAAGTCAATTTTTGGATTATATGAAGGAAATTTACTTGGTGATGTGGTTTCCAAAGGAGGAGTTAAGATAGGCCCATCAAGAGTTGAATCAGTCCAACAAATTCCATTTCTCAGAAGAAAGAAGGAGGTTCAATATTTCTTTGGAAAGATAAACTATTAGAATATTCATTCTAAACTATGTAGAAATCACCAAACATATCTCTAAATTGCTAAAGAAAATCCAATAATTTAATGGAATGATGGGAGTGTGAAATCCTTTAGGGTGATCAAGAATGACATAGTCACAACATCGTTTTTGGCGAGCCCGAATTACTCACAAGAATTTCAAATATTTAATTTTTCCTTAGAAGAAACTATAGTTGATGTATTGCTACACAAGAATGAGTACAATATGGAGCAACCAACACCATTCCTGAACCAACCACTTAGGGGCTCAAAATTAAAGTATACCATAGTGGAAACTGTAACACCTTGATTTTGAACCCCTGATTAATTTGTAATTAATTATCTCTAAACGTCAGTTTTATTTTCAATGTGGATACTTAATTACTATGCCATGATGATTTGGAAATGTTTAATATTGTAAATGTTATGTCCTTCAGTTAATAGAAAATTCTAGAAACCGACTGAGCATGAGAGCCTACATGGGCCTACCATGAGTGGGGAAAGTGAGCGGGGCCAAAAAGGGGATTTTGCATATCAAAGGTTCCAAGCCAAATTATATTTTGTGAGGGTATTTTAATTTCAAATTTTCCATGATTTCCCTCTTTTAATTATACCATCCAATCATTGAACGAGTGTAAGGAGGTTGTTGGAAGAAGTCATTCTCCAAGTTATGGAAGAATGAAAAAGTACCCATGTGATGAAATAATGTCATTTATTCCCATGTAATAGGTTTGTGAAACAACCTCCTTGTCAACTAAATGAAAAATGGGGTGAGTGGCCATATGATAAATCATATACAACCCTAATTGCATGGAAACAATAGAAAATCATGTACAAGTAGGGGGAAAAGGGAGTTTCATGAATAGAGACTAGAGCAGAGAGGAGCCCCAATTGCAAGATTAGCAGATGCTTGTGAAAAACTAGACTAAAACCTTGGATCGTTACCCTAAATTTGTGTGGGAATTTATTTGTACTTCGTTGGAGCATGGGATTGTGATATAGGGCCTCGTTGGGCCCACACAAAGGCACTGTAAGGAGGGTTTCTCTAGGAATTGTGTAGCAACAAAGAGAGCTCTCTCTTGTGTTGTGTAGAGCTAACAAAAGGGAAACCCAAAATTCCTAGGGGTCCTAAGAGCTCAGTAAGGATTTTTCCCTATGATATTTTTCCCTTGAGAGGTTGTTATTTCCCACAATTTTTGATAGTTGCTTGATTTCTCCCTGGTGGTATCATGGCCTAGATAGGGGGTGACCTACAGTAGAGAGCTTGGTTCTATAGTGCCTACGGTTGGGTGGAAAATTTCTCACCCTCAGTTAGTTGGTTGGACAACCATCAAATTCAAATAATTATTTCAAATCTGATGATTTTTGGTTATGTATTCCATCTTGGAATTGAATGAATGATTTCAAGTATGAAAAGAAAAAAAATTGAAAGAAATAACATAAAGAAATCTTGAATTATGTTTTACTTCATTCAAAAATTTGGTTATGTTTCTAGACTACATTCCATGGAGTATTTCTCAAAACAAAGTCATAGTATGATTGTTGGTAGTAATAGACTCATGCTAATGCTAGGTTTAACATATAAAAGTCATGAGATGTGTTGATATTTAGTAGCATTTGAATGTTATGGTCCAAGTGAGGTTACAAGTGAAACTCTAAATGAATGGAATGATTTGAGTCTAAGTTTTATTAAATTTGAATTTGAAATGGAAATTAGATGGGATGCAAACATAAGTGAAATTGAATTATTACTAGTCTAAAGTGTTGTGAAGATTAAATTCGAATAACATAAGTTGAGTTGATTTCAATAACTATGACTTAATGGTTTTTTTTTATTGCATAAATAACTGAAACTGGATTCTTATCATTTTGATTACTAATACAATGATAGCTTGAAAGTTTAAAAAAAATTAAGGAAATCATATCTCTATTAGATATTTGTTTATCTAGACCAAATGTTGGATTTGTTGCTTGTTGGATGCCTAAGGTGATATTTATGTTAAATGTTTAGTGACCAAAGCTTTGAATAATCCTGAGAGGATATTTGTTTCAAAACAAAGATCCTACCCCAAGTGATAATTAATTAATATAAGTTTATTTGGACCTTGGACTTGGGTAATTGGGAAGAGGAAATCCCTAGAAAGATTTACCTTAATCAATCTAATTTACCCTGTTTTTAAAAAGGAAAGGAATCCCTCATGCTTGTATAAGACTCATGCAATCCTATATATATTGTTAAAGGTAAAAGTTAAGTAAATTTTATGGTATTTGAACCCTTGGTTTCTATACCTTCTTGTGAAGAAATGCAGGCTCAAACCTTGAAAATATAACCTTTAACCATTAAAGGAATCCCTTAATAACCTTAAGCAAGATATTGGGAAATTTCTCACATGCTTAAGCAAGTATAAATTCAAATGTTTAAGACTCTTTTTCCCTACCTCACATAGGTAAAAGGAAGCCTCAAAGAAGTGTTTGTCCCTTAGGGAAAACACTTATTCCTTGTCGGAAAGACTTAAGAAAAAGTTTAGAAATTTCACTAAGGAAAACTTAGTGTGTGATATAACAAGGCAGCGAGGCTACGCGTACTGCCTCCTCATCCTGCCATAAATTATTAAATATAAATATAGCTTTGATGGAGTATGCCACGAATTTCCTAAGGTTATTAAGGTTGTTGCTTTGAGAAACGCAAAATACAACCATTATCGATTCGCCGTCATGAAGTTCCGTACCTCTACCAGCCTGCCATAAATATAAATATAGATTTGATGGAGTATGCCGCGAATTTCCTAAGGTTATTAAGGTTGTTGCTCTGAGAAACGCAAAATACAACCATTCTCGATTCGCCGTCATGAAGTTCCGTACCTCTGCCAGCCTGCCATAAATTATTAAATATAAATATAAAATTATTAAATATAAATATAAAATATAAATTCAACTTACCCTTACCCAGTCTGTCATGTCATTGAGTTAATTCTGATATCGAAATACGTGAAGGCTGCAATAACACTATAAAGTTATCAGCCAATGAAATGTAAGAAAATTCAGTTTTTTTACATATTAAAAAATAAAATTTTGAGTTTGTTATGTTACACATTAAGTTTTTTACAAAATTTTTAAAGTCAACCCAAATTAATAGAGTAGTCAAAGTGAACTCATCACTATGTATACTGCTGGGAGGCATTACAATAAGAAGGATAGTGAAGGCTAAGCAAGAAAGACTTAGAAAATTTCAAGAAGATGACAGGATAAAATTATGAGGTGCGATGTATTGCACCAAAATAATTTTGGTCTGATACACTACATAAAAATTATTTCGGTGTGATATAATGCGACCGAGGAAGATAAGAGAAGAGAAAGTAAATAAAGAATAAAGAATAAATAGTTAATGAAAAACCTTAAAGGAAGAAAACTTTAAGAGCATGAAAAATAAAATCCGGCAATGTGATGTATCGTGCCAGGATTGTTTTACGTGCAATACACTACAAAAGATAAATTTGTGGGATGCGATATATTGCCACATAAAACTTTATTTGGAATAATAAATATGTCACAAGGAATTAACTTTTAATGTGACGTGATGAAGGAAATGGGGGGGTAATAAACTTCCTTTGTCACGAGGAAACAAAAGATGGCACGATGCAATGTATCACACCAAAATATTTTTGGTGTGATACACCACAAGATCAAGAAGATTTAGGTGGTGTGATAAATGAAGGAAAAATCCTTTGTCATAGCAGGAGAAATTTCTTGGAGGTGTGACATACCACAGAAAAAGGAAGAAGTTTGGTGTGATACATTGTAAGACCAAGAAGATTCAAGTGGTGTGATAAAGGAAGGAAAGAGCCCTTGTCGTAGTAGGATAAAGTTATTGGAGGTGTGACACACCACACAAAAAGGAACAAGAGTGTGATATGTTGTGGGAAAGAGAAGTTTTAGATTGTACAATAAGTTGTTTCGCAAGAAGAAAAAGTTGGTGCAATATATTAAGGAAGGGGAGAATTTCCTCGAAAAATGTGAGACTTAGCAAATGTCCATTCGAAGAGTGACGTTTCACAACCATATGATATATTAAATGTCATTGTATGATCCCACGTTGGATGGAGTGCCGCATATGCATGATGACAACATCAAGTGAAGAAGGACAAAACCTTTAAAAGGCCATAACTTCTTATTCGGAGCTCAAAATTGAGAAAGAGTACAATCATTGGAAAGATCCCAGGGAGTAGAATAATTATATGAGTTTAATTTTGACATCTAAATAATGTTTAATAAAGGTAATAGTGGGAAATTGTGAAATTTCATACACCACACCGCCCTAAAAATAAATAAGGGGTCAGTTATTTTACATAGTGGTATCAAAATTGTGGTTCAAACACTAGACCATTATGGGATGAGAACCAAAGATGCATTTCTACAAAGGAGATATATGAGCTTAGTGAAAAGGATTTATGAGAAAATTAAATTAAATGTTAATATAATACTAACAAATTAAATTGTTGGTTTCAACACGAAGAAAGTAAGAAGTAAAGATTTAGAGTGAATAGTATTTGGTGAAATGTTCTCCATGGAAGGTTCATTTCACTTCTAGGAAGTTGATCCAAATGAAGGGAGAAATGTTTAGACTCCCCCCAAAATGGTAGAAAACATGAGAAGTCTAAAGGAGGAACTTCAAAGATGTGGAGCAAACAATGAGAAGATAATCAAGTCACAAGCATAATAGAATGAACTAAATGTTTATCTATTACAAAGTCTATCTGAAATTCAAAAACACTCATATAAAAGACTAATATCGACTTTTTAATCCCTAATTCATGGAACATTACCCATTAATTGGGTCATATTACATTAGTAGTTTTATTTTATTTATATAAGCTTGGGTCCATTAGTTGTAATTGTACCTCCTAGTCTCCTATATATACCAAGGAGACCTTTTCATTTGGAATCATCTGATATTTGTTAATTCATATGATGTATAAGGAGGTTTCCCCCTCAAAGAGGCTTATTATCTAAATTTATCTCTTTGTAAAGGCGTTGTGTACTTATTCTGAGGTTTTTATGCTATTTTGATATTTGGTTCTTAACATTTGGTATCAGAGCTAAACAATCCTCGGGACTGGCTTCCTCAAATAAAGTCTCTTGGAATTTTCACTACAACTTTGTTTATGGAAGGTTTCAGGATTTTTAATTTCTATGGTGTAGAGGAGACATATAGAGCTAATGTGGGTCCAAATTTCAGATCTTGGTTCATTACAGTTTTGGATATACATTATGTTCAAGTTAGGGTTTGTGACTAGTCTTGAAACTAGTATGAAACTGGTCTTATTGGAATTTTCACTCCCAATTTGTTTCGGCTTGGTTTCAGGTTTTGAAAGTTTTACAGTACGAAGGAGGAATAATGAAGTATCCTTTGTACAAATTTCAGCCCTTGATTTGCTGTACTCTGAAATTTATTTTCTGAGGAAATTAAGGCTTGCTAGTCCAGATTTTAGTCTAAAGCTACAAACCTCCATTCTTTGGAACACTGCTATATATGAAGCTACAAACCTCCAAATTGTGTGAGAAATATTTGATTGGTTAGGGTACAGACTGAAGTTTTATGGGTACAAATTTCAATTTCTGAAGTAAAGACAGTGACACGTGGCAGTCCATACAAGTTCGCCCTCCTGAAAGGGAAAAAAATCAGCACATCTTGGGAAAGTTATCATAAAATTATCTTGGAGAATACAATATTGGTATAACCTGTGGATTTGGAAATAAGACACATTAGGCTACCTCAGGCCGAAATTTTATACTCAGAAGGGCCGAAATTGCAAATCTACAACAGAAGAAAGGTCAGCTAGTATAACAGTCTCCAAATTAGGGTTTTAAAAGGTGTGTTTTTTTGTTGTTGGAAATTTGCATATCTTTTGACTTGAAGATCCAATTGGGATGATTCAAAAAGTGGAATAAAGTGGGATAAAAAGAGTATCACATACATTTGGGATAATCTTAGGTTTTTTTAGATACAAACGTATTTCAACGTCTTTAAATGTAGGAGCTGTCGTTACATGTCAACGCTACAACCTAGGGATTGTGTGGTTCTTCCACGTACCTAGAGTATATCAGAAGGCCCCTTTAAAATGATTGCACATTAGAAAAAACTACTATGTATTTGAGCTCCCACATACCTGGCGTATATCGGGAGACCCCCTAGAATCCTGAGACCAACCGAGTAAACCATTTGGCTATCTTGTTTCTATAGTACACTGAGAAAAACACTATGGGAGATCACTCTCTAGTACCTGGGTAGTCAGATAGTATTGATAAGGGCATGGTCAAGCCTCCATAGTTAGTTCCCTGATATATTGGGTCGAGTACTATTGTTGGACCCCGCACATATATCAAAGAGCTATAGCACCCGACACTCCCTTGTCTGTGAGGACCTCTTCTTAAGCCATTTAGAAATTCATACCTTGCAGTGATACTTGGCCAACATACCACCAAAAAAGGGAACTTCTACACCAAATAATCCCTGAAGCAGCCCTACTTGGACTCTTGATGAAGGTGAATAAATGTACAAGGACATAGATGATTCAAAAAATAAGGAAGTAACAAAATATGAACTACAAATGATGATGGATTGAGCTGAAGCTAAGCTGGAAGCGATGATGGATACTAAGATGGATGGCTTAAAAGAGGATATCATGGAAGGGTTGAAAAATTTGCTAATAGAGAGGCCACCTGAAAGTGACAATGTATCCCATGAAATTCATGATGAGGACACAAGGAAGATAAATCAAGACTAGAGAAACTCCAGCTTTGGGTTGAATACCAACCAATTTCCTAAGATCGATATGAGGAAGTTTGATCGCAATGATCCAATCACATGGATACTCCAGATGGAGCAGTTATTTGATCTACATGATGTGCCTCACACACAAAAGGTACGAATTGTGTCCTTATATTTAGAACCTAGTCAGTTTGTGTGGTACTGATGGCTTTTTTCTCGCAAATCACTTGTCACTTGGAAACTTTTCACGGAAGAAATGATAGCACACTATGAGGATAAAAGGAGCAATACCTTCTTCATCCAATTGATAAATCTCAAGAAAAATGATTCAGTTGTGGAGCACATTGAGAACTTCCAAATATTGAATATAAAGGTAACAAATATTCCAAATGATCACTTGGTTGATGTCTTCATAAGAAATTTAAAGGATAACATTCAACATGAGGTTCACCTTTGGGAACCCAAATCATTGGAGAATGCATTCAGGGTGGCGAGAAATGTTGAAAGTAAAAATATGGCTATGGATACTAGAAGGACCACCCCTAACATCTATCGAGAGAATAATGTTCCTTGTTCTAAACCACTTCAACCTACAAGGTTGACACCTCAACAATTGTAGGAAAGAAAATCAAAAGGTTTATTCTTTAATTGTGACAACACGTACAGTAAGAGAAATAAGTGTGGTAAGAAGAAATTTTCTACATTGATTGTGAAGAGGAAGGAAAACAAGAACAAGAACAAGAACCATCTCAAGATGAATATGTAAAAGAGATTTATTTTGAAGATATGACTCCCACCATATCATGTCATGCATTGGATAGAATTAGCACTCCTCAAACCCTCAAGATCGAAGGATATGCCAAACGAAAAAGGTAACAGTGCTAATTGATTCTGGCAGTACTCATAATTTCATTCACTATAAATTATCCAAAGCTCTCAATTGCTTTGTATATCAATTGCTAGAGTTTCAAGTAATGATTGCAAATGGAGGAACTATAAATTTCTCAAGAAAATTCCATAAGATCAATCTTACTATGGGGGAATATCTAATGAATAGTCCAATGATTGTTATACCCATGGGTGGGGTTGATGTCGTACTAGGGGTCTAATGGTTACAATCATTGGGAACTGTGGATTTTAAGTTTCAATAACTTTTCATGAAATTTTTGTTGGAAGGAAAGGAATTTGAGTTAAGGGGTATTAAGGGAAACCCAGTAAGGTGGTAAGATCTAATGGCATGAAAAAATTATTGAAAAAGGGGCATCAAGGTGTAATTGTAAAACTATGCTCACTAGATGTTCAAACATCTAAGCCATCTATTCCTCTAGATATCCAAGGGATCATTGATAAACATTCCAAAGTATTTGAATATATTCTCAAAGGTCTTCCACCCACTTGCGATCATGATCATGTTATTCACTTAATTCCTAGGAGTGTTACTCCTAACATCAGGCCTTACAGATACCCTTATACCCAGAAGAGTGAAATTGAGTGTATGGTTGAATAAATTTTATAGGCTGACATTATTAGACCTAGCCAAAGTTCGTACTCTGCACCAGTGGTGATGGTACTCAAGAAAGAGGGCTCATGGCATATGCGTCCATATTATAGAGATATCAACAAGATCACCATTAAAGATAAGTTTCTCATTCCTGTCACTGATGAATTGTTAGATGAACTACATGAAGCAATCTACTTCACAAAGTTGGATATTTTTTCAGGGTATTTGATCCAAAAAGGATCCAGAGAAGGTTAAGAACAACTTAGAACGCTTAGAATGGCTTCAGCAGACAACAAAAAATCAAAGTTACCAAAACTTAGTTAAAATGGAATGATCGTGAAGAGCGCGTCACAAGATTTCTAACGGCGCAAACAACTCGTCAAACAAAGTTACGGATTGAAAGGTATAAGCAATCAAAGTTTTGGTCAACCTAGCCCAGTCAACAGGGATGAGTCAACATCTGTACTGCTGACGTCAACATCAGAATGGATGACTTCAACGTCTATACAAACTACGTGGAAAGTGCATGGGATGACACGTGTCATGATGATGTCATCATGCAACGTGGCAGCACCAGAGGTTGCCATGTGTCACTCAAATTTGGACTTTTTAGGGTGCCATCTGGATCAGTAAAAAAGTGCCACGTGGCACCCCTAGGTGATGCCACATGGCACCACCCAAGAGGAGCCATGTGTCTTGAGGTGACGTCATCACACAGGTGGGAAAATCAACGGATTCTATGTGGCCCAATAGGAGGGTGCCACATGGCACCCCCGAAATGCACAATTACACCCCGTGACCAAAAATTAAAAAAAATATATATAATACATATGCCGCCAAATCTGGCGACATTTCCACCATATTTGGTGGCATATTATGCCAGCTGCCAAACTAACTGTTGGAATATTGGTTGTTGTCATTGACGTCAACCCTAGTCATGGGTGTTGGACCGCAAGATTGATAAAGGTATTTGGACATGAAGGACAATGCACATGCATATACAAAACCCATGAATGGATAATATACATCATGTTGTTTCCGGTTGTATGTGGCACATCATGTGGATCCTCATGGTTGAGGAGAAATGAATTTTTGAAGATGACAAAGTGAATTGAAGAAGGAAGCACATGTAGGCCCTGGAAATAATTAAAGAAAAGAATTACAAAATAAGAAAGTGTTAGGTCGGCCCTAATGTTAAAAGGAAGTGACATAAATGGTATAAATAAACATCATTATACATTCATTTGATACAAGTCGAATTTCAGAGGTAATAAGAAGATAAGAAGGCCTGATTTCAAGGGAGGATGAAGTCTTTTGGTGATGTGTTCTAAGGTATGTTATTTTCAGGTCATCTTACCATTTTTGCTATAAATTTTTTTTCTAGAACGATTCAGATGGTGAAATCACTATGGTATTGAGAAGACATATCAAGGTACCTATGGTAAAAATTTCGTCTCTTGATTCGCTATAATTATGGAGATACATTCTATGGAAGATAGGGTGTGTGACCAGTCCTGAAGCTAGTCAATAAACAAGTGTTCCAGGTAAAAACGTCATAAATTTTTCATATAGAATCCAAATGAAGTGGGACCACTTCCATTGGAAAGAGTATGGACTGTAGTTTCTTGTGTGTGAGTTTCAGAATCAGATGTTAAATATTGAGCGTGGGGCATGCTGTACAAGTTGGGTCTTCTCAACAGACCAGAATTGAATAAAGTCTACCATTCTTGTAGGGACCAATTTACTTTAAGACTATTAAAATCCATAAACTGAAACAGATAAGATTACTTCTATGCATAAATACTAAGTAATTTCTTTCATTCAACATATAAGCATGTTAAATTAATTAATGAACAACAATTACATAACAAAATAAGAATTACTTAACATAATAAAAATACCTCTACTCTGATGCTAACTCCCACTGATATGGTTGTCCTCTCTGTTGCCTTGCCCAACCTGCTTCTTGACCAAACCCTACCCAAACCGACTAACCACCCAGCCAACTAGGAGCAGCCTGTTCGGCTCCCTAGCTCTAGGATACCGTAAGGAATCCTGACCCCCGTGCCCAAAACCCCCAGCAACCCGGTGCCCCCTGCAATGATTCACAAAAGCTCCAAATATCAAACTCCCCACACCAGAAAAGTATGCCAAACAGAAATCAGTCCCTCCTCCAAAATGCTTCCTCCCTCCAAAAATCATAATCCCTTCTCCCATAGGACTCTTCCCCATCATATCTCCCCCTTCACCGACTCTCCTCCCCTCCATTAATTACCTTATCCCCTCCTTTATTATCTTATCCCCTCCTATCATACGTAAGTCTTTTAATTAAATAAATTAAAATTATTAAGCCCTTTTAATTCATTACTCAAATCTTTAATGAGTCAATTAATTAATTAATTAATCATCAATAGATATGAACAATTAATTAATAAATAATTAATTAATTAATATTATTAAGAAATAATTATTGTTTAACTAAACATATTAGGACAGTCAGATTATCTAATTAATTATAATTAATAATCCCTATGCATCTATTTAACCAGGGTTGTTACATACACCCACCCTTCAGGAAACTTCGTCCTGAAGTTAAGGTATCTCATGATACAAAGGAAAATAAACATGGTTCACACATTCATGACAATTAACCGACACTACTAGTAAGTAAGCCAAGAAAACTCATACATACTAGTGTACATTTACAAGAAATGCATGTGTAGCTAGTACACACAAATCTCGTGCATGTACTAATAATCAATAACTATCACCCTTATAGTATTTTATGTATGATTCCAATCCAATCAACAAGACTATTCTTTTATAAAAGACAATAAACCAATTAAATGTTTGTGAAATCCTTTAATTACAATTATCTAGTTCAACAATTTTATTTAGACAACTCTGGTTTAGTTACGTAATTATGAATATTCATATATACACATTTCTTTTTAGAAGGGAAAAAAAATAAATTCCACCATAAGACAAATCTCCATGCTTTCTCAACTATTTCTACTCCTCCTTCCTCCTTAACTTACTTCCATCTCCATCCCTATCCTTCCTCTACTAGACTATCTTGGAACATCAACTATATTGATCTAACTCCAAATAGAACCCGTAAGCGAAAGTGTCACTATCTTGACCAAGCTTCCCCAACAGGAAATTGTCAGTCATCGTCACACGTCTAGGGGAGCGTGAGCTAACATCGTCCTCCCATGACTTCAGGTTTCGGAGGATACATGGTGGGAAATGCCTCCACCCCTCCTAATCATAACTAGGGTCCACACCCTACAATGGAATATACAGTGGCACCATGTTGCTGGGAGTTTTGTCATCATTTATTCGGTTTTGGGTAGTCTCATCACCGGAAATCCTGCACTGGTCCACATATCATAGCAATGCATACAAACCAATATAATCTCATATACAAATATTCATACCATAATGTTTCTCGGCTAGTGGTCATGACATCCACTTTGTAGTATACCTAGGGAGGTACCCAATGGGAATGTAGTTATGTGTTATTAGTAGAAGTCGATTAATATATGGGAATGTGGTCATTCAATGTAAGGTGGACTAGGTCCACTATATTAATAAAGGCCCACTATGGTAGTTAGATATAATAAATGGGTAATTAGATACAATAAATATAAGAGGACTTCTTAGAAGGTTCTACTTCTAGAAGATTCCTCCTCTAGAATGTTCTTAGGTGATGATATCACTATATAAAGGGGTTCAAGCAATGTAATGGGACATGAAGAGAAATATTGTATTTGGAGCTGAAGCTCATTAGGAGGAAGCCCCCTCGAAGAGGCAAGTGAACATGAGAGGATCCCTTCCATAATAGGATCTATTGTATGGTGTTGCCCGACCTCAAGGGTTTGATATAATAAAGTGGTTCTTTTCTATATTGTTCTTCTATATATGTTGTGGTACTTTTGTATTCAGTCTTTGGATCTTAACACACTTTCATCATCATTATCCCCTGGCTATTTCATAGCCCATAACCTGCAGATTAGTCTGTAACACAAACTCATACATTTCTATGTATTATGATCATGTAATTGCATACAATCATCATTTCAATTCGGTATCCATGTAACAAAAACTTAACATCAAAGTTTTCAAGTTAGAAATAGATCTCATAATATCCCATTATTCAATTTTGACACCCATTCATAAAATTATCATTTACCAAATAGATTGCATCATATCCAACATCATTCTAATAGCATTTAATCATTCATAAAATTTACATTCTCACAATATGTTGCATCATATACATCATCATCAATAACATTTAAACATTCATAAAATTTACATTCACATATCATATCACATTATATCCATCATCATCAATAACATTTAAACATTCATAAAGGTTCATACGTCTTAAAAGTTTAAGTGTATCATTTAATAGTTTCACTGTGAGTAGAAAATAGAAGTGTAGGCCTCAGGTAATCCTGGCTATCTAAGTCAAAAGGTGGTGTTACATACACCCCACCTCCGAGAAACATATTCTCGAAGTGGTAAAAAAAAGTGAGGGATAGTCTCGTCGTAGTGTCTCAGTGTCTTCCCAAGTAGCAGATCCTGGACTATACTTGTCCCACTAGACCTTAACTTGGTCTACCAGACGGTTCCTGAGCTGTCGGAATTTACGGTCCAATATGCGTAATGGTTCTACCATGAGAGTTCCCACATCCGATACCTGCAATTCCTTCCAATTTAGTTTATGTGATTCATCAGCAACATAATGACGTAAAACAGATACATGAAAACCATTATGAGTTTTATGCAAGTGGGGTGGCAGTACGAGATGATAGGCAACGGGTCCAATTTTCTCTTGGATTCTGAACGGTCCTATAAATTGAGGTGAAAACTTTGTCCCCTTCCTGAACCATATGGTACTCTTATTAGGCCTGATATGAATGAAAACCTGGTCTCCCATTTCATAACTTCAGTCGGTCCTGTGTGCATCCGCATAACTTTTCTTCCTATCCCGTGCTTCCTTTAGTCTCTGCCTAATCTGAATCACCTGTTCCTCCATCTCTTGAAATAATTCTGGCCCAGCTGTTACTTGGTCTTCTAGTCTATCCCAACTCAATGACATTCTACATGGCCTTCCATACAGAGCTTTGTAGGGTGGCATTCCGATGGAGTTATGAAAACTATTATTGTAGGCAAACTCTACCAAAGGTAGGTACTTCTCCCACTGGGTTTGATTATCCATGACATACATCCTGAGCATGTCTTCCATGACTTGATTTACTCTCTCAGTTTGTCCATCTGTTTCAGGATGATAAGCTATGCTTAAGTTCAACTAAGTCCCCAATGCTGACTGCAAACTTGTCCAAAACCTATAAGTGAATCTGGAGTCCCTATCTGAAATGATCTTCTTAGGTATCCCGTGCAAACAGATAACCTCATTTACAAACACATGTGCCACATCAATGACATTGTAAGTGTCTCTTACCGGAATGAAATGAGAACTCTTGGTTAACTTATCCACTATCACAAGAATGGCATTGTGTCTATGAGATGTGAGTGGCAACCCCACAACAAAATCCATAGAGACGACTTCCCATTTGGACATAGGAACATCATGTGGTTGTAGGAGGCCTGTCGGGTGATGGTGGTCGGCTTTCACTTGTTGACACTCTAGGCATTTGGCGATGAAATGGACTACATCGCGCTTCATGCCTACCCAGAATAAGAGCTTCCTTATGTCTGCGTACATCTTCTTCACACTCGAATGCGCACAATAAAGTGCTCTATGGGCTTCCTTCAGTATGATGCTTCAAATATCCCCATCTTCAGGGATGTACATCCTTCCTCGATATCTCAATAGTCCATCTACTTCCAGACTATATCCTTCATACTTTGGATCTAACTGCCTCCCACCCCGGAGGTTTGAAGTAACCTTTAAATATCAACTGTCTCCTTGGAGTTGCGTCAACACATGTTCTCTCAAATTGAATTTTAAGGGTACCAAGGAGAACACACGTGGTCTCCTACTCAAGGCATCCGCGACCATATTTTCCTTCCCCTTGATGTATGAAATACCAAAATCGTACTCACTCATAAACTCACTCCATCGCCTTTGCCTGGCATTCAGATCCCTTTGAGTGAAGAGATGTTTTAAACTTTGATGGTCCGTTTTGAGCTCAAAGTTTCACCCCACAAGATAGTGCCTCCAAAGTT
>ML778231.1:811261-828434 GCA_009831015.1 Picea engelmannii | reverse complement strand
CTACTCAGTGTTAGTAAAATGTGTGATTAAGGATACACTCTTACGTTTGATTCCCGAAAATGTAAAATCAGAGAAAATAACTCAGGAAGATTGGTTGCAACTGCAACAAGAAGACCGAACAACATATACATCCTAGACATGAATAAGAGAGAGAATATAGAAGCCATACAAAAGGATTATAAGGAAGAAAATGTCCCAAAGACAAAAAATAAGGATGAAGTATTATTGAGTGCCACATATTCAGGGGGAGCAACCCCAAAGAAGAGAGTTACATTTTTCCATTAAACTCAGGGGGAGCAGCCCTAACCTTTTCCATTGATGTCAAAGGGGGAGAGAAATTGGGATCATGATGATAGGGGGAGCATGAGTGTTTCCATCAATGACAAAGGGGGAGATTGTTGGAAGATTGGTTGTTGTTATTGATGTCAACCCTAGTCATGGGTGTTGGAACGCAAGATTGATAAAGGTATTTGGACCTGAAGGACAATGCACATGCATATACAACACCCATGAATGGATAGTATACATCATGTTGTTTCCAGTGGTATGTGGAAGATCACGTGGATCCTCATGGTTGAGGAGAAATGAATTTTTGAAGATGACAAAGTGAATTGAAGAAGGAAGCACATGTAGGCCCTGAAAATAATTAAAGAAAATAATTACAAAATAAGAAAGTGTTAGGTCGGCCCTAATGTTAAAAGGAAGTGACATAAATGGTATAAATAAACATCATTATACATTCATTTGATACAAGTCGAATTTCAGAGGTAATAAGAAGATAAGAAGGTCGGATTTCAAGGGAGGATGAAGTCTTTTGGTGATGTGTTCTAAGGTATGTTATTTTCAGGTCATCTTACCATTTTTTCTATAACGTTTTTTCTAGAATGATTCAGATGGTGAAATCGCTATGGTATTGATAAGACATATCAAGGTACCTATGGTAAAATGTTTAGCTCTTGATTCACTATAATTATGGAGATACACTCTATGGAAGATAGGGTTTGTGACCAGTCCTGAAGCTAGTCAATAAATAGGTGTTCCGGGTAAAAAAGTCATAAATTTTTCATACAGAATCCAAATGAAGTGGAACCACTTCCATTGGAAATAGTACTAACTGTAGTTTCTTGTGTGTGAGTGTTAGAATCAGATGTTAAATATTGAGTGCGGGGAATGCTGTACAAGTTGGGTCTTCTGAACAGACCAGAATTGAATAAAGTCTACCATTCTTTCTATAACCTCTTTTTGGGGAGGATTCAAGGACTGAAAATTGGAGGAGTTTCAGAGAATACATTGAGTAATATTATCTACAGGGTCAAAGTACTCCAAGAATTGAAGAATTGCAGAAATTGAAGAAGTCTCAGGAAGCATTATCAGGTTCTATGTGATGATTGGTTGATGGTGATGATTTAATATAAAGTTTTATTATCTCTCATATATTCTTAGGTGGAAGGAAGGGACAAGGATGGAGAGTTCAACTCTCTCTTGATATTGGAGGATTGTATCTTCCTCTTGGAGGTTTATCCCTCCCTCTGCATTTGGAAGCTGTCGCTACCTTTGGAAGTCACTACTTCCCTTGAACAATAAACTATTGATTATTTCTCATATATTGTGCATGGTGTATTATGTTGTATTGGTGTAACTCTTATACTATTGTTCATTGCTCATTGGATATAGTTGAATGGTTTAAGTATAAGTTGGAAAATGTTTTAAATTGTACTCGATACTGATTCACCCCCTCTCAGTATCAACACTAACCACTGTTGGAATCTTCTCTGGGATCTTTGCTAGTTTAGTAGCATTCCACCAAATTTCTGCCAGATCTAATTGTTCTGCCAATTAAAGTCGCTCGCCAAAGTTAGAAGTGCACCAAATATTATAAAAAAATTCCAAAAGAAATGGAGGTCCCTGGGATTCGACCCCGGAACCTTCCCCAACAAACTATGACTTAAAATAGCCTCTTCCTACCAATACACCAACAAACTCATCAATGCACAATCCTCCGCAAAATTGTATAAGAAGGGGTGTTCGACTAGAGTTCGGGACATGAGCATGAGAGGCAGACCAAGTGCATCTGCACAGTACAAATTTGGGTGCAATTTTTGAGAATTGGCATGGATTTCGAGATATTTCCAGTCATTTGTTGCAGGAGCAGTGGCATGCAAACCGAGGCAAGGGTGCCTCTTGGGCCAAAAAGTGTCCCACTCAGATCAAGGCGTGGAGAGAGTCATTTTTAGGTAAAACGACGCCATGAACGCAGTGGTGGTGTTAGTTTTTGGATCTGAGTAAATTTTATGTAGCTTAACTCCAGAATGAGGTATACTTATGTATTTTGCTCAATTCTTTTGTGGAGTTAATAAAAATACCTAACTATTTGAGAGCAGGACCCGGAGATGTAGTCCACCAAGGATGAACTCCATTATCAAGTTCTTTGTTTTCATATTGCATGATTATGTTTTTTCCTTTTGAGTTTTTCCTTCTTTATGGTGTACTTTAGTTTATGCTCATTTAATACAGTTCTTTAATAAGTCACATGACGAAAAGATCCTGGATCATTTTGGTATCAGAGCAGTCATCTTTGACTTGAATTGTTAAGTATGAATGCTTACTAGGCCAAGCATAATCAGGGTGAAGGAACTCTTAAGACTTTCAATCCTGAATTTGGTTTTGCACCCCGAAAGAAGAAGATGGAAAAAGAGGACAAGCGTTATGAACATGAGAAAAAATTTCACATGGTCTTTTATCGCATGTCAAAAATGGTCAAACGAATGTATGGAGATTACGAGAAGAGGATGAAGAAGAAAGGGAAGAAAAAGGAAGCAACACCAAATGATGATGTTTCAGTAATTCAAGGGGTTGGATGAGATCCTCCTGAGCCTTCATATTCTCCTTCAAGTTCTAGTTCTTCTTCCTCTAAGCATTCTCATCACTCTCAGCATTCTAACCATAAAGCCTCTTTTAAGAAACCATTATTAAAGCTTGATGTAAAATTTTCTTTACCTATTTTTAATGGAAATGATAATCCTAAAAATCTAGATAATTGGATCTGACAGGTTGACGTATATTGTCGTGGTCAACATATTGATGAAGAGGAAGTTAAAGTACAACTGGCTTCTCTTCGGTTGGAAGGCACCGCTCTCGTATGGTAGGAGAGAAAGATACAAGAAAAAAGTAAGTGTGGTAATCTTCTTTCCTCATGGTCGGAATTTAAAACAAAGATAATGAAGCATTTCTATCCATTAGGGTATTTACATAAAGCAATGATGGAATGTAAAACTTTGAGACAGAGTAAAGGTCAGACTGTACAAATTTTCACAGAAGAATTTAGGAAGAAATCTCTAGCATTGAATATTCCTTTAGATTCTTATGAAACTTTAATGAAGTATATTAGCGCACTTCATAGTTATATTCATCATACTTTGCTCTTGTTTAACCCCACTAGTATTGACCAAGTTTGTTTGCAAGCCACTCACCTTGAGAATAGGGGGAAATATGTTCAAGAAGATCCCACGAAGAAACCTTCCAATTTCCCACACAAGACTTTCAAGAAGTTTAAAAGGAAATACAAGAAGACCTCTACAGTAATGAGAGAAGGAGGAAAACCATCTTGCACTCATTGAAAGAGGAGTGGTCATGATGAAGAACACTATTGGAAACTACATCTGGAAAAGAAACCGAAACAATTCAGTGGAAAGGGGAAGATGAAGACCGTTGATACAGTGCAGCAAGATATTGGTTCTAAATCAGGAGATGAAGGAAAGATCATAGTGGCTTGTGTACAAGGTAAAGATTCTCTTCATGCTAGATCAAGTTCCAATGATGAATCTCATATTTATGAATGAAAGAGAAATGAGTTATTTCATATACGAGTTGTATCTAAACATACTAAGATAGATACATTATCTGATATGGGTTCCCAAGTAAACCTAATATCTAAAGCACTTGTCAAGAAGATGGGTCTTGTAACGAAACCACATCCAAAGCCTTACCCTCTTGGTTGGGTATGTGACAAAGAAAAACTTAATGTCACCAAACAATGTAGGGTCATATTTTCAATTGCTTCAAAGTTGATTGATGAAGTGGATTTGGATGTTGTACCACTTGATATATGTGGCATAGTGTTGGGAAGTCCTTATCTTTATGATAGAAAATCAATATTCTTTCATCATGAGAACAAATAACACCTTACTAAAGGGGGAGTGGAATATATTCTTAGAGCTCACAACATGAGGGTAAATACAACACTTGTTAGTGCAGGGCAAATGAAAAGACTCATAAACACTAATAAGAGATATGTATTCATGGTCGTCAAAGAGAAATATGTTGGGACATCCGACGCTTTCTAAGGATGTGATCCATCTCATAAACAAGAATTAATTGATATTTTTTCTAAGTATGATGATATTTTTTGGGCTTTGCAATGCTCCAGAAACTTTCATGCATGTGATGAATGATGTATTCGTGCCTTTCCTAGATGACATTGTGATTGTGTATTTAGACGAAATTCTTGTTTTTAGCAGGACTTGGGATGAACATGTAAGGAATGAAAAATAGGTATTGGATACTTTTCAAAGGGAAATATTGTATGTAAAATTTTGTAAATGTGAATTTGGCAAGATTGCGCTTGTGTACTTAGGTCATATCGTCGTCGAAGGACAATTGCAGATTGATCCTTCCATAATTGAAGTAATTGTAAAATGGCCTGAGCCAAAAGTGTGACTGAGATCCGAAAATTCTTGGCTGCAGTCCAATATTGGAGGAGATTCATTCCCAACTTCTCCTTTAGAGAAGCTCCTTTGCATGCCTTAACCAGTGTGAAGAACACTTTTTAGTGGGAAGGAAAGCAACAAAAATCTTTCAACATTTTGAAGGAGAATATCAGTACCGCACCAGTATTAGCACTGCCCAATCTTCAACAGTCATTTGAGATCAAGACAGATGCCAGCGGATACACCATGGTGCAGTATTGATGAAATATCGTAAGCCTATCTTTTACCACTCTGAGACTTTTAACCAAACTGTTGTTAACTATCCTACATATGATAAAGAGTTGTATGTATTAGTTCAAAGCGTAAATAAATGGAAGCACTACTTGTTAGGGAAGGAAATAATTATACATATAGATCACCAACCCTTATAGTATCTTCAAGCACAGACCAAACTGAAACAATCTCGACACTACAAATGGATGGGTTTTCTACAACAATTTCATTTGGTAATCAAGTACAAGAAGGGTAAAAGTAACAAGGTAGCCAATATTCTTTCTAGAACTCCTATTGTTGCTTCTATTATTTTGAAGAATACTTATTTATCTCATGATAGCTATGTAGAACAATTTGTTGTCGATGAAGATTTTAAAGAAGTATATGAGAAGCTAACCCATGGTACATAGGTAGAGAACTATTGTCTGCAGGGAAAATTACTCTATCATCTTGGGAAGCTATGTATTCCTACAAGTGAACGAGTCCATGTAATATGAGAAGCTCACACTTCTCTTGTATCTGGGCATTTTGGGGTAGGAAAAACTATGGCTCATTTGTATAGGTTTTGTTGCTGGCCTCAAATGAAAGAAATTATAACTAAATATGTAAAGGGGTGTGTGATGTGTTCTACTTGTAAGCCCACTAATAGAAAATTGGGGCTATACTCACCACTTCTTGTTCCATCCCATCCATGGGAAATAATTTCCATGGATTTTGTAGGGGGTTTACCAATGACCAAAGGGGGTCATGATTATTTGTATGTCGTAGTGGATAGGTTCAACAAGATGTGTATCTTAATTCCATGTAAAAAGTAGATCACTACTAAGCAGACTGCTAATATCTTCTTTCAACATGTTTAGGTTCACTTTGGGTTACCCACGTCCATTGTCTTAGATCGAGATACTCGATTCCTTGGGGACTTTTGGACTAGCTTGTGGAGAATGATGGACACCAAATTGAAGAGGAGCACTTCTTTCCATCCAGAGATCAATGGACAGACAGAGGTGGTAAAAAAAACAGTGGTACTTTTTCTTCGAGGCTACTGCGGAAAGCATCCTAAGTTATGGGATGAACAGAAACCCTATGTACATCATGCTTATAACCAAGATTTGCATTCATCCACTCAGAGTTCACCTTTTGAGACGTGTTTTGGGTACCTACCAAAGTTTCCTTTGGACTTGATGTATGGGAGAGATGACGATGTGAATGAAGAACGAACAGAGGACAGAGCCCACAAGTTCATCCAGAGGATTCAACAAATACACCAGGCAGTCAGGGAATAGTTGGAGAAGAGTCAAGCATAGTATAAAGTTCGACATAACAAGCACAGGGTTGATCATCAGTTACGGGTTGGAAACCGGGTATGGATTCATATCATCAAGGAATAATTGAAGGGGGAAGGCAAGAAACTCAAGCCCATCCGATATGGACCTTTCACTATTTTGAAGAAAAGTGACACTAATGCTTTTCATTTAGATCTTCCACCTTATATGCAGATTTAATCAGTTGTGAATGTAGATAAATTGAAACTTTTTCAGCCTCCCATGATCATGGATCAGGATGAGGAAGTTTCAATACCTTTAGTTGATGAGTTTGCACCTGAGTACTAGGATGAGTTATAGGAAGATATCATCCTGGATAGAAGGACGAGGACTTCACGTAGGGGTGATGTTGAATATCTTCGTGTAGGTTTAAAGGGCACACATCTAAGCAAGGCAAAGTGGATTGAGAAGGACAAAGTGAGGGGACTCTTCCCTCACTTACTAGTTGATTAATGAAAGCTTGTGGTGGTCCAAAAATCTCTCAGTGGGAAGGAGTGATCCAAAAAGGGTCCAGAGAAGGTTAAGAACAACTTAGAATGCTTAGAATGGCTTCAACAAAAAACAAAAGGGAAAAACATAAAAGTTCCCAAAACTTAGTTAAAATGGCATGATCGCGAAGTGTGTGTCACAAGATATCTAACGACGCTAACGGCTCATCAAACACAATTACAGATTGAAAGATATAAGAGGTCAAAGTTTTAGTCAACATAGCCCAGTCAATAGGGATGAGTCAACATCCTTACTATTGACGTCAACATTAGTACGGATGATTTAAGTGTCTGTACAACCTACGTGGAAAGCGCAGAGGGTGACACATGTCATGATGATGTCATCATGCCACGTGGTAGCACCAGAGGTTTCCACGTGTCACTCAAATTTGGACTTTTTAGGGCACCATGTGGACTAGTAAAAACATGCCACGTGTCACCCCTAGGTGACGCCCTGTGTCCAAGGTGACATCATCACATAGGTGGGAAAATCAATGGATGCCATGTGGCACCTCTGAAATGCACAATGACACCCCGTGACTAAAAATATAAAAAAATATATACTACATATGCCGCCAAATTTGGAGGCGGTTCCACCAGATTTGGTGGCATATTCCGCCAGCCACCAAACTAACCTCTGCCAAAATCTTCACTAGGATCTCTGCCAGTTTAGTATAATTCTGCCAAATTTCCACCAGATCTAACTGTTCCGCCAATTAAAGTCTCCTGCCAAAGTTAGCAGTGCACCAACTATTATAACAACTTGCAAAAATAAATGGAGGTCCGTGGGATTCAACCCTAGAACCTCCCCAACAACCTATGACTTAAAATAACCTCCTCCTACTAGTACGCCAATGGACTCATCAATGCACAATCACCCATAAAATTGTATAAGAAGGGGTTTTCAGGCCAGGAGCACAAGAGGCAGACCAAGCGCGTCCGTACGGTTCAGATTTGGGTGCAGGTTTTTAGAATTGGAACGGATTTCGAGATATTTCCAGTCATTTGTTGCAGGAGCAATGGCATGCAAACTGAGGCAAGGGTGCCTCTTGGGACAAAAAGTGTCCGACTCAGATCGAGGCATGGAGACATTCATTTTTAGGTAAAACGATGCCAGGAACACAATGGTGGTGTTAGTTTTTTGATCTGAGCAAAGCTTCTGTAGCTTAACTCCATAATGAGGTATACTTATGTATTTTGCCCATTTTTTTATGGAGTTAATAAAAATACCTAACCATTTGAGAGCAGGACCCAAAGACGTAGTCTACTAGGGACAAACTCCGTTATCAAGTTCTTTGTGTTCATATTGCATGATTATGTCTCTTTCCTTTTGAGCTTTTCCTTCTTTATGGTGTACTTTAGTTTATGCTCATTTAATACAGTTCTTTAATAAGTCACCTAACGAAATGATCCTAGATCAGTATCATTGGATTAGAATGAAGGAAGAATATATCCCAAAAATAACATTCAGAACTCAAGAAGGCCATTATGAATTTTTGGTCATGCCTTTTAGCCTTACAAATGCACCTTCCACATTCCAAGGGTTAATGACTTCCATTTTCAATCCCTTCCTTCGAAAATTTGTGTTAGTATTTTTTAATGATATATTAATCTATAGCAAGTCTTGGGAATATCATGTTCAACATGTTGACAAGGTTCTACAACTACTAAAGTAGCAACAAATATATGCCAAAATATCCAAATGTTTCTTTGGGGTGGAGGTAGAGTATTTGGGTCATATTGTATCTCATTAAGGTGTCAAGGCAGAGCCTAAAAATATTAAATTCATGATGGAATCTCCAATTCCCAAAACTTTGAAGAATCTTTGAGGATTTTTGGGTTTAATAGGTTACTACCGCAAGTTTGTTTGGAACTATGGAAAAATAGAAGCACCTTTAACTACATTAACTAAGAAGGATGCATTTTCATGGACTCCAGAGGCAACTCAATATTTTGAACAACTTAAAGAGGCAATGTGCAAAGCTCTTATTTTGACCACACCAGACTTCAAAAAAAACTTTATTGTGGAATGTGATGCCTCAAGAAATGGAATTGGTGTTTTTCTAATGCAAGAAGGAAGGCCCCTTGCTTTTGAAAGTTGGCCACTCAAGGGAAACGACTTACAAAAACCCATTTATGAGAATGAAATGATGTCAATACTTAATGCATTGAAGCAATGGTTCCCTTACCTAATAGGTAGGCACTTCAAGGTCAAAACAGATCATGACAATCTTAAATACTTCTTGGAACAAAGACTATCTTTAGAAGAGAAACACAAATGGGTGACCAAGATGTTGGGTTATTACTTTGAAATCATCTACAAAAAGGGGAAGCAAAATGTTGTGGAATATGCACTCTCAAGAAAGGATGAAGATGTTGATGCATTTCTTTGTGATATCTCTATCATCCAACCTAATTAGATAACAGAAGCAAGGGATGAATGAAAGAATTACGAACAAGTGTGGACTCTCATTCAAAGGTTGCAACAGGATTCCAGTGCATTTGATACATTTACATGGAAAAATGGTTCACTATGATACAAAGATTGATTATATTTATGTAAGAACTCACAACTCAAACAAAAATTACTTTTGGAATTGCACACCTCTCTGGTAGGAGGGCACTCAGTATTTTTGAAAACCTATCATAGGGTCAAGAGGAATTTTTTTTTGGATGGCCTTAAAACTGGCGTTCAAAGGTTTGTGGAAAAATGTTTGGTTTTCCAAGAAAACAAGCTGGACACAGTTAAGACCTCATGTCTTTTACAACTATTATCCATTCCAAGTCAACACTAGGAGGAGGTTTCCATGGATTTCATCACAGGGTTACCGAAGTATGAAGGAAAGAGTGTCATCATGGTGATTGTTGATAGAATTACCAAGTACACACACTTTTGTGAACTCTCTCATCCTCTCAAATCCAATATAGTTGCTACTTCATTCATGGAGACAATTCAAAATTTACATGGAATCCTAAAGATTATTGTAAGTGACAGAGATCCCATCTTCATTGGACTTTTTTGGACATAATTATTTTCTTGTTTTGGTACTCAATTGGCTCATAGCTCATATTATCATCCTCAATCTGATGGACAAACTGAGATAGTGAACAAATGTTTGGAAGGACACCTTTGTTTCTTTGTATATGATAAACAAACACAATGGTTCAAGTGGTTACCCTTGGCAAAATGGTTGTATAACACTTCCTTTCATACTGCAACAAAAATGACACCATTTATGGTGCTTTATGGATATCACCCACCATCCATCACTTCTTCTCTAAAATAAAAATATAAGGTTCAAGCAGTGGAACATCACATCGAGCATCAACAATAAGTTATCCAACTCTTAAAGGACAACCTGAACATGGCACAAAATCTCATGAAACAACAAGAAGATCGACATCGTAGTGAAAGAAGTTTTGAAGTAGGGGATTAGGTATTTTTAAGACTACAACCATACAAACAAATGTCTTTCAAGCAAGAAAAGAAGGATAATAAATTATCACCCAAGTAATATGGCCCTTATAAGGTGTTGCAAAAGATTGGTACTATAGCATACAAATTGGATTTTCATGCATCTTCTCAAGTACACCATGTTTTCCATGTTTCATACTTAAAGAATGTTATAGGTGAAAAGATCCCAGTTCAAACTATATTTCCATAACTTGACAAGGAAGAAAAAATCGTATTGGAGCCTAAAGCTATCACTGACACAAGAATTCACTAGCTGAGGAATAGATCAATTTCATAGTATCTCATTAATTGGAAGAAACTATGTGCTAAAGATTCCATGTGGGAAGATGAGTCTTTTATACATAAGCATCCAGAACTACTCAAGTGTTGAGGACAACACTTGTCTGAAGGGGACGGGCACGTTAAGCCCTAATTCATGGCACATTACCCCTTAATTGGGGCATATTACATTAGTATTGTTATTTTATTTATGTCAGCTTGGGTCCATTAGTTGTAACTGTACTCCTAGTCTCCTATATATACCAATGATAACTTTTCATTTGGAATCATCTAGTATTTGTGAATTCCTATTATGTATAAGGAGGTTTCCCCATCGAAGAGGCTTATTATATGAATTTATCTCTTTTTCAAGGCATTGAGTACTTATTATGAGGTTTTTATGGTATTTTGATATTTGGTTCTTAACTCGAGCAATGCAAGAAATATTCCTTCTAGAAATAGGATTCATTTTACTAGATATCAGACATTGAGTGATGAGACACCTGCAGATTCCTCCAATAGAGATGCAGCTGCTTCCGATGAATCATCAAGTAATAACACAAATCCTTCTACTCATAAACAAAAGAGGAAGAATCATTCCATAGATATTTTACAGGAGGAATTCAGGAAGGTTAAGACACCTACCTTTGATGGTGAGGTGAAGAAAGGAAAAGAAATTTAAGCATGTATTCTTGAATTAAACAAATACTTTCAGGTGAACAATTACTCTAGGAATACGAAGGAAAGAGTGGCCATTTTTAATATGAATAGCAAAGCCTCAATTTGGTAGGAAGACCTTAAGAATGTGAAAAGGATCAATGAGAAGAAAGTCACTTGGAATCAATTGAAGAAGTACTTCTAGAAAAAGTACCTTTTAGAAAGACATTATGATGGTAAGGTTAGGGAATTTCATGAGTTGAACTTGGGATAACTAACAATGGATGATTATATAAATATATTTTTGGAGACGTTAAGGTATTTTCCCTACATCGAAGATGAGAAAGTGAAAATCTAACACTTTTCTAGTGGATTTCCTCAATCCTGCCAGGATCAAATTGAAATTGATGAACCTGAAACTCTTGAAGAAACAATCCGAAAGAATAAATATTTCTATGAACAAGACAAACCAAAACCCTATTTTAAAAATGCTTGGAAGGAAAAGAGAATAGGCAAGGTTGATCAAAGGAAGAAGGGATTTAATCCTCAATAGTATAGGAACTAGGAAAAATATCCTAAGTTCAATCCATCCAGCATGAAGTAAGTTCTAGGAAAATTTTCCAATGCATAGTGGCACCACGACAACAGAGTAAAATGAAGGGAAAACAAGGGATTAGTGAAAGGGACCACTAAGATGTTGGGGATGCAGAGTAGAGCACTTGCTCAGATATTCTCCCCATAGGAAACTACAATAGTTGATGATGTAGCAAGAAAAATTCCCCAAATATACGTTGTTATAGAAGATTGATAAGCAGACCACCAAGCATCAGTGGTGAAAGTTGAAGGTAATAATTCCATTTTAATTAACACGGGATCTAACCTTAGTTATATTTCACCTCAAGTTATTGAATCTTGTGCCCTTTAAAAGTGTAATCATAGGAAATATTAATTAGTGTAGCTAGATACCAGAACAAAAAGCAAAGTAGTTAAATTAGTAGAAACATACCCCTTGGATATGAATGGACTACAGATGTGGGAAACATTGATTATCTTGACCCTGGGATCATATGATGTTTTGATCAGTATAGATTGGGTAAAAACATATAAATTCAAGCTAGACTACTACAATAAAAAAAATATTGTGTGGATGACAACGAGAATTCGATAACAGTGAATGACATTTCAAAGCCTATTTCCATAAGGCAAGTCTTAGTTGTGCAGTTGGACAAGAGTTTCCGAAAAGGATATAAAATGTATACTATGAATGTGTTAGAAACAACAAAATAGAAGAGTACAAATATTGAATATTATCCCATACTTCAATAATTTAGAGATGTGTTTATAGATGAGATATCAAGATTACGTCCCAAAAGGGACATTGACATTTTAATCGACCTAGTACCATGAGATGCACCCATATCCATCACTCCTTACCGAATAAGAACTCCTAAATTAGAAGAATTGAAGATGCATCTACAATAAATGTTGGATAAAGGGTATATCAGACCAAGTGTGTCTCCTTAGGGAGAAGCATCATTGTTCATGAAGAATAAGGATGGTTGTACCTTTAGATTATGCATTGACTACATGAATTTGAGCAAGGTCATAGTGAAGAATAAGTATGTGTTACCTCAAATAGATGACATGTTGAATCAGTTAAGGGGTCTACTATATTTTACAAGATTGAATTGAGATCTGGTTATCACCAAGTTAGAGTGAAGGATGAAGAATCCATAAGAAAAAATTAATTAGGACAAGGTATGAGCATTACGCGTTTGTGGTGGTGCCATTTGGACTCACCAATGCATCAACCACATTTATGTGTTTGGTGAACAACATCCTCAATAAATGTTTGGATACTGTTTTTTTTGTTTTTATTGATGACATTCTCATTTACTCCTAGACCGAAGAGGAGCATGAAGAACATATTAGGATAGTGTTACAAGTGCTAAGAGAGCATTAGTTATCTGATAGATTTATCAAATGTGATTTCTATCATAAAAAAATCCACTACCTAGGACATGCCATTTTAGATCAAGGGATTGTAGTTGACCCAGAGAAGATCAAGTCCATTACAGATTGGCCCACTTTGAAGATTGTGATGGGTGTGAGATCATTCATGAGGATAGCAGGATATTATTGGATATTCATTAAAGGATTCTCTAAGATATACCATATGATAACTTCATTGCAGAGGAACGGAGTGAATTTTGTATGGTCAAAAAAATGTGAAGAAATTTTTCAATGGCTGAAACATCTTCTTACCAATGCACAAATTATAAAGATTGCAAATCCAGACATGGATTTCATAGTGTGAAAAAATTCCTATAAGTAAGGGCTCATTGGATTTGTCATGCAAGATGGTCATGTGGTAAGTTATGAGTCCTAGAAACTGAAAGAGAATGAGAATAATTATGTCACTCGTGATATGGAACTCACAACCATAATTCACATGTTGAATATGTGGTCTCACTACTTAATAGACCAAAAGTTTTTATTAATGATAGATCATGCAGGCTGAAGTACCTATTCAATCAACTACACTTGAACACTAGACATGCTAGATTGTTAGCCCTTATCAATGAGTATTGTAACATACCTATCACCATCAAACCCACAATATTTTCTTTAATAACAATATGTGATATACATGTCACCGACAAACCCAAAATATTTTCTTTAAATCCAATATTTAATGTACCCATCGAGCTAGGTACATACGAATTCTCCTTCTTGGGAAAATTCGGATTTATGTTACCATTCTTTAAATCAAGAAGTTTGTTACATGCACATGCAATTAACAAGAACATGTTAAAATATAAAGGAAAAAATTAATAATAAATTCACAATATTAATAGAAAACATGCACAATATAAACACATAATAGAGATAAATAATACACAACGAAATATATAAATTATACAAAAAAAATAGAGAGCACTTTTCTTTAAATAAACAATTCACCGACTGGCTACAGACGTCGTACATTTGACCCAACCATAGACACTATTGTTATAGATATCAATAGCAGGTCACCCCCGAGCCAAGGCTATGAATCCACAAGGAAGGGTCTAGGTCTAACTCTAACACACACAACCAACTATCAATCTCTCATAGTTTTACCAACAACACAACAATCCTAGTTTACCAGATCTCTTCCCCTTCAACTTGCACAACCCAAAGAAATCAACCCCTTTATTTGCAATGTAGTCCCTCAAGATATTCTACTTATTTTCCAAGGCTCCAGTGATACTGATCATGAAATATTAATGCTGGAAAATCCAAGGATTCTCAATTGTGGACAGTTCTTTCATAACTTCCATCATTCTAATGCACACATTTATTCATTTATTTATGGAATAATCAATAGTTACTTACAACCAATAAAAAATGGCTCCTCTCTTCCCATAATTCATTTCCCATGCCCAGAACAAGAGAAAGAATGAATTAAGAACCAATGAATGGCCATAAAAATGAATGAGTGATTAACCCCCAAACAACCCAAAAGAGGGGTTTATATAATTACATGCAATACAGAACCACATGGCCTTCCCCAAAAATTTCATGTAACCACTTTTTCCAACTAAAAAACAAGATGGGTGAATAAAATAAAAAAAATACTTATCCCCTTTATCCCCCTCTCTCGTGGAATCATAGACCCCTAGATTTTTCCCTGTTCGTCTGACAACCAATGATATATTTTATTAATATATTCAAAGTATTACCTTTCTAGGCACTTCTGCCTTTTAAAATTTATAGGCACTCTGACCTTCCCTGAATAAACAAAAATACATTATTAATCTGAATAATCAAAACCAGGGTATTACATTCCCCTCCCCCTTATTTTGGCATTATCCTTAGTGAAAAGAGAAAAATAAAATTCAAAAGTATCCAAAAATTCACAGGTACTATGCACACATGACATCCTCATGCTCCGAAGTAGCATCTTGAAGACCATAGTAGGTCCACTGGACCTTTGCCAATCCTATGGCTTGATTTTGGAGTAGTTTGACCTTCCTATCCAATATGTGCACTCGATGGACTTGAAAGTATCCTTTTATATCCACCTGAATCAAATTCCAATCAATAACGCGGTTAGGATCATAAACATACTTTTTCAGCAGGAAGACATGAAATACATTATGCAGATTCATGGAAGAATGCAATGCAAGAATGTATGCAACTGGCCCTATTTTGTCCAATATCTCAAATGTACCACATAATTTGGTTGCTAGCTTGGTACAACTGCCCAACTTTAATGAGCTCTTCTTGGTCTTCACTTTCAAAAGCACATGCTCTCCCACTTTGAATTCTCTAGCTATCATGTTCTTATCTGCATTACTCTTTTGTCTATCTTGTGTTGCTTTCAAATTTTTCTTAATTTTTAACCATCCAGTCTTCCATATCCTTGAGAAATTCTATCCCAAGTACTACTCTGTCTGCTAGGTTATCCCAAATCACTAGAGTATTGCACTTTCTACCATACAATGCTTCAAACGGGCTCATCTTCAATGAAGATTGATACCCATTATTGTACGAAAACTCAACCAAATGCAAGTAATCTTCCCTCTTAAATGGATTATCCATCACATACATTCTTAACATGTCTTCAATCACTTGGTTGAATCTATCTGTCTACCCATATGACAGTGGATAGGTATGTTGTGCTAAAATTTAGATTTGTACCAAATCTTTTAAATAATCCTCTCCAAAATTTTGAAGTAAACTCTGTATCTCTGTCTGAAATGATTTCCTTCAGTATTCCATGCAACCTAGCAATTTCCCTCATGTAAATTTATGCAATATTAGTTGTTGTATGAGTCATTTTTATAGGCACAAAATGAGCATCCTTTGTCAATTTATCCACCACTACCATTATTGAACCATGTTGTCTTGTTTTCCTAGGCAATTTAGTAATAAATTCAATGGTTATCGCTTCCCATTTATTCTCTGTAATTGGAAATGGTTGTAGCAAACCCACTAGGTGTTCATGCTCAACTTTTACTCTCTGTCATTCCATACATCTGGCAATGTAATCAACAACATCCTTCTTCATTCCTGGCCAAAAGTATTGGCTTCTTATTGCTGCAATTATTTTTTGGTAATCGAGATGTTTGGCATATGGAACATTATGCATTTATTTTAATACCAAATTAATAAGTTCTCTGGAATGGGGAACATAAATTATGTTTTTATGCATAACTAATCCATCTTCTTTCACCTTATATTCTTTAAATGTATGTTGTACATTTTCCTATTGTAAGATTTATTTTACTTGTAGGTAATGTTGGTTTGTAACAACAACATATGAAATTCTTCTCTTTAAATATGATCTATGCATATTAATGGTTGTAGAATGCATGATATGTACTCTTATGTTGACTGCATCAACAACTTTATTTACTTTTCCTTTGATATGATTGATTTCAAATTCGTACTCACGTAAAAATTCCAGCCATCTTGTTTGTCTGGTATTTAAAGTTGGTTTCTCAAAAAGATATTTCAAAACACTATGGTCTGTCCTTAATTTAAATTCATTTCCCATGAGATAATGCCTCCACATCTTCAATGTGTGAAGTATAACAAAAAGCTCCAAATCATGTCTGGCATAATTCCTCTCAAGTTATTTAATCTTTCTGGACTCATAACTAATCACATGTCCATTCTGAGGGAGGACTCCACCAAGTCCTTATTTGCATGCATTTGTACATACCAAAAAATTCTCATTTGGGTTAGCAATATTCAAAATAGGTGCACTAGTAAGTAATTGTTTCAACAAATTAAAATTTTCTTCACACTCTATTGTCCATTCAAAATCATTTCCCTTATTGATGCAGGAGCATTAGTTCGACTTCATGGTGGAGTGGGCACATGTTGTGATCTAGAACAACATTTTGAGTTTAAGTGAACAATAGGTTAAACAAATCTACACTTCATTAATCTAGGTAGATAGCTTTGTTGGCAAACTTAGAGATAGATCTGGAATAGATAGCT
>ML778231.1:789465-800565 GCA_009831015.1 Picea engelmannii | reverse complement strand
AAGTTATGACTGTTTTACCCGGAACACCCGTTTTTTGACTAGTTTCAGGACTGGTCACAAACCCTATATTCCACAGAGTATATCTCCATAATTATAGCGAATCAAGAGCTGAACTTTTTACCAGAGGTACCTTGATATGTCATATCACTACCATAGTGATTTAACCATCTGAATCGTTCTAGAAAAAACGTTATGGCAAAAATGGTAAGATGACCTGAAAATAACATACCTTAGAACACATCACCAAAAGACTTCATCCTCCCTTGAAATCCGGCCTTATTTTACTTCTTCTTCTCTCTGAAATTCGACTTGTATCAAATGAAGGTATAATGATGTTTATTTATACCATTTATGTCACTTCCTTTTAACATTAGGGCCGACCTGACACTTTCTTATTTTGTAATTCTTTTCTTTAATTATCTTCAGGGCCTACATGTACAATTCACTTTGTCATCTTCAAAAATTCATTTCTCCTCAACAATGAGGATCCACGTGACGTGCCACATACCAATGGAAACAATATGATGTATACTATCCATCCATGGGTGTTGTATCTACATGTGCATTTTCCTTCATGTCCAAATAACTTCATCAATCTTGTGGTCCAAAACCCATGACTAGGGTTGACATCAATGACAACAACCAATCTTCCAACAAACACATGAAGAGTTGAACGAAACACTGTCATCAACAGTATGTTCACCAGGTATAGAGCCTTAATCCATTCATAAAACGTGTCCAACCAGTCTGTTGTATTGCTATTCTTTCCTCAAAAAAATCGACCTTTACAATATCCAAAAACTAACTATTTAAAAGAGTTGCAGAGGCTCTCGTCCTTAGGGGACTGAGAGATAAATTTAGGGAATTGTTCATAAATCAAATAATTAACTTCACTAAGACACTAGACTAAATCAGCAAGATTGGTTCTTATCACACACAGAATACCACTCTTGCATCTAATCTAGGAAAATGCTGGACTCAATCAAATAAAACTACTATTGTCTCTGCGACATAATTGATGCATGTTCTGGAGGAGATGAGTGGCTGAAAATAGGCCTCGGAGTGACAGAGAAGAGCTCTGTTATGAACGACGACATGTCTGCGATCTATTGGAGGCCACTGGAGATAACCAGTTGCATGAGCATATTTTTCTGAAGTGTTTCTAAAACTAATCTGCGTAGACCTGTGACTGAGACTTAACTCTCTATCTATGCCTGAGATTTTGGAAGCCAACTGCACTCTGTATTGACCCCATCAGATGCCATATGTACCTATGAAATAGCTTCCCTAGAATGGTTTTTGGCCCATCAGGCATGAGGGGAGACGTTGAGGTGAGCATCCATTCGGGAGACAGGATGAATGGACGCGAGGGTAGATAACGTGTGAAGACAGATGTAAAAGTGAGAAGAGGTGTGAATACGATGGAGGTATCGAGAGTATGGATTTGGTGATGTGTAGTGAATGATACATGTGGCACGTAGGGAGAGGAGGAGTACATAGGTTTGGAAATGAGTGGAGAACAAGTGGCGAAAGGTGAGAGGGGGTGGTATTGAAAAACAACCCGGGAGGAACTCGGAGGGGGGGGGGGTAGGCGGTAAGTGGATTAGAGAAGGGGGGGTCTGAGTTCTTGAGGAGCCACCACATTAGGTAGGGCCCACGATGGGAAAAATACTTACTCGGACCCCCCCCTCCCCAACCATTAAAGATAGAATGGTTAGGGGGGTTCGAGTTACGACAAAGACCGTTGATCTGGAGAGGTGGGCCATCGCCGATGGAGATTAGCGTGGGGGTTAACGGAGGACAAGTGTCCTGTGGTGAGACGAGTGAGAGTAGTGAGTGGAATGACTGGAGGTGACATTGAGGTGATGCGGTGATTTGATGTCAATCAATAACGTGATTGTGGGAACTATTGAGGGTGGTTTGGATCCATACTGCCTTTGGGCCCGCAATCCACCATAAGCTGCTATGTACCCTTCCAAAAATACCATGGTTCCAATTGTGGGACCGCTTAGGAAAATTAATGTTCGAGCAGTTTACGTCCCCTCAAGGAAGCATGATCGTTGATCTGATGATGATCTGGGATTCAGGTTATATTTACCTGCTGCAATGATTGACGGTTCTCGTTTACTTGGGATCAATGGTCTAGATTCACTTCAAAATTTCGAGTTTCAGGTGTTTTGAATGTGAAACATGAAAAATATCCCAGAGGAAAATGTCTGAAGTGAATGATCTATCACCACGTGTCATGAAGGATGAACGGTCCAGATTCTCTTCAAAATTCCGGCTTCAGGAGTTTCAAATGTGAAGCATGAAAAATATCTCAGAGGAAAATCATTGAAGTAACGTGGTGGCATGACATCATATGATGTCATGGCTGATGATGTGTCTTGGAAAGAAAGGTGACATGTGTCACGTGGAAATGGGAAAATGATGCAATCAAATGGTCTGAGATGAATGCCACATGTCTCAACTGTTGGTTGCCACGTGCTTTGGCACTTGAGGACTTCAGCTCGTCAGGCTTCAGGACTTAAGCTCTTTGGGACTTCGGGACTTCCACTCTTCAGGACTTCAGGTCTTTCGCATATGTAAAGTATGAAAATATCCCGAAGGAAAATCTTTGAAGTGATTAGCTAGTGCTTATCACTAATTAACCTGAGCTCAATCCATGTTAAATACTTCAGGGGTTCGAGACTTCTAATGACTCTTGATGTTAAACTCCGAGCGATTCTGCACCCCCGAATGGATGATAGCCGTTGATATGATTTGCTAGGTAGATCTTTACCATTGAAACTTTCCCTGTTCATTTCGGTAATACTGGCCTGAAAATGACCATTCTAAATGGTTGTGTTTGTCCACGGACATTTCCTGTGTATATAAAAAGGCTTGGTCGACCTGTGGTGAGAAAGATCAATCAAAAATATGATGATAAGTAATTCAAACCAAATTCAACATATATTTCATCCTTTAAAGAAAAATAGAACAGAAACGCGCAAAGACTCAAACCAGAAAGAAACGAATAAGAACCAAGTCACTCAGTAATGGGAAAATGACTTAACCAACTAGAAGAGAAAAAATTGATGAAGGCATATGAAAAAGAGAGGAAAGGCAGGGGATGCAAACCTAGGTTACAACATTGGCTCCAACTGGGGATAACTCATCGCTATGAGGTGCTAAGAACTATAGATCGGTGCCTTGAGATTAGATAATTTCTCTTACCTTTCATCACTTACCCTCATTTTTGACTGTCAGTCCTGCATATTTGTTATTGTCCCTCAGCCATGCATTTTATTGAATTAAACACTGAAACTACACCCCAGTTCCCTGTTGGGCTATGGAGTCTTTATTCACACACAACTAACTAATCAAAAGAATCAATAAAGGAAAGTGTCTATGGTACAAGAGGGGCCTCTCCCCATTCTCAAACAAAATAGTGTTTCAGGAAGTGCCCATTTATTGGGCCTCCAAAGATCTATTTATCATCTAGATTATGCAGGATGAATGTGTTGCTTTTCAGAACTTCAACCACCTTAAAAGGGCCAAACCAAAGGTTTTCATATTTACCATGCTTGTAATTTTCATCCCTTCTGGCATCCCATCTCAAAACCAGGTCACCTTCTTGAAAAATCTCCTTCTTGGTTTTCTTATCAAAGGATGATTTGATCTTGTTCTCGTATGCTTCTGTCCTCTGATCTAGTGCTTCTCTTCTTTGCTGAACTTCTATAATCTGAAAGATTCTCCTTTGGATGTCATTAGGTTCCTCAATGTCCTCCTGCAAGAATTTCAGGACCGATATACCAAGTTGAGTAGGAAAAACAACATCTATGCCATAAACAAGCTGAAATGGTGAGGATCCTAGAGACTTCTTAGTGTTGATCCTGTCATCCCATAAGGCATATTTGAGTTTAGAGTCCCAGTATTTCTTTTTTTTAGTAAAAAACTTTTTAATAATCCTAATGAGAGTCTTGTTTGATGATTCTGCCAGGTCATTTCCCTGAGGGTAATAGGGTGTGGGATGTGTCAAGGCAATGTTGTGAATGCCACAGAAGTCAATCATGGATTTGGACTTGAATGCTTGGGCATTTTCTGTCATGAGCTTACTGGAGCAATCAAATCTGGAAAAAATATTAGTTTCCAGGAAATTCATGATTACCTTATCAGTGGAATTCCTGTTGGGCACAACCTCAATCCATTTGATGAAGTAGTCGGTGGAAGTGAGGATTCACTTGTGTTGTCCACTAGAGGTTGGATTTATTTCTCCTATGAAGTATAACCCCCATTGTTGAAACAAACTACTGGTTTTGATAGGTTTCAGGGGCAGTGATAGTAACTTCTATTTCCCTACAAAAATATAACATTCATTGCATGCTCTCACAATGGAAAATACATTAGAGAAAAGGGTGGGCCAGTAATATCCAGCCCTCGGGATCTTGAGCGTTGTGGCCTTCTAGTGATGGTGCCCATCGCACGCTCCTCTGTGAATATCTATGGTGAATTGTTTAGCTTCCTTTTCATCAAGGCATCTTAACAGGATGCTAGTGGGATCTCTCCAATACAAGTTCTGGTTCGAGATGCAGAATTTGATATCTTTCAATTTGAGATACCTGGCCTTCATCTTCTTCACATATGGGGGGCATTCTAAATGCTACAGAAAATAGATGATGTTTTTATACCAAGGAGAAGAGGAGTAGTTTTCAAATACATGGAAGTTGTCTTGTCCAGGCTCTATGATGGGTGCATCTGATTGGGTGAAGGTTTGATGAAATTAGAGCGCCTTACAGTTTGATTCTGATAGCAATTTGGCCATTCCTTTCCCCTTGATCAACTTGGTGGTATTTATGTGCAATTCATACACCAACAATTTGACAATCCATCTTCCTCTTTTCCCCTCGCTGTCTGGCTGGACCGAAATCTCTTTGACACTGCTGCTAGGAACAAAGGTCATTATGCTAGACTGTAGCACATAAACCCTGAAATCCTTGAGTGCTTTGACCAGTGCATAAGCATGTTTCTCTAATATATCATAATTGAGCTCAACATCTTATAGTGGCTTGCAGTTTGATTCCAATAGAAATTTGGCTAGACCTTGCCCCTTGATCAACTTGGTGGGATTTATGTGCAAGTCATACTCCAATAGTTTGACAATCCATCTTCCTCTTTTCCCCTCACTGTCTGGCTAGACCAGAATATCTTTGACACTACTACTAGGAACAAAGGTCGTTATGCTAGACTATATCACATAAACCCTGAAGGCCTTGAGTGCTTTGACCAGTGCATAAGCCTGTTTCTCTAATATATCATACTTGATCTCAACATCTCAGAGGGATCTGCTAAAAAAGGCTATGGGTTGCTCATTCCCTTCTTCATTTTTTTGCAGTAGTACAACAACAATTGTTTCATTTGAGGAAAAGGAAAAGATGAAGAAATCTTTGGTATAGTTAGGGTTGGCCAATACAGGTGCCTCAACTAAAGCTTGCTTGATTGTTTGGAAAGATGATTTCTCCTCCAAAGACCATTTTATCATAGCATATTTCTTCAACATGTTAGTAATAGGCTTCAAAATTTCAGCAAAATTTGGCACAAAGCATTTGAGGAAGTTTATCTTCCCAATAAAAGACTAGACAACCTTTTTATTTCTGGGAATCTCAATTTGTTGAATGGCACAAACCCTCTTTGGATCAATTTTTATGCCTTCGACTGATATGATGTGGCCCAGGAGCTTCCCTTCTGGCATGGAAAAGTGAGACTTCCTATAATTGAGAGATATCCCATACCTCCTTCATTTCTTGAAAACTTGCTGCAAATGTTCCTCATCAGACTTGGAAAAAATGGTAATGGCATCTAATTATATGACCATAAATTTGTCTTTCTCCCCCCAAAATATATGTCCATGTCCCTTTGAAAAGTGGCCCCTGCATTCATGAGCCCAAAGGGCATCTTTCCATACATAAATGTTCCCCATGGGGTGGTGAATGTTGTCTTTTATTTATCTTCCTCGCAAAATGTTATCTGGTTATAACTAGAGTATCCATCGAACAAGGAAATTCTGTGTGCACCTACCACCCTCTGTAAAATATGATCCAGCATGGGGAGGGGGTAATTGTCCTTCAAAGAACACTTGTTTAGATTTATGAAATCAACACATAAGCGTATCTCTCCACTCTTCTTCTTTACAGGTACTAAGTTGTCCACCCAGTTTGAATACCTCAATGGTACAATAATCTTGTCATCCAACATTCGTTTTAGCTCTTTCTCAATTATGGACATTAACATGGGATTAAATTGTCTAATATTCTGTCTGAATGGCTTAGAACTAGTTTTTAGAGGGATCTTGTGTTGGATGATGTCAGTATCAAATGTCTTCATATCTTCATAGGACCATGCAAAAGTATCATCAAACTTTTTAATGAGACTGACATACATGTCTTTTTGTTCTGCAACCAATGCTTTGGACAACTTGATGATATTAGGATTCTCAGTGGTCCCAATATTGCACTCTGTCACCTCCTCTTCTTGATTCTTCATGGAATTCCCTTTGTAAACATCATTGTTGTCAAACAATCTTTCCAATGGTACTAGTCCTCTTGGAATGTGATTGGTTTTCAGCTCCACAATATCATGACCGACCACTGTCTTCAGCATATGAGAAGATTGTTGATCTTCTAATTTCTCATTTTCATCTTCTTGACTTTCTTGATCAATGGAGATATTGGAGAATTCATTAATGGTGTGAAGAAATATCTGCAACTCTAAATCATCACTAAATACTTTCCAGTGCTTTATGTTATTTGGTATGGTTGTTCTATGTCTGATTTGCACCTGATATTTAATATTTGGGTCAATGGGAGGCCTGAACGTGCGGGCAGCTAAGGCCAAAGAACCAATTTTCCGATTCTGTTCTCTGGGAATGAAAGAGAGGTTAAATACTAGAAAGAAATTATCGATCAGGTCCCATACCTCGTTCTTGTACTACTTGAGCCTTTGTTGCTTAGCTTTATAGATATTCCTCACTTGATTGTTGACTAACTCAGAATCACCAAAAACTGCTAAACAGTCAATGGCCATGTCTTTGGCAGCCTTCAATCCCGATACCAGAGCTTCATATTTAGCTATATTGTTAGTAGTCTCAAACTCCAACTTATAAGAGAGGGTTATTACTTCTTTTGAAGGGGAAATGAGGAGAGTACCTACACTATATCCTTCTTTTCATGAAGAGCCATCGAAATACATCTTCCACACCTTTTTTTGTTGATTAGTCATCAGCTGCTCTCTGCGTTGACTAACTGATATTTCAGGTTCATCATCATTTAAATTAAAAATAGACGAACCAATCCCATCCTCAACAACATAAATGGGGTGATTTCTTGGGTTCTGATGATCACTGACTATGTAGGCTAACCTTACCTCTATGTATAGCCTCCTATGTTCACTTCCAAACACAAGAATGGTGGCATATGTGAGGTCCATTTGTAATGATCCTCTAACCTTCTTAGCCCAAGTTTTGGATAATAGCATGCCAAACTTTGGGGGGATGTCGGCCACCACAATGTCCATCACTACACTCTTCATGGGTAATTGTGCTAGAGAAACCACCATATCCTTTATAAATCACAAGAATTTTACTTTCTTAGAATCAAAGGAGTACAGGTCTTGGTAAGGCTTGTTAATCTCCAGACCTAGTTCTTTCTTCCATAACAACTTTGGGCATGACATTATGAGAGTCTCCTAAGTCCATAAGAAAGTTGTGAAGGATATTATCATGGACAATCAAAGATATATAGAAAGGAGGAGAAGCATCAGATACATCCTTAATGTGTGGACCCACAGTAATGGCTGGGTTTTCATCCTATAGACTAATGACATCAGAAGATACACTAGAAGGATTAGGTTGCCAAAATTTCATGATGGATTTGTTGAAAGGTTTATTTTTTAACAATTCTATCAAAGGGACAAGAATCTTGATTTTTCTCAGCTCATGTTCCAAGATGAAAGAGGTTGGTGGCTTATCATCTTCCTTTGTTTCAGGGGCAGGAGATTTTGATAGTGGAGATGACTGAGTTTTAGATGGCATACCTTTATTTGGATTTGGCTTGGGAGGTGATTTTGCTTGTTTTCCTTGATCAGAGGTGGTGGCCTCAGAACCTCCATTTCTTGTCCTCATATCATATTTCTTCTTGGGTTGACCTTGAATAACTCCCTCTTCTCCTATATGATCATCAAATTGATTCGACAATTGTGCTACCTCATATTCTTACTTTGTGAAGTGACTGGTATAATAATCTGTTTCATTAAAAGAACAACAGTATCGTCCACAACATCATTGTCTGCATCTACCTCCTCAATCTAATTGTTTTGGAAAGGGGGCACTACCCTTTTATCATCAACATTTCTCCTCTCTCTCTTCATTACTTGAGGAGCATCATTAGGAATTTTGAATTGGTTCTGATTCCTATTACCAACCCCTTGAAAAGTTCTATTTGGCTGTTTGGATTCCCATTTTAGCTTAGCTATCTCAGAATTCAGATCCTTCAAAGTCTTAGTCATCTCTTCATGTTTGGGATCAGATGCGGCTGGGTTAGAGGAGGTAGGGGCATCCTCTCTCTGTGTTTTCTTCTCTTTATCAGATCTAGTATTTAATCTGTCTGATGCCAAAATATTAGATTCAACTTCAATGGATGATTCCTGCATGGATAAAAACATGATTGATCTTCTCTCTCTCATGAGGAGGGATAATTCTACATAAAATGAATTAGCATAAGTGATCTTGGTAGAGGCTTCAGTTGGTTTGATTTCATCTAGGATTCTACCATACATTTTATTGAATGTCGTGGTGAAGTATGAAATAGATTCACCGTTTTTTCTCTTTAGAGCCCCAAATTCAGTGATGTAATAGAGATAATCTCTCCTATCTCCCCATTTCTTTATAAAAGATTCATCTAACACCTCAATATCTGCAATGGAGGATGGAGGAATAATTTTTAACCATTTTCTAACCTCCCTATCCAGACTCTGTACAAAAAACCTCATCCACACATCTAAATAATCAATGTTAAAGTTGTCTGCAAAACTGTAAAAGGCTACCATATGTTCTTCAACAGTTATTTCACCTTCCCCATTATATCTTGGCAGATATTTCATGTAATCTGTGGTTGGGAGTGCATGTAAAACTACAGGTAGCACTAAGGGTGCATATCTGGTAGCAATTATGACATCCATCCTATTAATGGCCATGGATTGAACAATAGGAATCTGGAAATTTATGGGAGATACATGAGGGGATGCAAGACTGGATGATGAAGTGGAATCGAGAGTAGGCGATTTTTGAGCCCCTTTGGAATTATGATTCTTAGGGCTAGCAAATTCAAGCTGCTTGTGATGATGGTTTGACGTATTCTCTTGGTGTGCAACTTTTCCCTTGAGTAGGGAAGTGTATATCTGAACTGCAATGGATTTCCTTAGTTTCCTTTATAGCTCAGAGCCTACTGTATTATTCTCAGGGTTAGAATCAACCTTCTTGGATTTGCTATTTTCATATTTGGATCTGTTGAATCCATTTCTGGGCACCCCTATTTCTTCTTTATATTTTACTCAGGGAAGTCATCAGGTGAAATATGACAGTCTGTCCGTGTCTGATCTTTGTTCACCATCAAATGTTAGAGTTGATCAATTGTCATTCTCCCAGGGAAAGATATTTTGTTACGCTGCTCCTCGGCAATGACACCAGAAGATGTTGGTCCTAAGGTTTGCACCTAACTGCTAAAGGACAAAGCTAGGCCACCTATCAGTTTAGAACTATTTCTTTTTTAAATTTTTGTTGGTTGGTCAGAGGGTTATCCTATCAAGAAAAAGGAAAGGTTGGGTTGGCATAACTATATGGATGAGGGCCCTCCTTGGCTGATGGCGCACTAATTACAGAACTGTGAAATAATAGAAAACAGAGAGAAACAACAAACTACTCAATGAATAATCTATTGCAAAAAGTTCAATATTTAAAATATCATTTCAAGACATCAAACATGTATCAAAGCACCATAAATCCCATAGGTTGAAAAAAAAAATCTTCACCAAAGCATTAGCTATTTGACAAGTTGCATATCAATAAAAATAAGTCATGCAATAGCTCAAAGGAAATGAAATGCACATCGCACAAATAAAAAACTATATTCAAGATAAGAATGAAAACACATGAAGAGTTGAATGAAACATTGTCATTAAGAGTATGTTCACCAAGTAGAGAGCTTTAATCCATGCATAAAACGGGTCCAACTGGTCAATTGTATTGTTATTCTTTCCTCAAAAAATCTGACCTTTACAATATCCAAAAACTAACTATTTAAAAGAGTTGCAGAGGCTCTCATCCTTAGGGGGACCAAGATCTAAATTTAGGGAACTGTTCGTAAATCAAATAATTAACTTCACTAAGACACTAGACTAAATCAGAAAGAGTGGTTCTTATGACACACATAAGACCACTCTTGCATCTAACCTTGGAAAATGCTAGACCGAATCAAATAAAACTACTACTATCTCTGCAACAGAACTGATGCATGTGCTAGAGGAACTGAGTGGCCGAAAATAGGCCTTAGAGTGATAGAACAAATATCTGTGTTGAATGAAGGCATGTTTGCAAGTTTTTGGAGGCCACTGGAGATAACTAGTTGCATGATCAGAGTTTGTTGAAGTGTTTCTAAAACTAATCTGTGTAGACCTGTGACTGAGACTTAAATCTCTGTCTATGCCTGAGCTTTCAAAATCCAAGCGCACTCTGTATTGACCCCGTGAGATTCCATCTGTACCTATGAAATAGCTTCATTGGAATGGTTGTCATCCCATTAGGCATGAGGGGAGACGTGGAGGCAAGCATCCAATCGGGAGATAGAATGAATGGATGCGAGGGTAGATGACATGTGAAGACAGATGTCAAAGCAAGAGGAGGTGTGAATACGATGGAGGTATCGAGAGTATGGAGTTGGCAATGTGTAGTGAAGGATACAAGTGGTGCATAGGGAGAGGAGTAGATAGGTTGGGAAGTGAGTGGAGAATAGGTGGCGAAAGGCGAGAGGGGGCGGTATTGAAAAACAACCTGGGAGGAACTCGGAGGGG